>JAQJVL010001078.1:0-115000 GCA_035578905.1 Stictocephala bisonia | reverse complement strand
CTTGGGAATCTGTTTGAACGCTGTCCCAGGGGAAGGCTCTGCACGGAATGAATTTGTGTGTTTGTTTCTGAACATGTAAATTTGAATGCTGTAGAGCTCTTAATATTAATTATATTGCGTTGTGTAATATTAGTGAGGGTTGTTACACTATTGTAAATAATTATTCTACACAGTAAACCATTCTCATCCTCATTTCTTTTTATTTTCTGGTGTGGCCTTTTTTCTTTCATTTAATGAGTAATCCTGTAATTATGTAATCCTAAAGTACGAATAAAAGATTTTATCTGTAGTCTTACAGTTGTAGGTTCTTACAACCTAGCTTCCTGGTTATATTCAGTTAATTTGGGAGATGGATAACTAGGCTCCTTAAATCCTTATTTGTCCAAATCTATCTGTAACAGAATGATGTCTAGATTCCAGTAGAAAAAGTCAGTAAACCAAATGGTTGAACGACGGTGGAAAACTTCAATCTGAATTTAACTGAAAGTACAGTCTGGCCACTGTAAAGTTCTTTTATTAGAGGTAATTGTTTTGCCATGAGGAAATATAATTTTTTAGGTTCAGTTGGGGTCAAACATGGGCGCTAGTGGAGAGGTTAAATCATTTTATATCTACTCAAATGTCAATATGTAAATCAATCCATGAAACATAAATTTGATACTCTCAATAGTAGTTAAGGGCATTTAATAAATTTCAATTTAGAAAATACCCATTCGTATATTAATTGAATAACTGTATACTAAAGTAAAAAACTAAGTCTAATAGTTTAAAGGATTTTGTAAGTCAAGCAATTAAATAATATTTTTAGGCTTACTAGGAAAAAGTGGAATAATCAAGATAGGATTTAATGTATCGATAAATGACTTATCTTCCAATTATCAGAGAAACTCTTAATCTGCAATCTATCTTCAAAAAGTGGGCAGATCAATGACCTTCTATAGGGTGACATTTGAACTTTAAAAATATAAAAAACATATATAAAAATTACGTCTGTCTTTTTTATTTAAAAAATATACAACAATATCTACAAGAATAGTTCAAGTAAATAATATTCCAGTTTCAAAGTATTTTCTTTCCATGATTAAATCTTAATATCTTTTTGTTCAACAAGGTATATTATGTTAAATCATTAGCAAGCTGGAAATCATTTTCCAAACGCTTACAACTAATAAATTTAACAAAAATAGAGCTCAAACCATTCTAATAGAGCTCAAACCATTCTAATAGAGCTCAAACCATTCTAATAGAGCTCAAACCATTCTAATAGAGCTCAAACCATTCTAAAAGAGCTCAAACCATTCTAATAGAGCTCAAAACATTCTAATAGAGCTCAAACCATTCTAATAGAGCTCAAACCATTCTAATAGAGCTCAAACCATTCTAATAGAGCTCAAACCATTCTAATAGAGCTCAAACCATTCTAATAGAGCTCAAACCATTCTAATAGAGCTCAAACCATTCTAATAGAGCTCAAACCATTCTAATAGAGCTCAAACCATTCTAATAGAGCTCAAACCATTCTAATAGAGCTCAAACCATTCTAATCCACCCATTTCTCTTTTTTTTAGCTATTCATAAGAAACAAGTTAATTTTTGACAAAATAAATAAAATTACTACTGTTTTATATTTTAATATAAAGATTTTCCGAACAAAATATATTTAACAAATTTATAAAATAGTGCTATACTGCAATTAACATAATTTCACCAATCTTGCTTGCTTGAATGAACATTTAGTGTTGTGTTTATTTATTCTTATTAATAATAAGAAGACAAGCTGATTGTCAAAAATTGGCAGTAATTAAATAAACATTTTAAATTATCCTAATGTATTTTTCAATACATTACATACATCGAAATTTCAATTCCAGAATAATAATACAATATTACAAAAGATACCATTAATTACAACCTTATAGACAGTAGACAATAATGATCTTCAAGAACAGTCGGTGCATCATTAATCTATATAATATAATAACAAATTATTTAAAACATGTCTTAGGAAGAGTATGTTATGTTATAAAAAGGTGAAAAGTAAGATTAAACATTTTGAAACTAGTATAGTATAGAGGAATTAAATACAAAAAATAGAGATTTGGAGATTTTAGTTTGAAACAGCAACAAATCAAATTTGAAGAAGTAAAACTGTTTTGACTCGGAAACTACCAGACATTTGAAATTAGAAGATACTTCATTGTATATTTTTCATCCTATCAATTAAGCCTGTTCTAAGGCTGATATCCTAACAGTTATTAACTTTTTGCATAAATTATCATGATGATTTATGCAATAACATTTTTATCATAATCTTTCTCATTTAAGATTATTTTCATTTTAATCGAATTATTGGTCTATTGATCTTAGTTATGATGATCAGAAGGCTTTATTAATCAGTCATTTATTTAATTCAGTTTATATGTCCTAATATTATAATTACTTCAACAGTAAAAGAAACAAAAACATGCTTTTCCTTTACCACATAATTAATAAAATATATATATTTTGCTCTTTAACTCTCCCACGTTTGCATTAGGATTTTTTTACATTGTTTTTAAGTGTTTTATGTACTGTGCTGATTTATTTGTAAGTTGATAAACAATAGTGGGGAGGAATTTGATTTGTGGGTGGTTTTGAAAACATAGTAACAAATATATTATTGTTAGTTATATTCTTTTTATTTTTAAAGAAGAAATTTTTGAACTTCCATAAAACGTTGGAAGCAGGTCCATTTTTGAAGGATGGAAAATGTTTTAGTTTTTGTTAAAGAATTTTGGTACAGTTTTTTGTTCAATGAATCATGGCTCCCTGTATGTGTGCAACTGTATTGGTTAGCAATATTGAAAGAAAAAAGGGCTCCTTTTTTATGTTTAGTTCTAGCTGTTGAGTGAAGTTTAGGCACATGCCTGCAGGCCCATGTGACCTGGCAAGTGATGTAAAAAAAAAAAAAAGTAAATAAATAAAAACAACAATTACAATGTGTCCTAGTATATTTTTAACACAGAAAACAAACAATATTGAAAAATTAATTTTTATTATGCGCCTACTTCAAATTGTTCTACTACATTTCACTTCATAACTAAGACTGTTAATTTCCGTCTTTTACAGGTTAATAGAACAGTACATAAGCAAAAATATGTATCAAATAAATATATGATAAAAATGGAATAAAATATTTAATAACATTGAAGTAACGTGTATTGTATAAAATAGTTTTTTAATAAATTTGTATTGTAATAAATTTGTGTTGTGTGACATTAACTTGTACATAATGGCTGAGCTACTGTGATAAACTTGTTTGATAAATATATTGTATTTTACTCAAGCATGATGCATGTATACATACGTATACATTATTATATTACAGTAGCCAACCATTCTACAAACCGTTTACAGACTAGCTCTAGAAGTGATAGCCAATGACAATAAAGTATAAAGCACATAAATAACATGTATTTTGTACAATACATATTATTTCATTGCTATTGTATATTTTATTACATTTATTATATTACACATATAATGTGATTGTCATATTGTTATACATTTTGTAGGGAGGTTTTTTAAATCAATTAATAATTTCTACCACATCACTAAACCATATTCTTCTGCTAATTCAAATATAATCCTCTAAGACAATATTGTAAAGAAAACTGAACCTATTGCACATATAGCGTTATTGGGATGGTGTATTCCACATCACGTTTGCCACATTAGGCGCACAGCACACAATGCAGCCACGATAATGCCGCTCTGTATTGTTATGGCAAATGGGGCTGTTATCACTACCGACATCATGTAAGGCTACTGGCAAGGATGTATGATAAACTATTTCTAACTCATGTAACACAGATTTACTGTGTAAGAAATAGTTTATTACGATATCTTACCGCTCTGTTGAATAAGTGAAGGCTGTTATACAGACATCTTATTGGTTAGTTGTACCCCGACAATACCAGTGTCCTCACACAACAATGGGTATTACAGCCTTTCAATGTATCTAATCTACCCATTGAATCAGGATATTAATCTTCTGCATCTTGATCAGGATAATCTTACATGGCTCCAAATGGTGGGCAGTAGAAATATCAAGCCTTACTTCTAGAACTATAGGAGATTCCCCCTGCTTTGATCAGTATGTCAACCATATTATCATCAATCACACGTCACTTTCATCCTTTATTTTATGGTAAAGCAATTATTTTATTAATTATCATAATGATTTATGCAATAACATTTTTGTCATAATCTTGCTCATTTAAGGTTTTTTTCATTTTAATTGAATGATTGGTCTATTGATCTTAGTTATGATGATCAGAAGGCTTTATTAATCAGTCATTTATTTAATTCAGTTTATATCTTCTAATATTATAATTACTTCAACAGTAAAAGAAACAAAAACCTGCTTTTCCTGTAGAAAATAATTAATAAAAAATATATATTTTGCTCTTTAACTCTCCCACTTTTGCATTAGGATTTTTTTACCTTGTTTTTAAGTGTTTTATGTATTGTGCTGATTTATTTGTAAGTTGATAAACAATAGTGGGGAGGAATTTGATTTGTGGGTGGTTTTGAAAACATAGTAACAAATATATTATTGTTAGTTATATTCTATAACATTCATGACTGGTTGGCATAGTAATATTTGAGTACATGCATATACATACCTGTTAAATTTGAAATTCTCTACAAATTATAATTTTTAGTCTTTGTACATTTTTACTGCCTAAAAATGGTGATAATTTTAAGCTTTAGAAGTGGGTTGTTACCTATATAAAATTCTGATATATAAAATTTGAATTTTACTCGTATGAAATTCGTACTTTTACAATTTTAGTATGACAATTAAAATAATAATAATAAGAGGGTCAGACAAAATTGTTGTGAGGATAATTTTATCTGGCAGCTTAACATGCAAGCAATATTTTCATGCTACAGACAAACAAATTTTATACAATAAAAAGTAAATATACAGTCATTGAAGATAAGCTTTTAAATTGGAGGCTGGTTAGTTTTAGAAGAGGGGTCGTGGATTAATACCTAAAGAAATATGTGTATTTGTATAGGTATTAGTAGTTAATTTTGTAAACCATAGTTACTGTATCCAGAAAGTATTGTGACTGGATTTCTTCTTCCTTGACATTTAAGGAGGATTTTCTCAGAATGTGGCTCTTATTGCAAAAGGTTATCTTGAGTACCTATAGTAACACTACCTTTGTCGATGTAGGGTATGTAAAGTGTACTGTCCAGACTAACCATGTTATGGCACTGTACTTACATTATGTGGCACACTATACACAGAGTGGTAGGGCAATGCTTGTGTTAGTAAACATAAACAGTATGTAATGTAATGTACACAGAATAGGCCCTATCAGTATTCAGTGACCCTGTGAATATTTGTCAGACATCGTCCAATCTAAATGACAAATATGTTCATAATGTAACTGATTCTGGTGGTGTTCTTATTATAATCTACTTTAGGTAGATATTTAAGTTACATCTTAAAAATCTACCTAAAGTAAAATAACAATATAAGAATAGTTTTTTTTTTTTTTTAATTTTCTCTTAAAATCTTAATCACGGCATAGTCTTCTACATATTTTGAAATGCTTGAATTTCTTATAAAAAATTGACCGATGATGTTAATGTCAAAAAATGAAGGCATCAATATATATATATATATATATATATATATATATATATATATATATATATATATATATATATATATATATATATATATATATATAAACTAATAAAACTCAAATTATATTTGATTTATTATAAGAAATAATGTTGTAAAGGGTTATTAGGTATTGTTGGGGCTTTAGCAACCTATCCACTTTAAATATTATATTTAAATAATTATTTCATATATAGGCAATACAGTTCATTATCATTACATACCAAATATAATACTTACTTAATCTCATGTTATCCTTTATCTGGTTTATGTCACTACATTTTTCTAAATATTTCCTTAGAATAGTATAATTTTTAGATCTATGTTTACATTTAATTGGTGATATATTGGCTGAGTTTGATTTTGTGCAAGAACATTACAAATAGTTTAGATTTATGTAGATTTGGTTAAACTTCCATAGTTATGGACATTAATTTCAAATTTATTTTAAATTTTAACCTAGTATTTTCTATAGTATAACCTAACTCTCTTCATAACATAAAATTTATAATGTATACACACTGACCATTGTATTACAGTAAAAATAAAAATATCAAGCCAAGTTAGAAATAATCATTTATTTCTGTTTTGTGTAATGTTTTGGGATTAACTATTTCTTCTGTCACATTTTTGCAGTATCTGATTTGTTAGTTTCTATCTAGAGGTAGCTTTATCTATAGTCGACACTGTTGGGGCTGTAACTTAGTGCTGTAACCCTGTTACTTGGGGACAAAGTGTTGAGAAGATTGCAGGTGATAAGTTACATGCTTGGTCCTCTAATACCAACACAGCATCTCTCAATGATTAGCATTGACATGTACCATACTTTTGACTTATGGGGTGTCCATGTTGGATGGTAGTCAAGGTTCAGATGTTGTGTAGAGAAGAGAACTGAGTGTCAGGCTTGTCAGTTAGCTGAAAATCAGACCAACACTATGTTGTTCGAATTCCACATTAATCTATAAGTCCCTTAGTTGCTCTGGCTATTGGGCTATTAATAAATAGCTCTTTCTGAGGAACAGTCAACCTTAGTTAGTAACAATGATTACACTCGTTCATCTACACTTATCACACTTTTTCACCCCTCATATTTGCCCATATCTTGACGATAAAGCGTCTTAGTATTGAATAACGAATAGTAATTATCAAAAGTTTTATTAATCAAAAGGTAAATTTATAGCAGGTGTATTAAGAGGAAATTAAGTGATACAAAAGCAGCTGGTTTGTTATATTGTACAATAAATTGTTGGCTCATAGTTTAGACAAGTTTGAAGCAAAATAAAACCTTTGAAGAAAACACAAAAAGTCTCACACATAGCAGACTACAATCCCGCAATTAGAGCTAAAACATGGTTGTAATAAATTCCCCCATATCTCTCTCCTGCTACAGTCCCAACAACCCATCCCAGCTAGTCTTGTTTCGGGGCACTTTTCACCAGCTGTAAATGTATAGAGGGAATTTAACGAAATTTCCCAATAACTGTTAAGCTGTCAGTCATGAAGAGTTTAAATATTTACTTTTTAACAGCCATAATGTAAAAAATAAAGTTTACATTCAAGATTGAACTACATATAAGCTTATATTAGACACTATTTGGATTGTAAATTTAAAATTTTATTTCATTAGAATAATATTACCTAAAGAAAGTGATACAAAAAGAAAAATACCTGTGAGGGCAGCTTTTCAAACTTATTCTTAAGATTTACGATATGTGCAGTAATTATTTTAATTGACGTTTAATTTTTTTGGAGCTTTAAAAAATTAAATCTATAAATGAGATTTAAAAGAAAATCACCAATTTTTTATGATGATGGAATATTATAACATGCCCTAGTTTCAGACAACTGGATATTAATAACCCTAAGATTCAGTATCGACATAATTTTTTCTGCTGATAAAAGAAGTCAACCTAAAAATCAGGTTATGTGATTGTTTGATTTATGATGAAAAAATTACTTAAATCCAACAGGAAATATATACATAAACTTAAATCGATACATAAAAACCCTACCACTATCTCCAAAGTATTGCTTAATAACTAGCATCCTAGGCCATCCCAAATCTATATTCTTCCCACAAAGACACCAAACCCCCTTCTGTAGGCTGTTTGGAATTTATTACAATTTGTTCAATTGTAGCAGAAACAGTTTCTGCTTTTTGTCATTGACAGACCCCAAACTGCATGACAGCTTGCTTCTTATGCCGACACCAACCACTTTCTCCATCTTCTATCTAATCCCCCAACCTCAATTTAAATTCATTTTCTCTCTTCAGCAACTTACCGATACTGTTAGTTTAGCTACCACCGAGCACTTTCTTAAAACTTGCCTTCCAAAACCTAACTACACTTTCCTGGTTCTAGACAATAGACAAAAGTTAAGTTCTTTATTCCTTCGACACTACACATACTGTATATTGCAATGGACAGCATCTAATTGTTGATAATAGTATTTTTCTGAAAAATACTGGTTTCTACCAAAATAAATCACTGTTTATGATCACTCTATAATAGGGGTTTTTAAATGTGGTATTGAAACTACAAGCTGTAAAACCAAAGAACTCTGCATTTAACATATTTAAGTTTGAAAACCATGTTTGTCTTGTTTATTATTTAGTTTATTTAACACTTTATTTAACATCTTAGTTTATTTAACACAACACTTTATTTAAGGAATAATTAACATAAATTTATAGGCAAGATTAAGAAGTTCTGCTAAAGCTAAGAATAAAACACCGGTTACAATGTTTTTATTAGAAATTAATTGAAAATACATTTTAGTCCAATTTGTGAAAGTTTAACATGTTCAAATCAAATCAAAATTTCTGTATTACATGAACATTAAGAACAGTAATATAGTCAAACATGTAAAGCAAAAGAAAAGTCAATTAGGTGTTTGTTGCATCCAGGAACTCCTCCAGGCTGTAGAGTGGGGTGTCTTAACAAGGAATTCTTGAAGTGATTTCTTTAGTGCCTTTCCAGTTAGCGATTGAAGGTCCTCTGTCAGTCGATTTCTGAGTTTTCGCCCTACATAGGATGGTTTTTTTCAAAGAGGGCAGTTCGGTGGCGGGGCAGAACATATCTGGAGGCGTGTCGGGTGTTGTAGTCATGGAGATTGTTGTAAGTGTCAAAGTTGAGTCTGTCAACATGTAGCATTGTTTTGTATACATACAGAGCTGGTACAGTCAGAATGCCTAAATTTTGATATGATTCTCTGCAGCTTTGTCGAGGCTCAAGATTGGCAAGGGATCTGATTGCCTTTTTCTGGAGGGTGAGTATCCTTTTCAGGTTTCCATTAGAGCTGTCCCAGATAAAAAGACCATATCTAATATGGGACTCTACCAGTGCGGTATAGGCAGCTTTGACGGATGTCTCAGTACTCACTGATTTGGGTCGCCTCATGACGTATATGCCTGCACATATTTTATTCGAAATTGTGCTCACATGATGACTCCATGAAAGTGTATTGTCGATAGTTAAGCCCAGAAATTGTGTTTTATCGGCTACTGATATGTCTGGAATATTTGTTGGTATTTCATTTTTCCTACTGAAATGCACTTGCGTTGTTTTTTTAGGATTTATTGCCAGATCATTCAGTGCACTGTATTTGATGGCTCATTGGAGAGAAGTCAGAGAGTTAAGGGATAGTTCATCTACTGTGTCATTTTTTATAAGAAGGGTAGTGTCGTCTACATACATTATGCAGTCAGTACTGGGGCTGTCAATGAAAGTAGGGAAGTCATTAGTCAGAAGGATAAAAAGAACTGGGCCAAGTACTGATCCTTGAGGCACACCTCTTGCTATTGGTTTTGGAGCTGATGCAAAGCTTGATGCTGAGCTTGCTATGTTATTGAATGAGATTAACCTTGGGGCTGTTTTCATGGACAAAGTCTTGTTATTGTTTGAGATTCGATCAGAGATGCAAAGTATCTATTTATTATGTTCATCTCATAGTCATCATTATACTGAATATTTATAGACCAGATCATCAGTTACCGAAATACCATCGGAAAAACAAAATCTAATATATAGTTATTTAAAAATTAATTTTAAAATAGTTAATTATGAAGAATAATATATATTCTATTGAACCTATAACTGTAGATGAGTACACAAATGACCTACCATCGGTCCAAAATATGTACAATTTGCACTTTTGAACATAAATTTAAACGTTAAGTTAAACCATAACTGAAATACTCATTACATGAAACTATAAAGGGCATCCAGCTTCGACTGTCGCATATTTGACAGGATTGTTTGTCAGGTACAAGCAAATAATGCCATATAACAAGTGTCCTTTTTCAATTCGTTTTCTATCTGTATGCATTTTTTACAAAAATATGAATATCTCAAAAACCGTTTAAAAAGACACATTTCATGTAAAAAGGCTGCATGTCTAAAATTATCGGTTTCAAAATGTTGGCTGTCTAAAAATGTCAAATAAAAAAAAAATTATACATTTTACCTAAAAGTGTTAACACATAATATTTATAAAACACCACCACATAAAATTCAACGGGGCTAATTTAAAAGATCGGATAACAAACAACAAAGACAATTTATTTTTTGTGACTGAAAGCATTATCTGGGTAAAGAGTACTCATATGAGAATGCTTTCAGTCACAAAAAATACATTTTCTCTGTTATTTGTCACCTAGTCTTTTAAATTAGCATATATTTGAATTTTTCATGATGTGGTCTATAAATATTATGCCTTAACATTTTTTGGTAAAATGTGTAGGTTTTTATGTTTGACTTTTTAGATAGCTACCATTTTGAAACTGATAATTTTAGACCTACAATCTTTATACATGAAATGTGTCTTTGTAATTTTATATTTCAAACGGTTTTTGAGATATTCTAATTTTTGTGAAAAACGCGTACAGACACAGAGAAAGAAGAATTGAAAAAGGACACGTGTTATATGGCATTATTTGCTTGTGTTGACCTGATAAACAATCCTGTAAAGTACGAGACAGTCCAAGCAGGACACCTCATACCATTATACTACCATTAAACATACCATTATACTAACACTCATGATATTTATGGTTAAATTAACATTACACCATGCACATAATGTTTTACCTCAGTTCTAAGGTTACTCTCACATGGTTAGTAATTTATTTGCTGACAAATCAGTAATTTATTTGTTTAGCAATATATGCATCAGCAAGTTACAAAATGTTATTTTTATATAGTTTATATCTAAAATAAAGTAAGTAATTGCAACTATACAGGGTGTTTCAGAGCACCCGTCTCAAATGTCTAGGAAGCAGATGGCTTACTACAGAGGCTTGGTTTTCACATGCACCTCACTTAATCGACCTCAAATAATCAATGAAATTATTTTCAATTTTGTGGAATTTCGCGTTGTACAAAAAACTGAGTTCCGACGCTCAAATCTAAAAAATTTCAATTGTAAGTATGGGTAATATGGTACATAATTTTCTTTGTTTTTTCGAAATGGTGGCCTAAATTTTACTGAAAAAATCGGCTCTTGGTTTTCATTACCATATTTATATTACAAATCTATTTTGAAATAAAATATTTTTTTGAATACTCAGTGACACTACCTTTCAAACGATACCAAATATGCCCATAATCTAAAAATGTTTACTACCCATATAACATTTTATTTGTTGAAAATACCCTTAACCCAATATTTGTAAATAGTAAGGTGGGGCTTCCAGCATATCAATATAAAGGCTGTGCGGAACTGAACAAATTTAATTCTTAAAGTTTTTTTACTGTATATCTCTAACGATTACAAGGCCCAAAACCTTTTATTTGCGAATGTTATCAATACATATCCGGAAAATCATAAAAGACTTAAATATGTACATTAAAAGAAAAACAAATATTATATTAGTTTTCATACCTTACAGATGCTCGAAGAGCATTCAGTTGTTCTCTAGGCAGAGTCCAATCCAGTTCCCGAAACCATGAACAGACCGTAAAACTTCCTCGCCGTTGATTCCAGCAATTGAATTTTGTATTTGTATCTGTATGTCCTCCCGAGTTGTTGGTCAGGTTTTGTATACAATGTCTTAATAGACAATAATGAATAATAATCTGGACTAACAGTTGATAACAGTCCATTGTTTTTTAACTTTTCACTCGTTTATAGTACCCTGTGCATGTCTGCTTTTGGAAAAACTTGTGGTAACTGCATGTAGTAATATTTATAACATATTTGAACATGGCCATTTTGGTAGTTTGTTAAAATGGGTTGTTTTTCTCTTAAATGACTTTAACACTTAAGGAGACAGTTTAATATGAAAATTGATACAATAAAATAAATATAAATTTTTAGTTGCAGTTTCGTAATCGTTAGAGATAGTTAAAAACTTTAAGTATGAAATTTGTTCAGTTTTGCACAGCCTTTAAATTGGAAGCCTTACTAATTACAAAATTTGGGTTAAGGGTATTTTCGTATTTTCAAAAAATAAAATTTTATAGGGATAGTACACATTTTTAGATTAGGAGCATAGTTGGTATCGTTTGAAAGGTAGTGTCACTGAGTATTCAAAAAAATATTTCATTTCAAAATGGATTTGTAATATAGGTATGGTAATAAAATTTAAAAAAACCATTTTATTCCAGTAGAATTTAGACCGCCATTTCTAAACAAAAAAGCAAATTGGGTTTTTTCTTCACCAGTGAGTGTTTGGGGTATAAATCCCTTTAAAATTATGAACCATATTACCCATACTTATATTTGAAATTTTTTAGATTTAAACGTGGGACCCTCTGTTTTGGGTACACTGCAAAATTCTACAGAGTCGAAAATAATTTCATTGAATTTTTTGTGGTCGATTTAGTGCACCTCTCAGAGAGTTTTAAAAGATCCTATCTACTCAGAATCTCCCTATTTTACGAGACATTTCACACATGCAGGCCGACTTAAATCTACAAAACCACTTGTTCGACCAGCTTCCCAGTTGATCTTACGTGCAGTTGTATTAATACACCCGCCAACCCATACACGTGAAGTGGTACATAACTGTACGTGTATAGGCGGGTGGGTGGATCATACCACTGTACGTGTATGGGTGGGTAGGTGGGTGAATACCAGCTTGATATATTTTAATTAAAATACCTAACAATGATAATGTAAAATTTGTACATAGTTATAATACAGCTTCAATTACAATTTTAATTAACGATGTTATCTTCATTATAACATTCTTCTATGTTGTAATAGATATTTGTATAAGAAATGATTTTACTATTTTTTGTAATTTTTCATTTTTAAAAGTTTTGAATCAATGTAACAAGGAGTTGATGTTTATAAGGTGTAGATGTGTTGTGATGTATACTTTTTATATAATTTTCACTCCAAGGATAGTAAATTGAAATATTTTTTCTATTTCAAATGTTTGAAAAATTTGTTTTACAAATATTGCAGCTCCATAAACACAAATATATGGAAATAGAAATTTAATAACTAGAATCATGCGTCTCAAAACAAATCTACTTCAACTTTGAACAAAAAAGAGAAAGGAAACACTTTTTAGTTTGTGATAAGCATATTTGGTTTTTTAATTTGTTAATGAATACAATTTTTTAGCTTAAAACTCTTAATATGTATTATTTGGCAATATGTGCTGTATTTTTATGATATTATTCGGCAATACTTTTTAGAACCTGTATGTTATAGTAGTCATTTTCTTAAACCAAGGCATTATGAAAGATTTCCAGACATTATTCAGGTATCAGGTTGACCATGTTTATAAGACCTTAAGAAGTGAAAAGAGAAGGTTTTCAGTTCAATCCCAATTAGACTCAAAACAAGTTTTGAATGGGAGCAGCTAAAACCACCGGCTGTTCATTTGTCATTGGGCCATTAGCTAATGATACTTTCTAAGGAATAAGTCAGCCTTAGGTCATAACAAAGAGTACATTCACTCTCATCACCACTGATTCAAAATTCATATTTGCACATATCTTGATAATTTGTGTCTTAAGAATAATTTTAGAAATAACAATAAATCATTTAAGAATTCCAATATTGTCTCTTCTGAGTGAATAGTTTAAGTAGGTTAAGACGGCTGTGTGGGCTGTGTAAGTATCAAGTTTATAAATGATGTTGGTGCTGTAATAGGATAGTCTTCATTTTTCATCACCAGATTCTACGTTTCCTCGTTCCTCTCAATCTACTGTGATTCAGACGTAAGATGAACGCTAAGACAGCTGTTTGGGCTGTGTAAGTATCAAATTTATAAATGATGCTGGTGCTGTAATAGGATAGTCTCCATTTTTCATCACCAGATTCCACGTTCCCTCGTTCCTTTCAATCTACTGTGATTCAGACGTAAGAAGAATATTAGATGTGTATATTTTTACTCCATTAAACAGATATATTCTTAGCAAAATGGATTAATAATTATTAAAATATAAATCATTATTTTGTTTTAAATGGAATGTTGATAAGATCTACCCCTTGATTCCAGAATGAAACGCAGTAGTTTTGTGTGTTGTAGCTTGAACATGTGAATTTTAACTACTTGAAAGAAGTACCGAGTTGAATTTAACTTGTTTTTGATGCTATGACAGATTATAAAGTATATATTAATAATGTGTCACCTTAATATGGTGAGTACATGAATGTTTACATTTATATTCATTATATTGTCATATTAAAACATAGAATTCTTACGTTTAATCCTAATCACATTAAACGTTTTTTAATAAATTAGAAAACAAGTAAATATTAAAAAATTATTGTTTGTGAAAACTTTGTAGATAGTTTTTTTGAGATTGAAAATCTGAAATTCCATATTGTAGATAGTCTTACAAATATAGCTGATTCTTCCAAGCCAGATAGAGCTAAAGCAGTCATAGTCTGCAGCAAAAATGATTATTTCAAGAGACAATTTTAGTGTTCAAAATAACATTTAAAACAGTTTATAGCATATAATTTAATTATAAGTTTTGTATTTTTACATACATTTAAATTACAAGTTGAAATTATATACTAATTTCTATGCATATAGTGTTGGTGTTACGGGAGAGCTTACTTCAAATAGAAGCCAGCTAACCTGCCTGCATGGAAATGATGTTTCAGCTTAAACTTGCCCAATTATTAGCTTAGTTTTGGTCACCAGTTTGCTGCGTCCAATCTAATAATCTATATTTACCAAATTTAATTGAATTTGGTACCACTTACTTAAGAAAAACAATTATTTTTTGTTAATGCAATAACCTGTAAAGATACCTGATATTTTCATTACAAAAATTTTTCTATAAATAGTTTATAAAACTTTTTGATATAGCTCTGATTTGTTGCCTTGGATATTGGTTCCTTTAAAATAACAAAATAAAATAAAAACACTGTTATTTGTATCGGTTGACCTTAAGTAGTAACAAAGAGCACATTGTCTCATATACACTCACATCAAATTACACTCACTCTCCCTACACAATTAACAATTTTTTAAGTATTGTGATTTGTATCGATATGGGGGCATTATTTATGTCTGTCAAGAAAAAAGTTTATTCGATACACTTGTGAAAAAAGTTTATTTGATACACATATATCAATGTTAAACAAAATTGTAACACAAAGGAACACCCTCTTAATTCTATATTTGTTTAGTCTCCTATCATTCTCTCGAGTTAACCTTTACATATGTTATGTGCCAGTACGCTACAAGCTAACATGTAATATAAATTTCGTATGAACAGGTTGAATGAAGGATTGTCAATTCAAATGCAATTAGTTTGTTTAGCCACAAAAATTTTTTATATGGAATAAAATGATATGTCATACATACATATAAGTGTTGATTTTAAAACTTTCTATGTAAATGAACTGGATATGGAATAAAATGTTGTCAGCAATGTTGACACAAAATGGAAATTTAAAATGGGGATTATATAAACATTTTAAGTAATTATATTTTGTACACTGATAATGAATATTTTTGTTACTTTACATCCAAACTGCAACTTCCCCTTCTGTCCCCACCTCATATACAAGATATTACCTATTATGTCGTTAATAATGAGTTAAGTAGTCAATTATCAAAAAGTTGTATCACACTGATGAGTTCTACTTGGAGCTGACCCCCCTCCAAGTGAAGTGGGGACTTGTCTCTTAGAGAAGTGGCCAACTTGATTAAACTAATTGGTGTCCAGGACAACTTCTGAATCATTTAAATAATTTTGTAACTAGCAAACAACAATTTAATGATTTGACTACCTTCCTACTAATTAATTGGCTTCTTTCAGCTGCAATTAAATTAATTTTAACATATTATACATCCTTTATCAGGTCACACATGTTTTGACATGTGTGACACAAGTGTTAAGGAGATTGTAGGCGATATGTTATATGCTCGGTCCTCTTAATACTGACACGGCAACCGCTCAATGGTTGCCATTGACTTGGGCACTACTAGAGAAGTCTGGGGTGTTCATATTGTATGGTAGTCAAGGTTGAGATGCTGTGAATGGAAGGCTTGAGTGGCAGGCTTGTCAGTTAGCTGAAAATCAGACCAACACTATGTGGTTCGGATTATACGTGAAGGCGTAGGTACCTTAGTTGCCCAGACAATTTGGCTATTAATAAATAGCTCTTTCTGAGGAACAGTCGGCCTTAGTTAGTAGCAATAACTAAACTTGATCATCTACACACTCGGGTATGGGTACAAGGGAGTGGTGGTACCTTTCGAGCCGTTCCGACCACACCTTGCATGTGGGGTGGGTTTGGCAGACTGGTCCACAACTGGTATCAACTCTCACTTTTTAGCTGCATAGAGCTATCCTATGCCACAGGTTTTGGTCCACCTACAGTACCAAGTGAGGGGGGCCCTAGACTAAGGTGTTAAACGACCCGTGCCGAAAGTCTCGTGGTACTGGGGGCCTAATATTCATACTTTAACAGAGCCTTCAGGAAACCAGGGGGTACCCAGTCGAAATTACCCCTTACCTCCCTAAATGGGTCACTGGGGAGGTGGACTACATCAACCTGGTACTCGTGGGAATTGTATGAAGCCGACACTAATACAATTGATTTGTTGACAGGTGGGGTAACTCTCAAAGGCCTGCTTATGGACAACCTCAGCTTGTCCTCTCCGGCACCGGCTCTGCCTGCAGGAGAGGAGGATGTGCTACTTTGGTCTGAGGATGAAAGTTCTCAGAGTAATGTCCAGAAGATGGATATGGGTGTTCCGCCTCAGAAAGGGATCCCTCGAGGCCAAATCCGAAGACTTTGGAAGGAGGAGGTTCTTGCCTCTGGGCAAGACAATCCTTTCGAAGGCAGAGAGGCGACAAGCTTGGGAGGAGAAGCACGGTGCGAGGAACAAGCTGTCATGTATGTCTGGCACGTTAAGGGGCCAAGATGACGACAGCTCCCTTGCGGGTTGCTGCCTCCAAAACCAGCCAGCAGGCTTCGTCCTCTGTCGCCTCCAAAGGTCCCGGGTTGAAGAGGTCACATTTGCAACTGACACTGGAGGAGCTTGGAGGTGACAAAAAGAGGGCTAAACGGCAAGGCAACAGAGTCCTTTGCTGAGAAGTTGTGGGTGGAAAAGCTGGCCATTGTCAGGCAAGAGCACCCCGAACAGCTTCTGGCGGAGGAGCAGGCGGCCTCTGTTAAAAGACAGCTGCTCTCAAGAGAGCAAACGCTAACGTCACAAGTTGCCATGTTGAGGCTGGAGCGGTCGTGATTGGTTGCGCCAATGCTATGACCAAGGAATGGCTTGAAAACCAGGTCTCAGATATGAGCCCTTTCGAGGGTGTACAACTAAGATTTGTACTGGCCAAGAGCCTGGTCAAGATGGTGAAGCTGACCACGTTCATTCCGGTAACAACTTGTGCTGTGACAAAACTGAGGTCGATTTAGGCCTGAAGAAGCAAAACCAGCTGTACTCCAACACAGCTGAAGCTCTTTCTTTTGCAAGATCAGAACTCCGAAGGGTGGTTGGTTTTATAACTGGACACTGGACATTTCGGGCACACATGAACAAGATGGGGTTCCTAACCCCCATTCTCTTGTGTAGGAAATGTGGGAAGGAGGAGGAGTCTGGATGGCACATCCTCTTTTACTGCCCGGCCCTAGCAAGGAAGCGGGCTCTCACCTTGGGCGGCGATTTAGAACGTGGCCAAGGTGTAGCACAGGAAAAACTCATCAAGGCAATCTCAAGGTTCTGTAAGAATTGGATGAGGTTTAAAGTGCTGTAAAGGAGGGTGCACAATAAGCCTTTATGGCTTAGGGGTCGTTACCAGGTTTGAAGCCTGGCCCTTCAAATGGTAAAAAAAAAATTAAAGACTCATTCGCCCCTCATATTTGCCCATATTTTGATAATCGGCGTCTTACTAATGAATAATAGTAATAACAATGGCTTAAATAAACATTGCTTAATATATAATATCCATTTTCTTCTCAGTAGCTATTAAACCTAGATATTGTACCCTGCAATTAAAAAATTAGAAAAACTGTGCCTAGTTAAACGGATACTAACAATGGTGGATTTATTAAATAAATGTAATTATTTTTATTTTTGTGCATAGGAAAACTGTGTAATAGCAGATGTGTTTTATTTTACTATGAGTAATAAAAGTGTAAAAATGTAAGTAGAATGTTTCAGCTCGACGATAACTTAAGCTGGAGTAGTGGTTATAATAGGTCTGACATTGTGAGTGCTCAGATTGCAATGGAGATTTCTATCCCCCCCCCACCCAAAACCTCATACCTCTTTCAACTCCCTAAAGCTGTTTCTGCTGTAAATGTTTCATATTTCTCTTAAGCTGGAATAGTGGTTATGATGGGTCTGTTGTTGTGAGTGTTCAGATTGCAATGGAGATTTCTATTCCCCCCACCCACAACCCTCATACTCTTTCAACTCCTCTAAAGCTGTTTCTGCTGTAAACGTTTCATATTTCCCTTAAGCTGGAGTATTGTTTGTAGCGGGGCTGACATTGTGAGTGCTCAGATTTTAATGGAGATTTCTATCCCTACTCAACCACAAACCTCGTACCACTTTCTACTTGCCTAAAGCTGTTTCCGCAGTTAATGTTTCATATTTGCTCTTAGCTTTCCTTTATATTGCTCTCTAAAGCTGGTATTGTAATGAATCACTCGTGAATGCTCTACTTATGTATAATATGGGTTTATTCAAATTAATAATACGAGGATAGTACTGTAATTGGGAGTTTTATCTTAGTAGTGTAAAAAATATGTACGAGGTATGTTAAAAAAAACCAGAATTTTCCTTAAAAGAAGAACAAGTTTTTATTCGTCTACTAGTGCTTTCACCTTCAAATTAGTCCTTATTAGATATTATGCTCTTCTGCCAATGCTTTTTTCAATCTCAGAAACACTTCTCAAACTTGATCTTTGGGATAACCCCTAACTCTGTCTTTGGTGTGGTTTTTAATAACAAGTATGTTTATAAAAATCTTTTAAGGTTCTCTTTATTTTTGAAAATAGGAAAATTCACCCAGAGCCATGTATAGCAAACAGAGCCATGGAGCCTGTGCATCGTTTAGTTTTGTTTTTAGCCAGACAAGTGTGAGCAGGTGCATTATCCTGATGCCATGACAGTTTTTGGCCACAAATCCGGTAGTTTTTTCGGATTGCTTCATGGAAACGGTATTAAACTTGAAGGTAATACTAATTACTAACATCGTTCAAGTACTCATTATTAATCATTTCAAGAAGTAATGATGCACCATGCTATTAAAATCAAACAACATCTTAACATTCCGATTCAATCACGCTTGTCGAGCATTTTTCAATCTGAAAGATTCAGATTGCCTCCACTAGAACAGTTGACGATTGATTTCAACATCGTATCCGTAATCCCATGTCTCATCGTCTGTTATAACAGGTTTTGGTAATTCTGTGTAGTTTTTTACTTCCTTTAATGACTCAAGAGAAACTTCCTTTTGCTAGTGTCTTTTTTGCCTAAATTAAACAATTTTGAAACATATTTTGCCGTGACATGTTTCATACCCAAAACAAATATCATGGCATGAGCCGATTGATATACGAGTACTAACAATATTTAAACGCTTATTATCACTCATAAATCCGTGTTTCTCTTATAATAGGCAAACCATAGACCTTTTTTAACATTTAACACATTAAGTTACACTTTATTGAAGTTATTACACAAAATCTATTACACATTCTCTGATACTTTTTATTAACAAACAAAAAATAGCCGACTCATAAAACAAATTTAACCTTGGTGAATTTTATTGAAAAAGTTAACAATAAACACAGTTAAACATTTTATTTTACGTCAGGGGCATGTGTAACAACACAATAAAAACGTTCTTGGCAAGTATACCTGTGAAATTTAAAAATTCCCGTTACTTTTTAAATATACCTTATATGATGATGCATTGATTTATTTACAAACCAAAAGAGTATGGTTGTCATTTATGAGAAGTGTAATGGTGACTTAAGGCTCTGAGCAAAAAATAAAGAGTAATGTATAATAATATAAACAGTAGATATAATAACTAAACAGTTATACTATTTTGCTTTTTCTGTAGGTTAGTTAAAATTCACTGACTAGTTCTTTCTTTTTTCAGGTAAATACAGTATGCTCAGTGCCATATACAATAGTTGTGGTAAGTTATATTATTTAAGTTATTTGAACCAGGTACAATTTATAACTTGTATAGTATGTTACTAAGCAGAATTAATGTCGTCACACATGTAAAATTATTAGTAATAATAATAATCATTGCAACAAAACAAAATTCCATACTGCTATTTAGGATTATGAGATACATCTGATACCTAAAGTTTTACCTAATACTTAACTCAATTATACTTGAGGCAATTGTCAGTATGCTATAATTTGATACTCTATGTTCATAATTGTATCACAAAAGTTAATACAAAAATATACTTGATATGATTATTACCAAATAATTTGAATCAATCTTAGAATTAAATTATTTATTACATTTAAAAAATATGTGGAAAAATAAACTGTTAAGAAGGAACTATTTAGTCTAATTCATAATTTGTACAATATTTCACTATGTGATATATTTTGTACCTTTTTAAGTGGTTTTAAAAATTGTAATTAAAAAACAGTTTATTTTTTTATATTTTTATGATATTATGTGTAAAAATGTAAAATAAATAAATAATTCAATAGTACCAAATAAATAAATATTCAAAACAAATTTAAATGTAAGGAACAACAACATTATATTGTGGATGTTCACTGCAATGCTGTTGCCATTACAAAAAACTAACATAAGAAGCCTACATATAAATTGTTCACATTGTGATAAAATGGACTTACTGCCAGAAAACAATGCAATGTTAAATTGGAGTCTGGACAATCTTATCTGTAAAGGACTTTAACACACACAAAATTATAAATGATTCAGACTGAATTAATTAACGTGTAGCTTTACTATACAGTCAAATACATCTACTTAACAATGCTGCAGAAAGTAAATTCTAAAATAACTAAATATAAACATTATAGGGTTAATTGAATCAGAAGTTTAATAAAAATAAATCGACAGAAAGTTTCTTGTCAATATAACAATACATTAGAATTATCATCATGTCTGCATCAACTTTAGCAGAATTAATCTCTTTACGAGACTCAAACTTGTGAAGAAAAAAAGATTATTTCACCAATATACCATCCAGCATAGTACAAAAAACTGGCCAAGCCTCTACTGAAGCACCCCAACAAGATTCCAGTTTCCAACCTCCTGACCTTGGTTGGACCACAAGTCAATCTCTGACAACGTCGCTGGTCCAAAGGTATATACGAGCTAGTGATCAAGTACTCTAACGCCTTTAGGGACATTTTAATGATTCTGAATTATCATTGCTTGGTACTAGTTCTACCAGCTACTATTATGACTGAAATACGATGTAACTTGTTTGTCAAAAAAAGATACACAATAACGACAGACTCGTAATAACACATTTTATTTAGTTTTAAATATGAATTCTTTACAATGAAATTTGCATTTTTTGTTATTTTAATACTGATAAAATAAAAAATGAGGTACATCTCATGTATTTTGTTAACAATTGGTTATAAGGCTGGTTAATTTTTCAGCCTTCTTCATATTCCAAGAGTCTCTGTGTTGATGAGAAAGGCATTTATAGTTCACTTATCACTGGACTATAAATTAATTATTGAAATACACAAAATATACATAAATTATTTTTTATAGAATATTCTTGTTAATAACTTCGCCATATATATTTAGATATTATTCGAATAGTTCAATGCCTTAAAATAAAGAAAACATTTAAAAAACTGTTATGAATCTAATCTTTACAATTGTTAAAACAAAGAATAATATTAATATTACCTATTTGGAATTAAACTTGTGCCTATGTTTTGTGTTAAGTGAGAAATCTAAATTCAACATACCATTAAAAACAACAACAAATTCTACATACATTCATCAACCCTATCAATAATTCATATTCAATATTCTCCAACGTCTTGATGATCGTTAATAATGATAAATAAATAAAAACATAATTTTTAAGTCTCTAGATCATTAGTACGATTTGCCTGGCAAATAAAAAAAACCTTTTTACTCTGTTAAAAAAACCATACTATGGTTAAAAGTCATTTTGCTGTGAGGAAACATAAATGTTGTAACTCTATTCATATAAAGGCACTGCTATATTATGTAGATTTGTATTTCCCGCAGTCACCTATATCATTCTAAACTTGCCCAAAGCATTAACAACACAAATTAACTTTATTTAAATATTATTCTTCTTAATAACTTCAACAGATATATTTAGATAATTTATTTGCATAGTTCATTATCTTGAAATAAAGGATACATTTTTAAAAATATTATGAATATACTATTTACAATTGTTAAAATAAAGTATAATATTCATATTGCCCACTTGGAATTAGACTTGTGCCTATGTTTTGTGTTAAGAGTGGAAACTAAATTCAATATATCATAAAAAAAAAAAACTGAAACGAACTTTAAATAATTTATTTACATAAAATAAGGGAAATGGTTTGTTTATTAGATATAAGACCTTCCTCCAACCTCAGGACAGGTTTCTACATATTTATGGTCCTGTTCAGTTCCTGCGGAATATGTCCAGCTGAAAAGCTAAAATTTGGGTTTTTACAGTTTTTAATAACATTTTAGGATATAGCTTACAGGCTTGAAAAAAATGTTGTTGAAGCGAAATAAAAATCTGTAGTGGTTCATTCCATTGAGCATTGCTGAGTATGTGTTAAAACTTCTCGGGAAACTAATCTATACAAAACATTTCTTTACTTGTAGTAAATATATCTGTGTATGAAGCTGTATCTCACACTGCACGTAAATAATTATAATAAACCTGTACGCAGTTGGATTCCTTTTAGCATATTATATAGGATGGCTTCTGTGGGCGGAACAGATTAGTCAGCATGTCGGGTCCTTGCTTCTTAGACCAGAATTTATTTCTAATCGCAGCTTTTCTATTTCCTTACTAGGAAGCCCTATGCTAGGTTTATATTCCTTACTAGGTCAATACGAGGGGGGGGGTGATTTTTCTAACACCCTCAGTGGGAATAAAACTTGCGACATCAAGCTGTAGATGATTTATGTTTAACAAACAACCTCTACTGAAAATTCATTTGGAAAAAAAGAGAAAAGGGAAACACATTGGCAAATATCATTTCAGCTTAAAAACCTTTCATCAAGTTTTACTACCTGCTTCTACATGCTTTTTTCTACAGCTCTTTAAATTTATTGGCCGTTACAGATGATAAGATGAATAATTGAATTTATTTCTCACTAAAACATTCCAGAGGTACATTAATGAGGGGGAAATGAGAATAGATCTGACTAATTTATTCAGTAGTGTGGCTAGTTGTGTAAAATATCAATATAAATAAACAAACATTAATAGTAAAGGAGTCCAGCGTATCGCTAACTCTAACATCTGAGGGTTTACATAAGGATGCCTTAGCTTGTTAAAAAGTTTCTTTCAACGAGTTAGGCCTGCTCAGGAGTCAGTACTTGCTATATTACTATTTTTTACTGTATATACTGAAAATATTCCATCATGTATACTGACACTATGCTGATAATATTACCTAGAATGTTTATGCCGCAATTTCTTTGGCTAATAAATAGAAAGACACACACGAACAAAACTCATACTTACAGAAAAATATATACATTTCTTGCTGTGTTAGTAGACAATGATAAGGACTTGTCTTGAGAGTTAATTGCATCAAGCATAGTGTCAATCAAGATTATTCTGTTTTTCGACAAAATATGGAAGATTACCATCAGGAGGACACGTTTGTTCCACGCTCTACTTTGATTGAGATGATCCTTCCTCTTATTGTCAGGAGTGGAAATGCATCTTAATGGAAAATTTTAGCTAGATGTGTTATTTGTATGTTAAAACGAAATTAAGTATTCAAGAAATTATTGTCTTCTGAAGATTAATGGAGAATACAAATTATAAGTGCACAGTGAATAGTGTGTCAGGTTACTTTCATAACACACCTAATAGAATTGTAGTGTAAAATCTGTTCCATTTATAAGAGAATGGAAGGCTAAGAATTGTTTTTGGGAGCAATTTTCATTCTGATGGCTTGGTTCAATGTGGTTGTATGCTTTAGACTCAATTACTGGCAGCTGTTTAATTAAGCATGATGTTTTACTATGCATTGAGGGATACCCTATTGTTGAGGGAACACGCATACATTTATAATACTCAAATTCAATCAGTACCTATTTATCCATCAGAGCAGTAAATTACTATGTACATATTGTATTCCAGTCATCATTCTTATAAAATTCTGTTATAACTAGATTAATAATTCTTTCTTAATACACTAATAAACAATTTAGAGATAATTCATTTTGTATTAACATTAATATATATCAAATAAACTGTCTATAAATATAAAAGCCAAAAACCATTGCTGAATAAGTGATCAAAAATTATTTTTGACCATAAACCTTGACAAAAATATTATCCATAGGCTCTAGATGCGTACTAAAAAAGGAAATTTTCTGCCGAAGAGTTTACTTAAGGTAGATACTAAATATCCTCCTTTTACCAGCCACCATATCATATTCTTGTTACCATTCACCACACGAATGAGAAAGCAAATTGACATCAGAAGTTATTTTTTAACAAATGAAAGGGTAATGTGAAGATAACTTGCACAAGCGTACTGAGTTACGGGGTCGGCACTGAGGAAAACTCAACTAACAGATAAGTGACAATGTTGTTAGAGGTATCACTAGTGACAATGTACAATGGTCAATTACCTCTCAAGACAAGTCCTTATCACTTTCTACTGAGGGATCACTAGTGGCAATGTTCAATGGTCAATTACCTCTCAAGACAAGTCCTTATCACTGTCTACTGAGGGATCACTAGTGGCAATGTTCAATGGTCAATTACCTCTCAAGACAAGTCCTTATCATTGTCTACTGAGGGATCACTAGTGGCAATGTTCAATGGTCAATTACCTCTCAAGACAAGTCCTTATCATTGTCTACTGAGGGATCACTAGTGGCAATGTTCAATGGTCAATTACCTCTCAAGACAAGTCCTTATCATTGTCTACTGAGGTATCACTAGTGGCAATGTTCATATGCTTGATGGTCAATTACCTCTCAAGACAAGTCCTTATCACTGTCTACTAAGGGATCACTAGTGGCAATGTTCAATGGTCAATTACTTCTCAAGACAAGTCCTTATCATTGTCTACTGAGGGATCACTAGTGGCAATGTTCATATGCTTGATGGTCAATTACCTCTCAAGACAAGTTCTTATCATTGTCTACTGAGGGATCACTAGTAGCAATGTTCATATGCTTGATGGTCAATTACCTCTCAAGACAAGTCCTTATCATTGTCTACTGAGGGATCACTAGTGGCAATGTTCAATGGTCAATTACCTCTCAAGACAAGTCCTTATCACTGTCTACTGAGGGATCACTAGTGGCAATGTTCAATGGTCAATTACCTCTCAAGACAAGTCCTTATCATTGTCTACTGAGGGATCACTAGTGGCAATGTTCATATGCTTGATGGTCAATTACCTCTCAAGACAAGTTCTTATCATTGTCTACTGAGGGATCACTAGTAGCAATGTTCATATGCTTGATGGTCAATTACCTCTCAAGACAAGTTCTTATCATTGTCTACTGAGGGATCACTAGTAGCAATGTTCATATGCTTGATGGTCAATTACCTCTCAAGACAAGTCCTTATCATTGTCTACTGAGGGATCACTAGTGGCAATGTTCAATGGTCAATTACCTCTCAAGACAAGTCCTTATCACTGTCTACTGAGGGATCACTAGTGGCAATGTTCAATGGTCAATTACCTCTCAAGACAAGTCCTTATCATTGCCTACTGAGAGATTACTAGTGGCAATGTTCATATGCTTGATGGTCAATTACCTCTCAAGACAAGTTCTTATCACTGTCTACTGAGAGATCACTAGTGGCAATGTTCATATGCTTGATGCTCAATTACCTCTCAAGACAAGTCCTTGTCACTGTCTCATTTGTCTCATCACCCATACATTAACGTCTAGCGGATGGCAAGTTAATGTGTCATTAGTCAGCTCTCTCTAGTTGTACAACTAACTAATTCACTTCCAAGTGGTGTTCGTGGTTTTTCATTATACATTATACCCTTGTAAAAAGGCTGAGTCTGATAATTATATTTATTCTAAAAAACTTTATATTTGTTTAAAGTATAGTAATTATGGTTGATTATTAAATAGTTAACATTGTCTTTTAATGTGCTAAGCTCAGCAGTTAACATTTTTCTGTGAACACCTTTCTTGACATTTTTTAAATACAATAAAAATTGAATTCAATTTTTAAAAATCTTTGTAAAGATTCATCAAATTCTTATCAAATATAACAACTGATGTTCTGAGGAAAGTGCTACAAATTGTTCTGTAAATATGTTGTATATAAGTTATAAACATCTTTAGTATTTAAATTTGCGTAATTGGTTAAGTTACATTTTTAACTCTCAATTTGATCATTAAAAATAATTTAGAGATTGTTTTCAAATACAAAAGATTCTGTCTGTAACATCTCCCATCATGGTCACACTGCGCCACGCATGACCCTCGATAACAATCTTGTAGCGAGAGCCAGTTGCTGTTCGCCACTTCAATATCATGTCAATTGCTGCTGCTTCAACACGAGCTCAGCATCCTTTACTTAAAAAACTTGATCTCTTTTATCGTAAATGTTTATTGTACAGATTCTTGCAACTTGTATTTTGTACAGTGGTAAAATGGACAACCCAGCAGAGAAATACTGACGAGACATCTAGCACTAGCTAGAGAGAAGTTGTCAGTGACCTCGGAGACGGTCATGTTTATGGGCGATATTTCTTTCTAAGCGTTTAGAACTTCCAATCATAATATTTGTCAATACCGTAAAACAATTTACAATAAAGTACAGTATGCGGCAAGAAATAAATATGAGACTTAAACTAATTTTGAAACATTTATTTAAACTTTCAATTATAAGTAAAAGAAGTCACAACGATGGGCAATCCGTTGCCTTGTTTTGTATCCAATATATTACTCGTAATAAGTCATTTGAAAACTGAAGCTTAAACCAATTTGAATTTTTTCCCTAGAATCTGGTTACTTTATATAGACGACTTTATTTACAGTATTTAATAAAAACCAAAATTTTGATTATTTTATTCCTGATATAATTCATTATATCTGAACATTTAAATACTCACTAAATTGAATCAACCCGTTTTCTGTCATTTCAATTTCAAGAAACATCATCTCAAAATGTATAGCACTTGATATCTACACAAAACCATCAATAATTCCAAACGATTCCTTTCATCTGCCAGAACAAAAAAAGAGCAGTTTTTACGGTATCCATAGACTATTTAACACTCCTTTCTCTCAAGAAATTTTCAAAAAAGAAGCCATTATCATAAAAGATATTGTTCTATTCAATGGACGTAAAAGATAATATTATTAATAATTTATCACGAAAGATAGGAAACAAATTCAAAAGCACTTTACTGAACATAGAAGAAAATAGAAAATCTTGGAAAAGTATGTATTCATTGTATGGTACTAAATCAAAATTAATCAAGAAAACCGTTTTAAAACAATAATTGAACTATCTCTCTCTACTCAAGAAATAAATTTAACTTAAACGTTTTCTTCTAAATATTAAAGATAAAATTAAACATAAAGATAAATCAGGAATACACGAAATTAAACACAAAGACCGTGACAAAATATACTGGCCAATTTTGAACTTAAAAGACAATAAAAAACAACCATCTGGAAAAATCGGCCATCGCCAAACATTGTTTGGAACCCCTACCTCAGATCGTAGAGCTACTACAGCTCGGAGACTGTGCTGCATGGTTCGCAATGCATCCCGCACTCCTGTGTCTTACTCATGCCACTTCACATTTGTTGAGTTGAGAACAGTTTCATTCAGAGGTCTTAACAGATGTATTGCTCTTTTATCTACTTTATGTTCTTTAAATTTTCTTACCCACCATACCACTCTTACACGTACAGTGCTATTTACCTAATCACCCACCCTTACATGTACAATGCTACTTACCCACCCAACCACTGTTACATGTGCAGTGATACTTACCTTTCCACTCACCTTTAGTAGTACAGTGCTACTTTACAACCCACCCACCCTTACATGTACAGTGCTACTTACCCACCCACCCACCTTTACACGTACAGTACTACTTACCTAATCACCCACCCTTACATGTACAGTGCTACTTACCCACCCAACCACTGTTACATGTGCAGTGATACTTACCTTTCCACCCACCTTTAGTAGTACAGTGCTTCTTTACCACCCACCCACCCTTACATGTACAGCGCTACTTACCCACCCACCCACCTTTACACGTACAATGCTACTTACCTAATCACCCACTCTTACACGTACAGTGCTACTTACTCACCCAACCACTCTTACATGTGCAATGATACTTACCTTTCCACCCACCCTTACTAGTACAGTGCTACTTACCCACCCACCCACCCTTACATGTACAGTGCTTCCTTACCACCCACCCACCCTTACATGTACAGTGCTACTTACCCACCCACCCACCTTTACACGTACAGTGCTACTTACTCACCCAACCACTCTTACATGTGCAGTGATACTTACCTTTCCACCCACCTTTACTAGTACAGTGCTACTTACCCACCCACCCACCTTTACACGTACAGTGCTACTTACTCACCCAACCACTCTTACATGTGCAGTGATACTTACCTTTCCACCCACCTTTACTAGTACAGTGCTACTTACCCACCCACCCACCTTTACATGTACAGTGCTACTTACCCACCCACCCACCCTTACATGTACAGTGCTACTTACCCACCCAACCACTCTTACACGTACAGTGCTACTTACTCACCTAACCACTCTTACATGTGCAGTGATACTTACCTTTCCACCCACCTTTAGTAGTACAGTGCTACTTACCCACCCACCCACCTTTACACGTACAGTGCTACTTACCTAATCACCCACTCTTACATTTACAGTGCTACTTACTCACCTAACCACTTTTACATGTGCAGTGATACTTACCTTTCCACCCACCTTTAGTAGTACAGTGCTACTTACCCACCCACCCACCTTTACACGTACAGTGCTACTTACCTAATCACCCACTCTTACACGTACAGTACTCCTTACCACCCACCCACCCTTACCTGTACAGTGCTACTTACCCACCCACCCACCCTTACCTGTACAGTGCTACTTACCCACCCACCCACCTTTACACGTACAGTGCTACTTACCTAATCACCCACTCTTACACGTACAGTGCTACTTACTCACCTAACCACTCTTACATGTGCAGTGATACTTACCTTTCCACCCACCTTTACTAGTACAGTGCTACTTACTCCCCGCAAACCCTTACACGTACATTCAGAGATTTATTGGCAGTGGCTAAGACTTCGGACTGCGTAGTGAAAGGTCCCAGGTTCGAATTTCAAACGGTCACGACGGCTGGTACGTACCGACCTGCAGTTCGTATGTACTGATGAATCGCATTTATATAAGAAAAGTTTCACAGTATAGAGTATAAAACAGAGTCTCATGGTATCAGAAACGTGAAAGTTGAGATAGTAGCCTCTAGTGAAGGTACTCAATGTCTACATGCCTCAACGAAAAATAATTTATTGCCTTTCTTTCGGACAACAAAAACTGTAAATAGTCTTTTTCAGTAGACATTGTACGTGACATTTCGATATTTACAAACCACGTTATTTCGCTTGAGATTTTATGAAGTTGATGAAATTATTTCAGTTCTAAGAATCTTGGCTGCTACAATTTATTTGTATACTTTTAGGAATGTTTTTTTCAAACAAATCAATTCATCAAAGTGAAAACAATTCCAATTGTTTAGTAACTCTTGTTCGGTAACACTTTGATAGAACTTGTTTTTTCAACGAGTATTTATTTGCAATCTATTGGAAAATTTAACTTATTAAGTAGAATTATTACGTAAGTAACCAAAGTAATAAGCAGTAACAGATTAGTTTCGTAAACGTGACTACGTAACAATCAGTCAAGTGTCAACTTTATGGGATTTTAATTATTAATAATTTATTATTACTTTTGTAGCCTCTAAATGCTTACTGTTGTTGTTGATCTAGGGTTAATTAATTGATCAGTTGGTAAATGTACATTGAAGGATGCGCAATTCAGTTATATATATATTTGGTATTTAAAGATTACACCTTCTCCGATGAAGGACACTGAAGCAACTGTTTCACACTCACTATTATTGGTGGTAGCGAATTCCACAGCACGTTCGTCCATTAGGCGTGCATCCACGATAATACCGTTCTGTATTGTTATGGCAGATGGTTTGTTGAGAGCGTTACCAGAACTATAACTTTTCACGTGAGCTGAGATTACGTAAGGACGAATATGGAAGTGGGTATATTATGTAGGTAAAATACCTCGAGAGTCGTGTGGATATTACTTTAATAGAATGAATTTTAGTGGTTGTGTGTGTAGGGGGAGAGGGATAATGATTCTTTTAACATTTTGAAACAGGAAAATTACGTTTGAAGGGTCAGTGAGTTCTCTGTAAACACATTAAACATGCTGTTTAAAATCTTATTAAAATGTCTATGAAATTCTCTTTATTTAGAAAATACTTGTGGAATCGTATATTGAAAACATAAACCCCATTGTAGAAATAAAATGTGTTGTAATGAGAACTTTAACTTAGTCACATTATGTCGGTACAGAATATACTAAGTGAGCTTTACAGCGAGCTTATTGATTACCGCTAGTTTTAGCTGGTTTGAAATAATATGTTCACACGTGGTTGCCATTGTAATATGTCTGACTTCTTAGTACTACAACTCTACCTATAAAACTCAAGGGTGAAGAAGGACGAACCCTGCTCCACGACAGTGGATGCCTTCTTAGAGCGTGTTGACCTTAAATAGAATTATTAGTCAAGCAAACAATGTATTAAATAGTAAAATATTTAAAGTATAAATAATTTTAACATTCCCAAATATTCCAATAAAATAATTTATTTTTTGAGGCCTTTCATCTACAAGGTTATTACAATATAAGCATAAAGGTGCCCGATTTAGGTAACCACGTCCACCATCATGAGACCAGAGAGATTCACGAAGGAATTGAGAAACTATTTATATTAAAGTAGAAATTAATAAAACTAATAATTATAAATTTCGTAACAAGTCGGTACAGGTTGTGCAGTGCTGTAACCCAATTACTTGTTTAACCAAGACCAAGTGTTGTGCAGGTTGTAGGCGATAGGTTCTATGCTAGGCTCTCTTAATACTTACAGTACATGGCGTCAGCTCAATGGTTGCCATCGAAGTAGACACTACTTGAGAAGTCTGGGGTGTCCATGTCTGGGTAATCAGTGTCTGGTTTTTGTGTAGGGAAGAGAACTGAGTGTCAGGCTTGTCAATTAGCTGTAAACCAGACCAACACTACGTGGTTCGGATTCCACGTAAACCTGTAAGTCCCTTATTTGCCCTAGCTATATTAATAAATGGCCCTTTTTAAGGAACCAATTAGTAACCAGACTACATATGTCATGCACACTCATCATACACTCATGTAACCATTCATATGTCATGCACACTCATCATACACTCATGTAACCATTCATATTAGTCTTAAAATACGCACAAAGTTGTGTCGACGTCTCATATATAAGAATGTAATCTATAACAGCCACCTTACATGAAGACTGTGTGTTCACATATAAGCAGTAAGTGAAGTAGATTAAGTCGTCCCGCCCGGAGTGCTGGCCTAGTTAGCCTACTACACTCCACAAGCCAGTTAAGTGATTGTATTAAAGCTGCAGATTCAATCGGCAGTGTAGTCTATAAAGCAGCGCGAGTCTTTAAATTTGCAATTTGTTTTTCTCTTCATGCTGGCTGGAAATTGCTCATCAATTCCGTATCGACGGAAGCTCATTGGAATGCAGACAGTGACTCGTTTCTCTGAGGATTAACCGGGACACCGACCGATATTCAATATTTATAACCGAGCTTCGAAAATCTCCCGATATTATTTTTGCAAGCGATTCTTCTCTGAATAAATTAAATAATCCGTTCAAACCGTACTTTTATCTCAATTCATATTATCCCTCGTTCGGATTTGAGGATTAATGTTAATTCGGTCGCAGATTTATCGGATTGTCGTAGTTAGTGAGGAAATCGTATGTTTTTCGCAGTAATTAATGTAAGTTGATTGATTTATTGTTTCACTACACTATAATATGGTAATTTACTAATTACAATGCACTTGGGACGTTACCTAATTACAATACCTATATTGACGTTTGCCATACATGTAAACATGTTCATGCAATAAAAATTGATTGATTGACTTGAATGTTCGATTCATATTATTGGAATTTATCGATCACTTGATTATTCTATGTTTATAGATTTAACAACGGTTCAAATGAGACAGAGAACTACTCTTCCACCACTGTGTAATTACATTTACAAAGTTGTCATGGCGACCCTCTGGTTAGACCCCTCAGGGTAGACCGCGTGTTGACGGCGCGATAGCAAGGGCCGCGCATTTTACGTCATTAGCAGCAATGACCATTAGTTGGTTTGATTGACACTAACGAATCAAGCTTAGAATGATCAAATTAAACTATTATTTAGTATTCAAACAACAATTAATAATAGCAATAACTCAATGAATAATAATTTAAACAATAAATAACAGTTTTTAAAACTTGTACAGTTATTTTTTCTTCTAAACACTGTTGCGAAAGTTGAGCACTTGACGGCGGAAGATAGTCATGCCTCTGAAGTAAGGTAGCTCAGCGGTGGAAAATTTCCTCTCTGCCGCTGGAAACCCTACATGTAAAAACTCGCAGGTAGTTTTCTACCCAGCCGAAATTTAATTGGTTCATCAACGCTTAAGCAACCAGAAATAAAAATTCGTTAAGATGATTTTTTTATATTGTTTATGTACCTCATCGAGTATGATATTTCGAATTTTTACACACATTTAATTTAATCAGTTATAAGAATAGTTCTGTACTATTGATTGTTCTGTTCACGAATTCTCCGTTAGTAGAAGTCATTTAAAACTCTTTTAATAATAATAATTTGAACCCTAGATCTGTGGAAAACTCCACTTACGTTAAAGCATAAATTGAATGCAACATTTCTATTTATTCATGTTAAAATTTGCAAGTGTACACAGATGTATGTTTAGTAATAAGTCTGCCGTTCTAAGCATTTATATAAACATATATGATTTATATGTTTAAAAGTGAAGTACAACTTGAAAATCGTAACATGAATGCTTAGTTAACGCAAGCTTGTTGGTTCCTAAACGTACACCTCATTTATTTATTTAACAATCATTGAACAACATCATGGCCTCACCAAGTTGCGCAGAACTTGTTGGCGAAGCCAATTTGATTAAGAAAGCTAGAATTTTATTTAAATGTACAACTATTTTATAGTATAAAATGAATATATTATACGTAAGCAATATCTGACTGTAAAAGGGATGTAGTTTACCGCAGGTGCAACATACGGTTGAACTATTGGCAGCTTGAGGCGGATTTCCAGTGCAACGCCTATGATTAATAGAATAATATAAATGAACAATAAAATAAATATTTATATATACAACAATACAGACAGAAAACAAGATATAGGTTATCAATGTTATTCTTATAGGTTATAAATGCCAAACAAAAATATAACAATTACTAACCAACCGTGGCAACAAAGGGAAACGGTAGGTGGATTAAAAGTAACTTCACGAGCAATTTGGCCGGAATGTTTGGCATTACATCCAAACCAAAGCATACTGAATGATTTTAGGTGAAATTCCCAACCCTCCTTGTACTTAAACCTGTATATAGGTGAATAGGGTCGACATATATGTAGATATGGTACGATTTAATGTAGCATGACATTCGTGTTGCACTAAATATCTACGGTTAAAAAAGCTTACCGTTAAAGTTAAAGCTTTTTTATTTAAGCGTCAAATTTGAGTTTAACTAAATTGAAACGTTAAAAGAACATAAGTGACAACCGAATATGTTTATGTTAAATATTAGTACGATAAAATTATACAAACTGTCTTGTTTAATATTCATGTATTTAATAGTGAATGTGTGAATGAAAACTGTGGGGTTTTCCACATGGTTCTGTCCATGTAGGCTTGTTTCATAGTACGTAAAATCAGTGATGAATTCATAGTTAGTAGCTACAGTCTTGAATGAACCTTGCCTAACCTTGGTTCGCAGGCGTTCGTAGGCTGTATTGTAGCGGGCACACCGGGCTATTAAGTCGCATGATAATGATGCCGTTATTAAATATTTTCTATATAAGGATTTTTTTTACAGATAGCAACACTTTTTTAAATTGATATATTGTTTATCAAATCACTGAATGTTATTTAGTTAATTAGTGAAAATCAACCTTGTACAACATTACTACTTATTTTTCCCCTGAACATTTTTATATCTATATTATTATATCGTGTCGTGAAAAAACTCCGTAGTCTATTATGTTAAAGAACACGTCATGTTAGCATAACAATTTAATATTATAATATTACTTTAAAATAACTAACTGTGTTTATCAAGGAACTTTACGTGAAAATTTCAGTTCCACATAAACATACAACAAGAGTTTACAGGTGAAATACACATAAAGTTCTTTATTTTACTTCGAAATAAACGTTTTGTACATTTATATAATATAAAAACTGTAAAATATTAGTTTGTGTTTAATTTTAAATGTGTACTACATAAGTTCGTTAAGTCACGTATGTTAGTTGTTGACATAAAAATGCCTTCATTATTTTAGATAATTGGCTGTACGCTGGACGAATGCGCGTTCATTCAAGTCTCTAACTATCAGTACGCTTTATTAAAATTTTGTGTAACTTCACTTGCAAGCTCACGTGGGCTACAGGCCTGTGCGTGAACTTTATTCAACAAGTGATAGCTCAGTTGAGGTTACGAACCTTAAACTTCGCAGGCGAACAATTAACGACTCACTTGCCATGCTAATTTTCGACTGACTTGCCATGCTAATTAACTAGTGACTTGCCATGATAATTAACTACTGACTTGCCATGCTAATTAACCACTGACTTATGCTAATTAACGCCTGACTTGCCATGCTAATTAACTACTGACTTGTCATGCTAATTAACGTCTGACTTGTCATGCCAATTAACGCCTGATTTGTCATGCTAATTAACGAGTGACTTGCCATGATAATTAACTACTGACTTGCCATGCTAGTTTTCGACTGACTTGTCATGCTAATTAACGAGTGACTTGCCATGATAATTAACTACTGACTTGTCATGCCAATTAACGCCTGACTTGCCATGCTAATTAACCACTTACTTGCCATGCTAATTAACCACTGACTTGTCGTGCTAATTAACGAGTGACTTGCCATGATAATTAACTACTGACTAGCCATGCTAATTAGCTACTGACTTGTCATGCCAATTAACGCCCGACTTGCCATGCTAATTAACCACTGACCTGCCATGCTAATTAACCACTGACTTTTCATGCTAGTTAACGCCTGACTTGCCATAATAATTAACTACTGACTTGCCATGCTAATTAACGACTGACTTGCCATGCTAATTAACGACTGACTTGCCATGCCAAATAACGACTGACTTGCCATGTTAATTAACCACTGACTTGCCATGCTAATTAACGACTAACTTGCCATGCTAATTAACGACTAACTTGCCATGCTAATTAACCACTGACTTGCCATGATAATTAACTACTGACTTGCCATGCTAATTAACGACTAACTTGCCATGCTAATTAACCACTGACTTGTCATGATAATTAACCACTGACTTGCCGTGCTAATTAACGAGTGACTTGCCATGCTAATTAACGGCTGACTTGCCATGTTAATTAACCACTGACTTGCCATGCTAATTAACGACTTACTTGCCATGCTAAATAACGACTGTTTTGTCATGTTAATTAACCACTGACTTGTCATGATAATTAACTACTGACTAGCCATGCTAATTAGCTACTGACTTGTCATGCCAATTAACGCCCGACTTGCCATGCTAATTAACCACTGACTTGCCATGCTAATTAACCACTGACTTGTCATGCTAGTTAACGCCTGACTTGACATAATAATTAACTACTGACTTGTCATGCTAATTAACGACTGACTTGCCATGCTAATTAACGACTGACTTGCCATGCCAAATAACGACTGACTTGCCATGTTAATTAACCACTGACTTGCCATGCTAATTAACGACTAACTTGCCATGCTAATTAACGACTAACTTGCCATGCTAATTAACGACTAACTTGCCATGCTAATTAACGACTAACTTGCCATTAGAATTAACGACTAACTTGCCATGCTAATTAACCACTGACTTGCCATGATAATTAACCACTGACTTGCCATGTTAACTAACCACTGACTTGCCGTGCTAATTAACGAGTGACTTGCCATGCTAATTAACGACTGACTTGCCATGTTAATTAACCACTGACTTTTAATGCTAATTAATGACTGACTTGCCATGCTAATTAACGGCTGACTTGTCATGTTAATTAACCACTGACTTGACATGATAATTAACTACTGACTTGTCATGCTAGTCAACGCCTGACTTGCCATAGTAATTAACTACTGACTTGCCATGCTAATTAACGACTGACTTGCCATGCTAATTAACGACTGACTTGCCATGCTAATTAACGACTGACTTGCCATGCTAATTAACGACTGACTTTCCATGTTAATTAACCACTGACTTGCCAAGATAATTAACGACTGACTTGCCATGCTAATTAACGACTAACTTGCCATGCTAATTCGTAAGTAGCATATACTTTTAAAAATGTTATGTAATACCAATTTAATGTACAGATATCCTCTAAAGCATAATCGTTAAATTTTTCATTTGTCAGCAACAATACATATAAATGTCAATTTAAGATAAAAATATTGTTCCTGTAGTTAAAAATTTAATTAACTGTATATTTTTTCACAATATTTAGCATATTAATTGATATTCAATAATTGTTCACTAATGTGGAAAACTGGTAATGGGAAAGCTGATGCTGTCAGCTTGTGTAAATCATATCAGATATTACAAATAAACACATTTGGGCAACTTAGCTATTGGCGTTAATACTGAATTGAATTGATCATGGCTCCTCCACTGCCTGTCTCACTCGTCATACTCTAGATAAACAAATTGAATGGCTCATGGCTCCTCCACCGCCTGTCTCACTCGTCATACTCTAGCTAGATAAACAAATTCCCTTCAGTGAATTGTTTTCCGTTGTTATTTCTTGTTACTGAATGCCTTAACCTTCGTTTGTTGCTAATCAATCGCTGAGAAGGTTAATGTGAAACGTCGTCGTGTAACATTCAGAACACGTGTAATGTGCGATGATTTTTACTAGTCCATTAATCACTGGCCTACTGGGGTGTGATGTGGTGTTATTAAACGATCGCCATTCGGCCGATCTGTTAAGAGGGAGGAATTTTATACTTGACAAATATAATTAGCGGCTTCACTAAACTGCCATAACTCTTTCCACTTTGTCTTAGCGTTCATAAGTAAAACTTGTCGTCTATTTTTGCTTTAATTTTATATATAAAATTTATACGCTGTGTATATAGGGCCTATTCTATGTATATCAAATTGAAAATATTTAGACAATTTTACTTTCAAAATATCATTAATGTGAACGCTAAATCTAATAATTTTTGTATAGGTATTTATAGATCTTTAAGTCATAGTAGTTGGTAACTACTATTTCATAAAAATTATGTTGTTAACTGATACTATTTTAGCTCTATTTAAGTAAAAATATTTCAAATGTAAATAAGGACTGTATTTGAATACTACGTTTAAAAAATCTATTTTCGTCAGGTGTTGTAAAGAGAAAAAATATAGTTTTCTTAGTACAGTGCCAATATATTAAGTTCGTCGATTTCAACAAGACGCCATAAGCATTTAAAATGTTTATGCGCTGTAACGAAAATATTGGAATGTTGTGCATTTCGATATTTAAGACGTGATTCTAAATAAATAGTAAGTAATGGGTTTATTCCAATTCGTTCAGCATCTAGTCGGCATTTTTAACCAAACAATTTATACAATCGTTGTTAGTTTTTACGATTGTAATCATACTTTTACAAGATGGTCACTACATTTAATAAATAGTTTTTTCTGAATCTTCATTATTATTTTAAAACTCGTGTTTTTTTAAATTAAACATCCAGATACAACTGTTTTTATCAAAATTGTATAAGACTTAAAAATATAATATATAGTTTTTTAAAAGATAGTTAAAGTAAATAGTACAACTTGGAAGTAACGAGTCATGTAACTACATACTGTCGTTGCTGGAGTTATGTGCACCCGAGTTTGACGGTTTTTTACTAAGAAAATAAGAGGCCTATGCAAAATCTCATCACACCATCGCCTTCCTTGTTTAATTTTGCGCTATGAAATCAACATTTAACAGTTTTATTTTAAGTTTTAATAATTTTTGTCCCAGCTGGAACAAAAAAAGTACAGAAATTTACCTAGTTTTCAAAAACCTGTTAATGTATCACATTTATATTTTAATACATGGCTGAAAGGAGTATTTCACTTTTATAAATTTTAGAATTTTAACTTATTAAGAAAAAGTTTTTCTCAGTTTCCCGAAACAACGTCTTCTTGGTCAGAGGTCGTAAATAGTTACGATACATTTATTTTTTTCTTGCATAGTTAAATGTAATAATTTTAAATTGCTTTGAATCAATATAAAATCACTGCATTTACTTAAGCATGTAACAGTGCTTAACCGTAAATTTACATGTCATAGGGATTCAAACTTGACCAAGTAATTAATTTTACGACCTCTAGAAGCTAAGAAAACGTCGTTTCAAGAAATTGATAACACCTTGTTTTCTTTATATGTTAAAATTCTGAAATTGACAAAACTGATAGAAAACATTCTAGCAACCACGTATTAAAACATAAATGTGATATATAAACGGGTATTAGAGTAACAAAAGTGTTATGTTGTTAAAAGTCCAATACTTTTTTGTTCTAGACGTGATAAAATGATTATACCTAAAGTAAAATTTAAAAAATGTTAATGTCATGATTAAATGAGGAAAACAATGGTGGGATTGAGTGGTTCGTAGCTCTTTTAGTTTCTTAGTAAACAACCTTCAAGATCAGGTACACATAATGTCTGCGCCGACACGTAGACAGTGAAGAACGGCGCTAGGCTGGCAATCCAGGTGCAGGCGTGTTGTGCGGGCAGTCTGTCGTGCCTGCCTTAATTTGCCCGTCTTGATTATTTTCCATTAACCATCATTTACTTTCGGAGGATATTAGTACTCTAGGTTAACAAAGGAGAAACAATTAGTTTTAATGACTTTAGTTTTATTGTAAAAGAAGAATATAACTGAATTACATTACGTAAATTTTACATTTACGTAATAATTGAAAATCAATGGAACCGTTGATCAGCTGCTATTTTCTACTCGGTTGTTCTTTAGAGTTCTACTCATAAGGACATTTATAAGTACAATTCATCCCATGCTTGGATTTAAAATAGTCTACGGACTCCTAGTAGCACATCTCCCTGACTGTTTAGCAGGTACATTATTAAGGAGGTATAACAAATGTTCTCCTTCTTTTTATTTATGGATTTATAAACCAGCCAAATGTTGCATTAAAAACAAGGTATTTTGATGAAATAGTTGTTTATAACCAGGAACGGTATATAAATAACACTAAAGCATTCCAGCGTTGACCAAATTGTATATTTGAAGGTACACCCACTCGTAAATGGACAAGACATTATAGCAACTTCTTTGGTGTAAGTGCAATGTTAGCTGGACAAAGAGACACACATACGCGTTGAAACCATCTACGAGTAAAAGTCGAAAAATTACCAAGTTTTAATTATTTAACTATTAAAATATTTTAGTAATATGCTATGGTTAGGCTTTATCTAAATTTAATTCAATTACGCTAGAAAAATAGTAATTATATTGTGTTTATTGGCAGCCATATTAGTTGACCTGAAGTTTCAGTTCGTAGTCAATAATGTATTACTTTGATTGGTTAAGGTTTCCAAAAATGATTCTTAAACCATAAATATTGATTTTTATTCATATTGAGTGGTGTCATACACTGGTCTTTTTTTATGCTAGGACATGGACAGCTATAGTCTTAATATTTTCTTCTACTACTATTTAACAATAATGCTAACAAATGTGAAACTTTCGAATATAATGTTTATGTATGACTCGTTTTACAAGCGTATTTTGTGTCTGTATTTGACATTGTAGTTCAGCGTGTATTCATCTCAAACACGCCTGATCATAGATAGTTGTCATAGTTAGGTCACCAACTGATTTCATGATCGTGTACAGGAAGTTCAATGTGTAATCAACTCCTTTTGTCGTTGACCATCTGTAAGCTTTAGTGTCGGTATAACTGTTACGTCTAGTCTGAATATACATACAAATTTTGATCTTAGTAATCTATGTAATTGTTGCTACAAATTGTAGTCATTATTTGTACACCTTGATGTAAAACGCAAGGGATCGTGTCCGTAGAGTAGATGGATGGGCCCAAGGTTTGTTGTTAACCTTTCGGTCTTAGGATGGGCAGGTAAGCTTCGTGTGGTCGGAATTATATACCTGATTCCTCCAGTGAAACAAGTACATGCTATCGGACATATCCGTCGTCGCCAATTTTGTTATTTACATTGTAACAGCTGTTTTAGTTCAATTACATTAATACAGCTCTAACCAAAACGAGACAAGTCACATAATGTGACACGGTGACCTACTTGGCGACGAGAATTTTTCTCCGTGTCGTTTAGTGCGCATGCGCCAGCATCTGGTGATCGATCACAGATGCACCAAGACCCGACCACTTACGACTGCAGCCGAACTCGCCCGAGTGTCGTAAGATCCTTTTACTGTATTCATTTCTTCTCTTCTCCAAAGAGCCTTGTTAACTTGTTTACACAACCGAATTAGATTTAGAAGGAAATTTCTACCTCACTAAGCCGGTCGTTGTTTCTTCAGTGTCACTGCTTAAATTGTTTAAGGATAACAACATACTGTATTGTGCCATATCTAAATAACAAGGTCTTTTTAAATGTTACAAGTTACCGTACAAGAAATTCGTTCATTTTTAACATAAATAAACGTTTCTAGTTCATTGGCAATCATCTAGTACGAGCATATACATAGTTCTGTGATGTCTAGTTTGTTATTAAGATAACAACTAATTGATGATTCTTATATTGTAGTTCAAAGTCAAACTGTTCATTCCATATTTGCTGAAAATGTTTATATATAACTAACGATCACATCGTGTCACAATTGAAACATTTTGCCACTCTAAGTTGGGAATTGGAGATGCATCTTAAGCTTATTTGCTTGGTAAAAAAAGTAAATGACGTTTTGTTATAAGTTAAAATTTTTAGTATGTAAGACTGCATTATTAGACTTCATTAACATAACTTATCATAACAGCATTGAGTTGACAGTAATGCTGACCGCAAAAGCTAGTACAGTACATAGCTGCCTGTAGAAAGACGGAAACATGAAGCGCCAGAACTGAATATGTCTTATTTTAAGCACCATTGAAATGGCCTCGCTCTACATTTCATTTTTATTCTGAAACAATATTTTCAATACTACAGGAAATTATTAACAAGGCTTCTGCCAACAAAATAGATAGTAAATCTATAACTGCAGTTATCATTTAAACTTACTACTGCCCTTTTTAATCCAACTATCCATCTTTTAGGAACGTTTATTGCATTAATTAATTGTAAAGAATTGAGGGAACAACTTTGTAGGCTGGTCAAACGAATGCCTTTTGCCCAAGCTTGCACAAATGTACTACATCCTTTTTCACTAGTGCGCTACTCTTCATATTTGTTTTTCTGTGAAAACTATAAAACTGGTTTCGTAAAAAGTGTTTTTACACTCTAGTTATCAATTAACATTCAATTGGTTATTTTTATTGTTGTAGTACTTGCTATTAATTACAGAGTTATATACAATTATTTAGTTTGTATAAATATTTGGCGTTTGAAACAAAGAACTGGTTTTAGAGAAGTGGGACCACACATTTCGACTCTTCTAGAACCTAAAGGTATATCGGGATTCTGAAGAATACCTTTAATATAATACTCTACTTGAATGTGTGAACTCAGTATTGAAGATTTTTGTTGGGGCTATTGAGCTTTTTTAGCCTTAGTTACACAGTTTCAAATTTGAAAATCAAGAGCATTTTTGTGTGACTTCAACACAAAAGCCAAGTTTTTTTTTAATTTTTATAAGTTTGCTCTTGAAGTTGTGGAGGTAAAAAAAAGTCTGCCCCAAGAATGTCTTTAAACAAGTAACAGTATTTTTTTACATTTGTCTGGTGATTTAAGCCTAAGTTTCATTGATATGTCGTATTTCAAATGAAGGAGTGAATTCTGTACTCTTTACAGTTTTTTGAACGCCGTAAAAAAATAACAACTAGCAGGTTAGACGACTTGAATAAAATAACAACTAGCAGGTTAGACGACTTGAATAAAATAATAAGCTTTTCGACTCATAAGGGAACAAACAAAATATAAAATGTCTACTTGTTGATGCAGGTTTTACTGGTAGTGATTGGCCACATGAACAAATACAACTATGTGTGTGTAAGTAATATTAATTTGAGTTGTCCTTTCTCCAATGTAATATTTACAGTTAATCGGCCATTCCTAGCGGTCTAAACAAATACAACTATGTGTGTGTAAGTAATATTAATTTGAGTTGTCCTTTCTCCAATGTAATATTTACAGTTAATCGGCCATTCCTAGCGGTCTAAACAAATACAACTATGTGTGTGTAAGTAATATTAATTTGAGTTGTCCTTTCTCCAATGTAATATTTACAGTTAATCGGCCATTCCTAGCGGTCTAAACAAATACAACTATGTGTGTGTAAGTAATATTAATTTGAGTTGTCCTTTCTCCAATGTAATATTTAGAGTTAATCGGCCATTCCTAGCGGTCTAAACAAATACAACTATGTGTGTGTAAGTAATATTAATTTGAGTTGCCCTTTCTCCAATGTAATTTTTACAGTTAATCGGCCATTCCTAGCGGTCTAAACAAATACAACTATGTGTGTGTAAGTAATATTAATTTGAGTTGCCCTTTCTCCAATGTAATCTTTACAGTTAATCGGCCATTCCTAGCGGTCTAAACAAATACAACTATGTGTGTGTAAGTAATATTAATTTGAGTTGCCCTTTCTCCAATGTAATCTTTACAGTAAATCGGCCATCCCTAGCGGTCTAAACAAATACAACTATGTGTGTGTAAGTAATATTAATTTGAGTTGCCCTTTCTCCAATGTAATCTTTACAGTTAATCGGCCATTCCTAGCGGTCTAAACAAATACAACTATGTGTGTGTAAGTAATATTAATTTGAGTTGTCCTTTCTCCAATGTAATCTTTACAGTTAATCGGCCATTCCCAGCGGTCTAAACAATAAGATATTGTGTTTGAACGTCATTATTAAAGGTAAATATCTTTATGTTTCCGGTCAGGGGTTGTTTTAACGAACGCTAAATGAAATGTTTCGTGCCTGGACGCAGCCATAAACATGGCCGCAGTGCGCGGGAAACACGCGACACGCCGGATCCGGAAATGGCATACTGCCAGTGAGAGAGAAATTACGGCCGTGCGATAAAAATACCCACGTTTGCGTTTTACGTTGTTATTTTGAAAACACAATGAATAGGCTTACAAAAAGAGAAGGGTAGTTTGAATACAATGTGGGTTATTTTCTGCAATAACAACTAAATTAGCATTTGTAAGGACTTGTGCCGATGGGTATAGTAATAAGGGATCGTGTGATCACACACTAGCGACTACCGGCCAGCACGATTATAGTCTCCATAAGACCAATGTTACATTTGTAAGGACTTGTGCCGATGGGTATAGTAATAAGGGATCGTGTGATCACACACTAGCGACTACCGGCCAGCACGATTATAGTCTCCATAAGACCAATGTTACATTTGTAAGGACTTGTGCCGATGGGTATAGTAATAAGGGATCGTGTGATCACACACTGGCGACTACCGGCCAGCACGATTATAGTCTCCATAAGACCAATGTTACATTTGTAAGGACTTGTGCCGATGGGTATAGTAATAAGGGATCGTGTGATCACACACTGGCGACTACCGGCCAGCACGATTATAGTCTCCATAAGACCAATGTTACATTTGTAAGGACTTGTGCCGATGGGTATAGTAATAAGGGATCGTGTGATCACACACTGGCGACTACCGGCCAGCACGATTATAGTCTCCATAAGACCAATGTTACATTTGTAAGGACTTGTGCCGATGGGTATAGTAATAAGGGATCGTGTGATCACACACTGGCGACTACCGGCCAGCACGATTATAGTCTCCATAAGACCAATGTTACATTTGTAAGGACTTGTGCCGATGGGTATAGTAATAAGGGATCGTGTGATCACACACTGGCGACTACCGGCCAGCACGATTATAGTCTCCATAAGACCAATGTTACATTTGTAAGGACTTGTGCCGATGGGTATAGTAATAAGGGATCGTGTGATCACACACTGGCGACTACCGGCCAGCACGATTATAGTCTCCATAAGACCAATGTTACATTTGTAAGGACTTGTGCCGATGGGTATAGTAATAAGGGATCGTGTGATCACACACTGGCGACTACCGGCCAGCACGATTATAGTCTCCATAAGACCAATGTTACATTTGTAAGGACTTGTGCCGATGGGTATAGTAATAAGGGATCGTGTGATCACACACTGGCGACTACCGGCCAGCACGATTATAGTCTCCATAAGACCAATGTTACATTTGTAAGGACTTGTGCCGATGGGTATAGTAATAAGGGATCGTGTGATCACACACTGGCGACTACCGGCCAGCACGATTATAGTCTCCATAAGACCAATGTTACATTTGTAAGGACTTGTGCCGATGGGTATAGTAATAAGGGATCGTGTGATCACACACTAGCGACTACCGGCCAGCACGATTATATTCTCCATAAGACCAATGTTACATTTGTAAGGACTTGTGCCGATGGGTATAGTAATAAGGGATCGTGTGATCACACACTAGCGACTACCGGCCAGCACGATTATATTCTCCATGAGACCAGTTACATTTGTAAGGACGTGCCGATGGGTATAGTAATAAGGGATCGTGTGATCACACACTAGCGACTACCGGCCAGCACGATTATATTCTCCATAAGACCAATGTTACATTTGTAAGGACTTGTGCCGATGGGTATAGTAATAAGGGATCGTGTGATCACACACTAGCGACTACCGGCCAGCACGATTATATGGTCTCCATAAGACCAATGTTACATTTGTAAGGACTTGTGCCGATGGGTATAGTAATAAGGGATCGTGTGATCACACACTGGCGACTACCGGCCACGGCCAGCACGATTATATTCTCCATAAGACCAATGTTACATTTTCTCAAAGGAAGAAAAACATAGCTTCACTAGTAATCCTTAGAAGTGTTTGATCATTAGTTGAGTTTAACAAACATTTGACAAATTCTTAAATGAATGATTTATGTTGATTGCTTTGTGGTTTATTTTATCAATTTTTACTGGAATTTTAGTTAAATCAATTTTTTTAGTTAGAACAATGTTTGCTCACGTGTAACGGAAAAACGAAATAAAATATGACAAGCAATCAAAATTCTTCATTACTTAACCTCAAAAATGACTTATAAAAAATAATGTTACATGAAGAAATACGTAAAATATCTGCTTAACCGTTTAAAAAGGGTTTCTTGGGAAATATATCCAAGATGGCCGACCACTCCAGCCGATTACTTTGTCATGCTGGAAATATTTTTTGCAATATTAACACTTACACGTTAGTAGTCGTGACTGAGGCCGCCAGTTGTTGAGAGGGTCGCACTGAGTTCACTGAATTCAGTTGAGTATTAAGTTGATCAACGAACGCTAAAGTCATTCAATTAATGAATTGTTTACAGAAATTATTAAATAAATAAAGTGCGGACAGGGGTGGACATGTTTTACCGTATAAATTGGAAAGTAATGTATACCAACATTATTTTATTGTTTACTTTAATAGAATACAATTTATAAAATTACAATAGTTCTTGATACATTTCTACTAAGATATTTGTAATAAAAAGTTGGTTGGTGTTGTTAAAAATTTGGCTTATCTAGTAATAAAAATACAAAAAAAAGGTAGTAGTTAATGAAACACCTAATTGTTTTTATTACTATACTGTGCTAAGTTGTTTACCTAAAGAATTCAATAATATACGAAACACATTTAAATTTAAGAATTAAATAAATTACAACCAAACCAGTCATCTTTTATAAAGCTTGGCATAATTCTGGCCAATGTATAATATCTTTTTAGGTTTCATATTTTAAATTACATTTGTGTTGTTGTTGTCTTTATTTTTGCTATGGTATTATTATGAATGTTGCAGTAAATTTAACTCTAAATTGCAATAATTACTATCGACCTTTGTAAGTTAAAGTCAGGTACACTTTATGTCAATGCAGTCATTGTTGCCCAGCTGGTTTGTGTGTTGCAATGTGTCTCCTGCCGCCAGTGATTTACGTTCAGGACGACAGGACCTGCCAACAACACGGACGGCGTTTGTTTCTCCTCTTTTTTACTTCCTAAACAATTATGTTCGGACAGTATTAAACGCGTGCCCTTGGAATATTAACACAATACTGCCGTTTTTGCTTGTAGTTAGGGTGTGGTATCCTCCCACTCAATTATGTACTACACGCCTTTTAAAAAGTACCTCCTACAAACCAATAATTTATACGATATTTATGAAAGAATACTCGAAAGTAAAACGCACCTTCCAATAACTATCTGTCATACTACTCTCCCACCCGCCCATATTTTACTAGGGTCAGAGTGGCAATTATTTAATATTACTTTAATGGAGCACTACCTTCGCAGTCTGCTTTAGCCACTGCGTCCCCTTGTAGAATACAACCCACTCACATACCCTTCAGACTCACCCACCCTTGACTCACCGACCCTTCAGACACTGGGGTTGCTGACACGCCCACACTTCATACTTTGGGATTGATGACCCGCTCACTCTTCAGACGACAAGCATTAGACATAATGACTCAACTATTCATAAAAACTAGGATTTATGATTTGCTCACCCTTCAGACACTGAGATGGATGACATCCCACCCTTCAGACATTGGGGGAGGGGTGACGACCCTCCCACTGATCAGAGTCTAGGATTAACGACCCACTCACTCTTTAGACTTTGAGGTTGATTACCTACCCACCTTTCGATCACTAGGTTTAATAATTTACCCATCCTTCGGACACTAGGATTGATGGCTCACCCTTATTTCAGTCATTTAGGTAAGAAATCAATATAAAAATGTGACGAGCTTAAAACAAACTGAATGTAATGTTAGCTATTAATCAATTTAAGTGTTAATAGAGTTCCTAAAATACTAAAAGTTTTATAATTGAAACTCCAGAAATTGCCACGTTGACTTTCTCTGTTTCCAGCATATAAAAACTGGAGTATTTTATGATTTATACTGAAATGTAGTAACTGCAATAGTTCGGTGATGTTTACCAGAGCCAAGCGTGAGGGTTCTGAACGCGAAGCTGTGAGTTGTGGGGGAGGTTAGTCGCACCTAAATTTAAAGCCTTGTCAATGTTTAACGCCGCACGGCGGTATCCTGGCTTCTGACTGGTGTTTATCAGAGCCAAGCGTGAGGGTTCTGAACGCGAAGCTGTAAGTTGTGGGGGATGTTAATCGCACCTAAATTTACAGCCTTGTCAATGTTTAACGCCGCACGGCGGTATCCTGGCTGCTGACTGGTGTTTACCAGAGCCAAGGGTGAGGGTTCTGAACGCGAATCTGTGAGTTGTGAGGGAGGTTAATCGCACCTAAATTTACAGCCTTGTCAATGTTTAACGCCGCAAGGCGGTATCCTGGCTTCTGACTGGTGTTATCAGAGCCAAGCGTGAGGGTTCTGAACGCGAAGCTGTAAGTTGTGGGGGATGTTAATCGCACCTAAATTTACAGCCTTGTCAATGTTTAACGCCGCAAGGTGGTATCCTGGCTTCTGACTGGTGTTTATCAGAGCCAAGCGTGAGGGTTCTGAACGCGAAGCTGTAAGTTGTGGGGGATGTTAATCGCACCTAAATTTAAAGCCTTGTCAATGTTTAACGCCGCACGGCGGTATCCTGGCTTCTGACTGGTGTTTATCAGAGCCAAGCGTGAGGGTTCTGAACGCGAAGCTGTAAGTTGTGGGGGATGTTAATCGCACCTAAATTTAAAGCCTTGTCAATGTTTAACGCCGCAAGGCGGTATCCTGGCTTCTGACTGGTGTTTACCAGAGCCAAGCGTGAGGGTTCTGAACGCGAAGCTGTAAGTTGTGGGGGATGTTAATCGCACCTAAATTTACAGCCTTGTCAATGTTTAACGCCGCACGGCGGTATCCTGGCTGCTGACTGGTGTTTAGCAGAGCCAAGGGTGAGGGTTCTGAACGCGAAGCTGTGAGTTGTGGGGGAGGTTAATCGCACCTAAATTTACAGCCTTGTCAATGTTTAACGCCGCACGGCGGTATCCTGGCTGCTGACTGGTGTTTGCCAGAGCCAAGGGTGAGGGTTCTGAACGCGAAGCTGTGAGTTGTGGGGGAGGTTAATCGCACCTAAATTTACAGCCTTGTCAATGTTTAACGCCGCACGGCGGTATCCTGGCTGCTGACTGGTGTTTACCAGAGCCAAGGGTGAGGGTTCTGAACGCGAACCTGTGAGTTGTGAGGGAGGTTAATCGCACCTAAATTTACAGCCTTGTCAATGTTTAACGCCGCACGGCGGTATCCTGGCTTTTGACTGGTGTTTCGATCGTTTCGTCTGTCCCGATTACATAAAAAAGAAAAACTTTTTATTTATAATTCTTGTCAAAATAGTGGACATTCGAATTGTTAAGTTTAATATACAATACAATTTTATATTAACTAAAAAAATAGAATTGGAGTTAGTTTAATGACAGTGAGATTTAATGTTACAACTTATTTTACTTGTTCCGTTAAATTATTATTATGAAATAAATTTAACCCACCCACCCACCATACCTGCACGGAAGTATCGGTCTGTAAATTATTATCTTAAATCATAACTTATTGGTTATGTCTATGCTTACTAAATTACATAGATAAATAGTATAACACAAAATTGTAAAAAATTAATATCTAATAGATACTATATTAGGATAACAATTAAAATTAAACCGTTCACTACATATTATGCTGGTGATCGATTATGGTAAAACAAGTCTCTCTACCAAAAGTATTTGATATTTACAGAAATTACAATAATGTAAAAAAGCATCTCCTACATGAATTAGTGGGGTGGAACCTCTTCGTATGCGTTATGTTCCAAAATATGAAGTAGTTAGTAACAATGGATAGAATAAACATATAATGCAAGCACTTATAGACTATATAGCAAGTAATACAAATTGAGTGCGCATAGTCCTCCAGTGGTGAAGCCGTCCGTCACCACCAAAATGGCACCCCGCTCCACTTAACGTCTCAGTACGGAACGTCGCGTCGATCGCATTGACTGCGTAGGATATATATTCATAGCTGACATAAATTTGAATATATATGTTGTATTGTAAAATTATGTAAAGGAGCAAGTCAAACGATAAGAGCGAACACAAATAATTAGGCGAGTCTACGAACTTTACTCTCGATGGTTTTACACTTTACCACAACATACAAAGAAAAACAACTGTCCAAGAATTAAAAGTTTTTGATATTATAAAACCTCAAATTAACAACCTCAAATACTTTCTCGCTGAAAACATTTTATAACCGAAAAATTAAAAAAAACAAATTATCGCGTACTTACTTTTACTTGTCATTTCTATTTTGTAATGGGTTCGTTACTTATTAAAAGTATTATTACGAGTAAACTGTAGGTTATAAACAATTTTTGTTTATATTGCGCATTATGAACCCATGAATTAAACACATGCTTATTTGAAATTTGTATTCGGCCTCTAAATAGCTTAATCTTTTATGCAAACGAAACGCTTATTTTCATTTGAGTGCCCCACACGGCAAGACGTTAGAACTGGCCACCATCAAGATGGCGGACTCGGCTGCCAACTACCTATATGCCTATTCTATTTGTATTACTTGCTATATGGTACAGACTGACACCAATATGTCGGTTTATCAAAGTAAATAAATAAAGAGAAGAATTTGAATTAAAAAACATGTTTAAATAATGTAATTGCTTAGTTGTGTATTAAAATGTAAATTTACTATTGAAATATATGTGATTTAATGGATATTAATGAAGTTCGTAAAGCCTGGTAAACGAGAGATTCTCGGCCCAATCTTAATCAAAGACCAACGAAGTTGTCAATGGGATTAGCTACTGGCTTCCCGGCTCGTCTATTCTTATTGCGCTATTAATTAACGAACTTTCTAAGGAAAAGTCGAACTTGGTTTGTAACAAACTAAATCGGCCATTATAATCATTGTGTCGACGTATCTACCGATTGTACTCTTTTCTTTAGAATAATTACATATTTTTGCTTTTAAAAAAAGCCTTAAACATATGTACGTAGGTTTGAAATGTTTGTTTATTAAATATAGAGCCTAGATGAATTATTTGGTGTCGTGCAAATCCCCCCTCCCCACTCCCAACCCATATATATCTTGGGGGGAGGGTAGATCCCTTGATTTATTTATCACAGGCCAAGTAGTAAAACCATTATGGTTGCAATAATGCTAATTTAATATCTTCGTATATACAGTGTGATTAATAGGCCCAGAAAAGGTTCAATGATTTTTTTTAACCATACTTATAAAGCAATGAGAATTGGTTTATCAATATTACCCATAAAGATCTACTTTTGTAAGTGATTATTAGGTTTTATCTTATCAGGGAGTCGCCCCACTAGCAGAAAAAGAAATTGTTAAATGAGAGCATTGGTCGAGTAGTACATAAAATTAAAGGTCTTTGATAAGAAAATACAATGCTGCAAAGCAAACTTAATTCGGGTTCTGTAAAAAAAAAAAAAAAAAAAAAAAAAAAAAAAAAAAAAAAAAAAAAAAAAAAAAAAAACATTATCACAAAGTATTTGTTTTTATAACAAAGATTCAACAACTTTAATTAAAATGTTCATAATACTTTCTAATGACCTGTAAATGAACCATACATATACGGTGGTATTGACCCACCCGCCCATACATGTACAGTGGTATTGACCGACCCGCCCATCCCTTCACTTACAGTGCTATTAACCCTTACTTTCAGTGATATTGCGTGGGTATCTAGAGCCCACTCACACGCCCATACATGTACAGTGGTATTGACCCACCCGCCCATCTCTTCACTTACAGTGCTATTAACCCTTACTGTCAGTGATATTGCGTGGGTATCTAGAGCCCACCCACACGCCCATACATGTATAGTGGTATTGACCCACCCGCCCACCCCTTCACTTACAGTGTTATTGGCCCTTACTTTCTGTAATAGTGCGTGGGTATGTATAGCCCACCCACACGCCCATACATGTACAGTGGTATTGACCCACCCCTTCACTTACAGTGCTATTGACCCTTACTGTCAGTGATATTGCGTGGGTATCTAGAGCCCACCCACATGCCCATACATGTACAGTGGTATTGACCTACCCGCCCACCCCTTCACTTACAGTGTTATTGACACTTACTTTCTGTAATAGTGCGTGGGTATGTATAGCCGACCCACACGCCCATACATGTACAGTGGTATTGACCCACCTGCCCACCACTTCACTTACAGTGCTATTGACCCTTACTGTCAGTGATATTGCGTGGGTATCTATAGCCGGCCCACCCGCCTATACATGTACGGTGGTATTGACCCATCCGCCCACCCCTTCACTTACAGTGCAATTGACCCTTACTGTCAGTGATATTGCGTGGGTATCTATAGCCCACCCACACGCCCATACATGTACAGTGGTATTGACATACCCGCCCACCCCTTCACTTACAGTGCTATTGACCCTTACTTTCAGTGATATTGCGTGGGTATGTATAGCCGGCCCACCCGCCTATACATGTACGGTGGTATTGACCCATCCGCCCACCCCTTCACTTACAGTGCTATTGACCCTTACTTTCAGTGATATTGCGTGGGTATGTATAGCCGGCCCACCCGCCCACACATGTACAGTGGTATTGACCCACCCGCACACCCTTTCACTTAACGTGCTATTGACCCTTACTTTCAGTGATATTGCGTGGGTATGTATAGCCGGCCCACCCGCCCACACATGTACAGTGGTATTGACATACCCGCCCACCCCTTCACTTACAGTGCTATTGACCCTTACTTTCAGTGATATTGCGTGGGTATGTATAGCCGGCCCACCCGCCTATACATGTATAGTGGTATTGACCCACCTGCCCACCCCTTCACTTACAGTGCTATTGACCCTTACTTTCAGTGATATTGCGTGGGTATGTATAGCCGGCCCACCTGCCTATACATGTACGGTGGTATTGACTTACCCGCCCACCCCTTCACTTACGGTGCTATTGACCCTTACTTTCAGTGATATTGCGTGGGTATGTATAGCCGGCCCACCCGCCCACACATGTACAGTGGTATTGACCCATCCGCTCACCCCTTCACTTACAGTGCTATTGACCCTTACTTTCAGTGATATTGCGTGGGTATCTATAGCCCACCCACACGCCCATACATGTACAGTGGTATTGACCTACCCGCCCACCCCTTCACTTACAGTGCTATTGACCCTTACTTTCAGTGGTATTGCGTGGGTATGTATAGCCGGCCCACCCGCCTATACATGTACGGTGGTATTGACCCACCTGCCCACCCCTTCACTTACAGTGCTATTGAACCTTACTTTCAGTGATATTGCGTGGGTATGTATAGCCGGCCCACCCGCCTATACATGTACAGTGGTATTGACCCACCTGCCCACCCCTTCACTTACAGTGCTATTGACCCTTACTGTCAGTGATATTGCGTGGGTATGTATAGCCCACCCACACGCCCATACATGTACAGTGGTATTGACCCACCCGCCCACCCCTTCACTTACAGTGTTATTGGCCCTTACTCGCTGTAATAGTGCTTAGGTATGTATAGCCCACCCACACGCCCGTACATGTACGGTGGTATTGACCCACCCGCCCACCCCTTCACTTACAGTGCTATTGACCCTTACTGTCAGTGATATTGCGTGGGTATCTATAGCCCACCCACACGCCCATACATGTACAGTGGTATCATTGATTTTATACACTAATAGATCTCCCATCCAATGTTAAATTTTGAGTCTCAAAATATCAGCTGTTTTTGTGGTCCATTGTGGAGCGTTAGTGTAGTCCCATGTAAATGTAATGCAGTTTAAACCAGCTGTGGTTGTGGGCCGCACAAACTAACAAAATTACTGGCACAAATATTCCTATTAGATGGTTTATCTATTGTAGGTTTATATAATCAATGGTGGTATTGACCCAATCCGCCCACCCCTTCACTTACAGTGCTATTGACCCTTACTTTCAGTGATATTGCGTGGGTATGTATAGCCGGCCCACCCGCCTATACATGTACAGTGGTATTGACCCACCTGCCCACCCCTTCACTTACAGTGCTATTGGCCCTTACTTTCAGTGATATTGCGTGGGTATGTATAGCCGGCCCACACGCCCGTACATGTACGGTGGTATTGACTTACCCGCCCACCCCTTCACTTACGGTGCTATTGACCCTTACTTTCAGTGATATTGCGTGGGTATGTATAGCCGGCCCACCCGCCCACACATGTACAGTGGTATCATTGATTTTATACACTAATAGATCTCCCATCCAATGTTAAATTTTGAGTCTCAAAATATCAGCTGTTTTTGTGGTCCATTGTGGAGCGCTAGTGTAGTCCCATGTAAATGTAATGCAGTTTAAACCAGCTGTGGTTGTGGGCCGCACAAACTAACAAAATTACTGGCACAAATATTCCTATTAGATGGTTTATCTATTGTAGGTTTATATAATCAATGGTGGTATTGACCCAATCCGCCCACCCCTTCACTTACAGTGCTATTGACCCTTACTGTCAGTGATATTGCGTGGGTATGTATAGCCCACCCACACGCTCATACATGTACAGTGGTATTGTCCCACCCGCCCACCCCTTCACTTACAGTGCTATTAACCCTTACTGTCAGTGATATTGCGTGGGTATGTATAGCCCACCCACACGCCCATAAATGTACAGTGGTATTGACCCACCCGCCCACCCCTTCACTTACAGTGCTATTAACCCTTACTGTCAGTGATATTCCGTGGGTATGTATAGCCCACCCACACGCCCATACATGTACAGTGGTATTGACCCACCCGCCCACCCCTTCACTTACAGTGCTATTAACCCTTACTGTCAGTGATATTGCGTGGGTATGTATAGCCCACCTACACGCCCATACATGTACAGTGGTATTGACCCACCCGCCCACCCCTTCACTTACAGTGCTATTCACCTATACTATCAGTGATATTGCGTGGGTATCTAGAGCCCACTCACACGCCCATACATGTACAGTGATATTGCGTGGGTATGTATAGTCCACCCACACGCCCATACATATACAGTGGTATTGACCCACCTGCCCACCCCTTCACTTACAGTGTTATTAACCCTTACTTTCTGTAATAGTGCGTGGGTATCTATAGCCCACCCACCCGCCCACACATGTACAGTGGTATTGACCCACCTGCCTACCCCTTCACTTACAGTGTTATTAACCCTTACTATCAGTGATATTGCGTGGGTATGTATAGCCCACCCACACGCCTATACATGTACGGTGGTATTGCGTGGGTATGTATAGTCCACCCACACGCCCACACATGTACAGTGGTATTGACCCACCTGCCCACCCCTTCACTTACAGTGTTATTAACCCTTACTATCAGTGATATTGCGTGGGTATGTATAGCCCACCCACACGCCTATACATGTACGGTGGTATTGACCCATCCGCCCACTCCTTCACTTAACGTGCTATTGACCCTTACTTTCTGTAATAGTGCGTGGGTATCTATAGCCCACCCACACGCCCATACATGTACAGTGGTATTGACCCACCCGCCCACCCCTTCACTGAACGTGCTATTGACCCTTACTGTCTTTAATAGTGCGTGGGTATCTATAGCCCACCCACACGCCCATACATGTACAGTGGTATTGACCCACCCGCCCACCCCTTCACCTACAGTGTTATTGACACTTACTTTCAGTGATATTACGTGGGTATGTATAGTCTGTACTTATTTTAAATTTGTGTCAATTTAAATGTACAACATTTAGCTTGATAAACAACTAATTAATTTTTTTTAACCATTGTAGTTTGAAACAGTAACCAGTAGTCAGCCACGTCGGTTGTGTTTGTTGGTCGGTTCAGTCAGGTGATGAAAAATCAATTAATCATGTCTTCACGTTAAAGCTCTCACGTTAAAACTCCAAGGGAATGTAAATTGATTTATTCACATTATGTTACAGAGAAGAAAGAAACATAGTTCGCAACCAATAATGCGCTGTATTTGTGTCGAGCAGTTATTTGTCCAGTTTCCCGTGTGATGAGAGGGCCAACACTTTGTCAGTCCCCCCATACTTCCCCCCACCAAATATTTAAAGATAAACTTAGTTATTATTACTACTAATTTATACTGGTGTACATTAGATGTTATCTATTTATAACTGCCACTGAGGCATTCGCTAAGGCCACAAAAAACGATCTCTGATTCTTTTTTTCTCTGTGCTTATGTAATAAACACAGTTACATTCTGCTCTTTCATCCAACCGTTTTCTCTATCGCTGCCGGACTTACAGAATTACTCGTAACTTTGCCGTCAAACGTAAAACGATTATAACGACCTTGGCAAAGGGTGCTTAAAACTGTATGCACAAAGTTCCTTTAATTAGTCTCCTTCATTAGGGAAGTTTTGGCAGGCGATTATGTGCAAATTTGAATTCGCGATTACTGTGAGATGTTTTCCAAGTTAATGAAAGCGTCTGTAATATCAGCTGCTATTACAAGTAAAGCAAAGTAACATTTATATCCACGAACAATCTCCTTAACAAATTGCAGAACACTATGGGTAGATACAAAATATATGCTTTTCAAGTACACAGACATTTAAGATGTAAGAGCTAAGAAGAATAGAAAATCGTTTGTAGACGTCTTCTCTGTTTCTTCGTGTGCTTTATAAATTAAGTAAATATTTTTTACAGTTTTTGAGGACATTCAATGCAGGTACAAGTTATATCTAGATTTGCTCTAATAATCAGAATTAATAATGTGATTACTTGCAGTTATGAAACGTACATTACTTGTAAATCAATTTAGAGATGTGTTTTAAACAGGAAAAGTGTATTATTTTTACGATTCTAATTAGTAGAGCATATTTTAACTTTTCGGGAAATCTTAAGATATAAGTTCTAAAAAAATAAGGGAAGTAGTGATCGTTCCCATTAAGTTGTGCGTATTTTTCAATGAAGTCAAATAATTTATTAATTTATTAAATTTAAAAGCAAAAGAAAGATTGCTTACATGAAAACATGGTAACCAATTTAAAGTAGCGACAAATTTTAACCTAATGCCTTACTTGATATTTATATATAAATTACATTGTAACACATTTGAGGTTAATAAGTTACGTGGACTTAAAATGTTATGTTACATTGGTGAGTGGGTCAATACCAGTGAAAATGTATGGGTGGGTGGGTCGGTCAATACTAACGTGCATACATTTCTATGTGGGTCAATACCACCGTACAAGTGTGGTCGTGTCAATACCAATGTAAGTGTATAGGTAGATGGGTGGGTCAATTATTGATAATACATCCGTGTTTATTGACCTGGAGACGTAGATAAAGAACTTAGTTTTTTCATTAGCATACTACGTATTGGTAAAAATACAAGTGAACGTTATACAACACACATTTCCAATACACTAATATTACGGTGCACGATTTGGTAAACCACTCTTACCTTCTTCAGACCAGAGGGATTCACAAAGTAATCAAGTATTTCAAGCGATTCCTTTGTGAATCCCTCTGGTCTGAGGATAAAAAAACGCGGTTTACCAAAATCGATCACCGTAATAATTATGCATTTTTTTACTCATACTGTAATAAATTTGAGTTTTGTGCCGTTCATTTTTATTAAACGTTATCAATCCAGCTACCATCATATCACTAGTGTAACAATTCAATATAGCATATAAAAAGCAATATGTAGTAAACAAATAAAATATACCAATATCATGTATTTATTTATTTTCATGTACACCCATGATTCATGTACCCCAGACTAAATATTGCATACAAAATATGCATAGTACGGTGTATGATTATTAATTGCAGTGTTGCTAGCGAAAATGCGACTCGTGAAACTGTTAAATGTCATAAGGAGTATTCTATTTTGATTTAGAAATAACAAATTTAGCAGCCTTGTTTCACCTATTTTTCATGCTTAGTAAATAAATATGTTCTTTATGCTATAAAAACGATTGGTCGCTTATAGTCGAGGGCTTAAAATAATATAATAAACCGATAGTTATTCGGTTATCTGAAATGTTAATCAGTGCCGGTGTTTCAAAGTGGAGCTCGTGAAAGCAAAGGAAATTGTTGGAATCCATGCATTTTATTCAAATAATATATGGTACAAGGCTCATCTGCCTTTAAAATGCACCGCCAAAGATAAGGCGTGTTCAAGTTGGACGATTGCCAGTTTCATTCCTTGAACATGTCAGTTCGTGAAACCGATCGCGTAAATCCGCTAAATAGTGTCACAAGTCAGAGTTTGTACTGGTTGGTATTTTTGTTCATTATTGTGAAAAAGGTATATAGTTAAAGGGGAAAACATGTTATATTAAACTTATTGTCACAGTATTTTAACAATTCTGCTTTTCCTTGGTTGATATCCCCTGTGTCGACCTGTATTCCCTGTATTGGTGATCTTCCTTATGTCGACTCCATATACCATGTAGTCTTGTTCCTGTTGTTCCATTGTTTTTATTATTCTTGTCTTCTCTTCCTCTTCCAATTCCTCATTCGCTACTTCATTCTTTATACTTTTTATCGCCTTTATTATCTGCCTCCCCTTAACTTCCTTTGTATCCTGTTACCTGAATTTCTTATCAATTTACATTCTTGCATCCTTCGTCCTTGGCATCTTTTATCATTATTGCTCTCTTTTATGAACGGAAACTACTTATCATAACTCTCTATCGTTAACCCTCTGCTTCTTCCTTCATATTCTTGTTTACTGTTCTCCTTACTCTTATCTTTATTTTCCACTGTGCTTATCTCTCCATATCTTGTGTGCCGTCTCCTAGGATTATAAATATATTCATTTAATTTATGTTTATGACATGGTTTATTATTTTTTACGGTTTGGTATATGATGTTTTGTAGTTATTTCCGTACGACTTGAGACCCATCCCCCCACCAAAGCTGGGAAGCGTGCCAACTGGGGGATGGCTCAAAACGAGTAAAGCGATGGGATCACGGGTGGCAGTTGGAGGGTCCAAAATAAAACTCGGCAGCTGAGCGAAACTAATTTATTACCAAAATCAAAATAATTAATTAATCAAAACGGCAGAAGGCCACAATAGAATTAGCACTTAAATAAATAATAACAAACACTAAAATTACCAAGATACTACACAATAATAACAAACGCTATAAATACCACAAACTCTACAAATACCCAAAATTTAACAATTAATCAACTGTATGGCCTATCTGCAGTTTAGCCTGAGACACCCCAAAACGTAAGAAAATATTAAGCCCCAAATAAAAGTGAAAATTTGGAAAACTTTTGGATCACAACATTTAAACCGGCAATTTAGCCCGAATCCCTTGATTCCACCGGGCCAGGGAGTAAGCCGGAATCCCTGGGCAGCTCCGAATTAAAAGTTAAGCAAAAGAACAATAATCCCCTTTTGGTGAAAGTTTAAAAATTAAATAATTTAAAAGAAAATATAACACGGTACCGTTCGAGTAAAAATTCACTTCAAAACACCCCCCTAATACACTTAACAAAAAAAATAAATAACAATAACTAGGCCTAAGCATATAAATCAATAATAACAGGACTTAACCATAGGGACCTAACAACTATAAAATCTAAAAAGATATAACAACAAATAAAACTAATTAATTAATAACAAGGAATATAAACTAATTAAAAATAAATAACAATAAATATAAATAAAATAAATATTAACATCAAAAAAATCTTGGGTATTTTAAAAGCCTTTCCCTCGTTAATAAAAAAAATAATTAAGTCCCCATGGCTGTTTCATAATTCACTGTCCAGGTTTTTAGTTTTAGGCCTAGGCCACACCAAAAGTTCCGCAAACTTTTTTTCTTCTTTTTGTTTTTATATATTTTTTTGTTTTCTTATAAATCACCCCCAGCTCAGCCGCCGGGAAAAGATGGAAAGAACTGACCTGAGGACTGAAGACTTCTACCCCCAAAGATGTAGGGCGGGTAGCGGGCAACTCCAGGCTCCAACATGGTCCTCAGGCCAGGCTAGCAGTGGAGAATATCGAAGTTCCCCCGGACGGCGGGCTGAGGGCTGAAAGTCCCACTCAAGGACCCTGGACTGTAGGGCACAACACACAGCACATCAAATACAGTCCAGCCATCACAACAAAATATTACACATAACCACTAAATATAAGTGTGCATGATTTCGCCAAACTTAACATGAAGAGACAAACTTATACATGATTGGAGCAACAAGACAGTGAAAGCTTAACTTTAGGCTATGGAATATTTAACAACTTACAATTTAACCAATTACAAGTTAACAAATTACCAAAGAATAAATTGCGTATATGAACTAAAAATGACCAACTGAAAACCAGGCTATGGAAACATGAGCAATAGGTTATAACATGAAAAGCTAAAGATAGGCTAGGTTATTGTCAAAGAACAAAAAATATGGTAAATCGGTAACTACAACTGTAGAAAGGCTCAATGAACATTATACAGAATTACAATGGAAAATAAAGGCAGATATAAAAGGCACTAACGGTAATTAACGGTAAAAATTAACATGGAAGCACATGGCTTTAACCTAGTCTGAGAAACATCTAGACAAAGAACACAAATTTAACAAAACCCTGAAAACACAACTAAGCCCGATTAATATTTTCAATGAAACAAAAGTATTTTCACCAAAAGGGTGATTAAATATTGAAACTTACGAAATGAACACTTACGTTTTAGTGTGTCTAGCTGGTCATAACGTAATTCTGCAGGCAGCACAAGACAACTGAACAGCCAGGCCAACCTGACCGAAGCTGCTGGAACCCGGAACGAAACGGAACTGGGCCAACGGCTACCAAAGTACGCAAAACGCAGGGCAAAAACGAATCTCAGGCAGCCTGGCAGACAAAGACGAAAAAAACGAAACTGTACCGGTCCAAGACCCGGTACAGACTTTAAATATGTATTTTCTTTGTTAGACTCATACGGCCTCCTGTTTTGAATACCTTTATAGGCCTTATTCCATATTGTGGTTTTATACCACCTCCTTTCATTAAAAGTTTTATAGTTTACATCATATTTTATGTAGGGGTTAAAATTACACTGATTTTGAGGGGCAAAATTCTGCCTCCATGCCCTAATAAGGCCCCCCTCCTTACGCGTTTTTTGAAAAGGTTTTATTTTTATAACAGTTTATAGTGGAATGATTGTTCATCTTACATTGTTCTCAATACTCTGTCCTCTTGTATCCTCCGACATTACTGTCGCCCCTTCTATATCTGCACTTCCAGGTGTCATGATTGTCTCTCTTACATCCTGTAATTTTCCTCTCCACTCTTGTCTCCATGGTCCATTCCTGTCTCCTGACGGACTTCTTTCTCTCTATTATTGTTGCTGGAACGTCACTCTCCTCTCCTGTGACTTGTATGGTGTCCTCCTGCTGTCGTTCGTGAAGTATCCACTTTTATCCTTGTTTCCGGACCTTCTTGCATCAGGCCCGTATCCTCTCTCGTATCTCTGCTTCCTCTTCTGCCTAGTGTGTAATATCTCTCGTACCTGCTCCTGCTTTCTCGCTCCCCTGTCCATTCTTGTCGTCTCTCCGCACTCGATGACCTTGGTCGCTTATCCCCCGACGGTGACCTTGTCCTTGTGAATTATATGTTCTATTATTTGTCTGTCCGTTATATTCGGATCATATCTCCTACAAAGAGTTAATACGTCTAGGAAGTAATTTAATGCTGGTTGTCCCTTATCTTGTATTTTATTCTCCAATACTGCCGCTAGACTGTGTGCCTGTGCGATTGGTGTAACGCTTTCTACTAATTTATTTTTAACGTATCCCATATGTTTACTGTGATCCCTTTACTATAAAGTTTATACCATGAAAGTGCAGTTCCCACTAAATGCGCCGGAAAAAGATTAATTTTAGTGTGTTCGCTCCAACTGTTTGACAAAGCCGCAATTTGATATTTATCAATTAAGTCGTTGGGGTTTTCGGTAGGTAACCCACTGTATGTCCCTGCTGAAATTAAAGGTAAATATTCCGCCATTTTTATGCGCTTTTCTTCCTTGTCTCGCCCCTCTTGATTAACCACCATGACCTTCGGTGTTACGCGCACCCGTTCGTCCTCTTCCTTCTGTACTTCTCCGTAAATGTTCTCTACAGTGTTCCCTAAGTCTTGTTCCTTCTCTATCTTATCATACAGGTTCTCCCTTGCTTCTAGAAACCTTTGTAAAACCCTTAACTCCCCTAACTGTAACTTCTCCTCCGATAAATAATTTTTCTGTCTAATTAAACAAGCTACCAAATCGTGCACCGTAATTAGTGTATTGGAAATGTGTGTTGTATGACGTTCACTTGCATTTTTACCAATACGTAGTATGCTAATTAAAAAACTAAGTTCTTTATCTACGTCTTCAAGTCAATAAACACGGATGTATTATCAATAATTGACCCACCCATCTACCTATACACTTACATTGGTATTGACACGCCCATATATGTACGGTGGTATTGACTCACATAGAAATAAACGTTTTGAATCCCCCTTGTCTTGATTTTAGATAACGCGTCTTTACGTGCTTTAATAACCACCCTTAACTCTAATTCGGCATCTTCATCTCTACACTTCACTCCAAATTGTTCCGAAATTCCCTTTAATCGTCCCTTATCAAATATATACACGTCCCCTCTTAAGCGTGGGTACTCAGATTCAACGTCCAACCTACACCTCCAGGCTTACACCTTCTCCCTGTCTTTCTTATTTTATTACTAACTAACTAACTGTATTTATGTTTTTCCTGTTTTATAATGTTTAATATATATTCCCTATTTTTAATCCATTTATTCCCTACTTATCTTCTCGATTTATATCATCCTCTTATAATCTAACTTACTCAAATATACAAACGTAATCTAACCCCATTTTCATTCAGTGTCAATGTTATTCAAGGTAATCAAACCAAACCAAGTGCATCCACCATGTAAAACTTCCTCCATCAAGTAAAACTTTTACTTCCCACAAAACTCAAAGTGTTTAGTAAATGTTAAACACACGTGATTATTGTACAAGTAATGAGAAAATAATTAATCTTAACGACTCAAGCTAGTGTAGGAAACCAGGACCTGGAATAACTATTGACACTGGTGAAAGTACAACACAAATTTATTTTCATAGTATATCATCTTGACAATCCCTTCCAAAATATTACAATTATCTTATCCTATTTTACACTATACACCTCCTTTAATATACTCTTCTCATCCAATAATAGACAAATTATTCGTTTTATAAATCTTCAATCAAATTACTATTAACATTGGCTTCAATATACTGTCCGGTAAACCAATAAATTCAAGAAATATTATTTTACAACAAGCGTCAACAAACTTCCATACTATTAAATCACAATCCTCTAAATAATTATATAAACGTCACAATAAGAATTCAAACTAAACTAGTATTATATATGCAAAACATCTATACCAACAAGTGAAAATTATGTTCAGTAACAAGTTATAATCAAGAAATAATCAATCAATAATTTCCAATCAAAATTAACAATCAAACAATAATATACCGACCTTACTAACTATGACGACCTAATCAATTTACAGTACGATTTCAGTTATATAATTTTATAAATACCTTTCAAGAGACAAGTTAAATATATTCAAATGGCCCTAGTTACTATTACTTTATTCTTCCCAAGAATTATCCAATATTTATGGTTTATATATTCAAAGCAATATTTATTCATTTACTATATATCTATATCAACTCAAAATAACCATTTATACGGACTATGATCAATTACATGGATTTATGTATTTGTATATTTACAATTTAAATTAACAATCTCAACACATTAACTTATACCAGACTCAATTCCCTCAATCAGTGAATTATATTTTATTATTAAATCACGATTATTATTAGCTTCTTATATGAGTAATGTACAGCTCGTCGGCTTACGCTTTGGTGTAGTTAAAATGTAATTGAACGCACTTTAAAAATTTCCTTTCGTCTACAAATTTTATATTTTCATTTCCCTTAAACCCTGGAGGTGTTAAAAAAAATGTTAACATACTCCTGGACTCTCCTGCAGGTATGGGGTGTCCACGGGCCGTAGTGGATTCGGCGTCCGCTTGTCCTTCAGGGTCAGGTGGGCTGCTTGGGTCTGGAGTCGCTTGCAGTCCCTTAGGTGGCTTCTCTGGCCCTTAGGATAAGCTGCAAGTCCAGTCGTCCCTTAGGTTCAGGTTGGCCGCTCGTGAAGTCCTCCGGGGGTCGATATCGCAAGGGGTTGGACCGTGGCTCCAAGTCCTCCTAGCTCGTTCCATGTTTGCTCTGCAGGGCGGGTTGACGAAGCCTAGGTAGGTGGACCTCCAGGTGCTATAGTATACCAACACCTACTTTGAGGCGGAAAACGCAGTCGACCGCGCTAATAGCCCACCTTTCGAAGCCATTGTCACCCGTAAGCTCGGTCGGGAGGCCGGCGGGCAGCCAATTAGCCACACGTATTGCTCCGAGTACCGATACGATTTTTTTTCAGGTTCAATTTTATGGAAATATAAGTCATGTTACGTTATTCATCGCGGCCTGCTGTTAATCGTGATATAAAATTTGACGCAAATCGGTGAAAATTGAGTGGTTAAAATGCACTTACTTAATGTGTTTGAAACAGTAATAAGGATTTAATTTAATAATACTACATAAATAAAACTAGAATCATGTATTTACAAAAGAAAAAAAACATTACACAGTCATAAACAAACGAACCAAGAAAATTTACAATTAAAAAATATCGCTTAATGGAATTAATAACTGATCAGTATTGTAATAATGTTAAATTAAACCTATTTAAACTGTATTTACAAAATAAAAAAAAAACATTGCACAGCCATTAACAAACTAGCTAAGATCAAAATACACAACAGAGTTGATGTATTTATCTTGGTCTTAAGAACGAAATACAAGGAAAACGTAATGTGTCATTTTAAAATTCACAAACATTAAAATTAACATTAAAAATATCTAACAATTTTAGAACAAGGGAAGACAATAATAAGACTCTATAGAAGTATTTTACACATTACCAAAAAGGTCCAATAAACATAATTAATAACAAAATAACAAAAATAACAATAATAAAATGAATGGATAACATTTTTAAACATTTAAACAAAGCAAAGCAAATTATGTACACTGAAAGATAATAATAAGCAGCCGAATAAAGTAAACCATTTAACTGCCATATTAGAAGTAAAATATTGAGTCATTTTAGGCGATTTAAATTTTGTTTACACGCTCGGGCAATCCTAAACTATCCTAAACGTACCCTTATTTACGTCAGAGCTTTATTTATATAGCCCTAATATAGATATAAACTAGTTACAAAATTCAATGTTAAAAATAAAAAAAATTGGTGTTAACAATTAAAGTTAATTACTTTAACAGCTGAATAATAACTAAATTTTTAAATGTTTAAAAATGTTATCCATTCATTTTATTTTTGTATTTTTGTTATTTTGTTATTAATTATGTTTATTGGACCTTTTTGGTAATGTGTAAAATACTTCTATAGAGTCTTATTATTGTCTTCCCTTGTTCTAAAATTTTTAGATATTTTTAATGTTAATTTTAATGTTTGTGAATTTTAAAATGACACATTACGTTTTCCTTGTATTTCGTTCTTAAGACCAAGATAAATACATCAACTCTGTTGTGTATTTTGATCTTAGCTAGTTTGTTAATGGCTGTGCAATGTTTTTTTTTTATTTTGTAAATACAGTTTAAATAGGTTTAATTTAACATTATTACAATACTGATCAGTTATTAATTCCATTAAGCGATATTTTTCAATTGTAAATTTTCTTGGTTCGTTTGTTTATGACTGTGTAATGTTTTTTTTCTTTTGTAAATACATGATTCTAGTTTTATTTATGTAGTTATATTAAATTAAATCCTTATTACTGTTTCAAACACATTAAGTAAGTGCATTTTAACCACTCAATTTTCACCGATTTGCGTCAAATTTTATATCACGATTAACAGCAGGCCGCGATGAATAACGTAACATGACTTATATTTCCATAAAATTGAATCTGAAAAAAATCGTATCGGTACTCGGAGCAATACGTGTGACTAATTGGCTGCCCGCCGGCCTCCCGACCCAGCTTACGGGTGACAATGGCTTCGAAAGGTAGGCTATTAGCGCGGTCGACTGCGTTTTCCGCCTCAAAGTAGGTGTTGGTATACTATAGTCCTCCCTATTGGTCTATTTCCCGAAGTCCTATCACTTCCAGATCTCTCCTCAGACTCTCTTTTTTCTTCCCCAACTCTTTCCCTAGTATCTTATTCCCCTGCCACTCATTGTACACACCTCCAATTCCGGAAATACCAATTACTATCGGTGGTCCTTTTACGGATCACCCTATAGGCCCGTTTGTTTCGCGATGGGCTGGACTGTCTCCTTCCCGGAGCTTCTGTTGATTCTCCGCCGCATCAGCATTCATCGACCTAATTTTTGGTGAGTATACAATTAAATTATTCTGATTATCATGTGTACAGTGCTGACCCTGCTTCCTTGACAGCCGATCCCATGCTTTCTGAGTTAACACTCTCAGGATGTCCTACTCAAATTTTACCTACTCCACTTCCTGTGCCGTATTTCCTGTTGTAATAAAACCTCTTTCTAATTCTTACTGTTAATAATTTTTTTATTAAAATTTTACTATAAATCTTTGTAATTATAAGGGAAATTTTGTGCTATCTAGTGTTTTGGTTAAATAAACCTCAAATGTTTATACGATTTAATAGGTTTAATATGGACTGGTAAGATCACAATTATTTTGTAACGAATTCTTATAAGTAATATTTGTCTTTAAGATATAAAATATTAATACATAACAATAAATGATGGAAAAAACTAAATGTAATTTATGGACAGCTTAAAAATGACTTAATTGAGAATTAGCTAAATATGAATTTATGAAAAAACTTACCCTAAGGCAATTTTTTTTTAAGTTGCCATGAAATACCATCCAAAGTGTCTCATGGTATCGCCAACGCAAGATGAAGTAATACATAGTGGATAGCACATACATGGTGAGTAGTAACAATAATTGAGTCATATAAAACGGTAGGACTACCAAGTGTGCAGTGAAGATAGGGTTGTTGTAGTATATAGTGGATAGCACATACACGGTGAGTAGTAACGATGAGACACATAAAACGGAAGGGCTACCAAGTGTGCAGTGTAGATAGGGTTGTTGTAGTACATAGTGGATAGCACATACACGGTGAGTAGTAACGATGAGACACATAAAACGGAAGGGCTACCAAGTGTGCAGTGTAGATAGAGTTGTTGTAGTACATAGTGGATAGCACAAACACGGTGAGTAGTAACAATTGAGACACATAAAACGGAAGGGCTACCAAGTGTGCAGTGTAGATAGGGTTGTTGTAGTACATAGTGGATAGCACGTACACGGTGAGTAGTAACAATGAGACACATAAAACGGAAGGGCTACCAAGTGTGCAGTGTAGATAGGGTTTTTGTATACTCGTGGATCAGTGGTGTTCAGAGTTTCTTTCTGTTTTGTTGTTAAAATTGTTAATCTTCTTCATACCAATAGATAATATAAAGTATTTAATACGTTGGATTTGTTTGGCCACGTGTTTATCCAGGATATAACTATGATTCTTATACGATCCATCGAATCTTACCCACTTACGTATTGCATAAATGTATAGAAACTAGACAAATCCCAAGTTTATAGTAATTTGAAATCTGGAATTCACTTTTTCATCATTATTTACTTAATTATTTCTAACGAAATCTTGTAATAATAAAAGAAAATGTGGACTAGTGAATAAATATGTAACTATAATACAAAATCCACTTAATTTCTTTTCAGTTTTGCCACTGCATACCACCATAGTTGATGGTTATACAATCTTTAAAAACTCTATTGTAATTATGTATATTGTAGTTCCTCGTGCCTTGATTCTTTTCGTATCATCTACTTTTATAGTCTCGCCCTCGTAAACCCTAAGTACCGTATTAATTTGGCAGTCTCTAGCTTTGAATAATAAAATACTGTACTTTAGCCAAGTGAAGTCCTTAATAAACTTTAATAAACAAATTGTATGACAAATTAAACTAGCGAACGTCTTTAATTTTTATTTGTTAATATATGTATTTATTTGCGTAATTTGCCTTGTGTAGTTGCCGTAGTCAGACGTCACAAATAGAGTTATGTTTTTTAAGTTCCCTAAATGGGTAGTAACTAACTCCAATATTGGCTGTAGCTTAGTTAGTTAGAACTTGATAGTTTGTTGGCCGGCACCTTAGCTTTACTTTATACTCGGAAGGCGAACGATCCGATTCCAAGCAGAGTCAAATAACAAGAGCATTCGCTTGTGATAACTGGATGTTTAACAGTCAAAAGTCCAATAGTAATGCAGTACATTTCCTAGGAAGTCCTAAAATCTAAAAATAACAATATTTCTCCATTTATACAAATATTCTTGTCATTGTCAAGATTATCTAAGGTGTCACTCTGAACGTCTCACACATCCTTCTTAAAGACGACTAACGAGTCTTTAAGAGACTGGCGAGATACCTTCACACTCTCGCCAGAACTTATCATCCATCCTTTTATACACACTACTCTCAATAGATTCTCCCGTCCACTTTCGTATACACGGATCTAAACTGATTTCCTCGTCCACTTTTGTACATCCGACTCTCAGCGGACTCTTTCGTACTCACGACTCTCAACAAACTCTCCCGTCCATTTTCGTACATAAGCTCTCAGTGGATTCTCCCGTCCACTTTTGTACATACGCTCTCAACGGATTCTTCCGTTCTCTTTCGTGCATACGACTCAGTGGATTCTCCCGTCCAGTTCCGTACATACGCTCTCAACGGATTCTCCCGTTTTCTTTCGTGCGTACGACTCTCAACGGATTCTACCGTTCACTTTCGTATACACGACTCTCAACGAACTCTCCCGTCCACTTTCGTACATATTCTCTCAACGGATTCTCCCATTCTCTTTCGTGCATACGACTCCCAACGGATTCTCCCGTCCACTATCGTGCATACGACTCTCAACGGATTCACCCGTCCACTTTAATACACAAGACTCTCAACGGACTCTCCCGTCCACTTTCGTTCACACGCCTCAACGTGAACGTGAGTCTTTAAGAAGGGGTTTTCTACCACAGTCCGGCGCAGGCGAATCATTTTTGCTTTGAAACCAGTACATATGAAAGAAGATAAAAAAAAAAAAAGAAAACATTTGTGTGAGTGCAACAGGGTAATTTTTTACTACAAGAATTTAATTATTACGGTATTTTATACGAGTAAAATTCATCAACAGTAGTTGTTGCTGTATTGAAGCACGGCTTCTCTTCAAGTACACAAACTAAGATTAAACTCAACTATGTATTCTAGCAACTAATTAGTTGAGCAAGACGTTGACGGAACTCCGCTGAAGGATGTTAGCAAACACAATATTTGTTGAGACGAAATTAGAGATTAGCTCTCATGATACTAGCTAATACGGTGAATCTCACAATAAGTCCGTCGGCTGACGTTCCAAGTTGCAGTGAAACAATAAACTTCGTAGTTACTGTTCAGTTTATACAAACTCTCGTTGATATAACGACTACATGAACTGCTGCGTCTCTGACATGTTACCAGTTGACTTTGCAAGTTGAGTGCAGTGAAACTACAACGACTACATGAACTACTGCGTCTCTCACTTGTCACCGGTTGACAGTGCAAGTTAAGTTCAGTGAAATAAGAAGATCAATATTTGCTCTTCAGTTTATACAAACTCTCGTTGTTACAATCGACCATGTGGACCTCAGCGTGTCTCACGACACCATTAAATGTTTACCATCTCAGTTTGACGTATTGTAAATATCGCATGTCTCGGTTAGTTATAGAGTCACGATAGTTTTAGTTTGTTTAAAGTATAAAATAAAATATCTATAAGATCCAGTACGGGTGGTGACTCCTATGAGTGCTAAACAACCATCACAAACGTTCTAGTGTAGGTTGTTGATTTGTTTGTGTAATGTTGTTGTAGTTATAATTATGATACAAGGAATCTATACAGTTTTAAATTAAACAAATAGATCGAAGGACTTACCTATTTATTGCGTGGAAAATAGTGTCTTAATAAAATATGTAAAATACCTCATATGACTCCAGATCAGACATTGCATCGTCATAAAATTTGGTTTGGAAGTACTCATTTAAGAGCTAAACTGCCCATGTAACTAACGCATGTGGAATGTAATTAAATTCCCAATACAGCCATAAAAAGCGAAAAATTACACAAACCAATGTGTAAGGACAATGCCCGCTGTATATTCATGATATAATATTGTGTCTAAATAGAAAAGATATGGGGCGCCAACAAAATGTCTGACATTGCGCAATGAAATACACTGATGCAGATATACTATGTTTATATCCCTACATTCGTTTTTTGTTGCTAGTCTGGTTATAATCATCTAAAGCTACCCAGCTGACCATTAAATGTTTATTTTCACCAGATAACTTAACCGAACGAAGCGAAGATTTTTCCTTTAAGTTAACCATTTTCCACAGTTTGTCCAATTATTTTTTTTTTCTCGATTATATCCAAAATCATTGACTATCTCATGTGTCATGTATGTCTGTACGTACAAAAGTATTAAAGTGGAACTGCCCGTATGTTGACGTTTACTAACAATTGAAGTGTAAGGAGTATGATAAAAAGTGAAACGTCGCAGTCCTTAGTGTATGAGGAATGCACGGCGTACAGTAGTGTTGGTTTGCGTCTTTTTGGTCACTACCAGCTTACACGGCGCAGATAAACACTTAACTCTCAATTACACCAGTATAGCAGTCACATATTTCATTTTCTATTCTTGGCTAAGATCCTCTGTCCCCCTCCACTTTCTTTTATAGCAATTTCGTTTCGCTCGCGTCTTTTTTTTCCTTCACTCGCCAGTTTTACATGAGACTACAGGCATGTGCGTCAACAGTATTCAACGAGTGAAGTATCGACCGTTGGCTCAGTGGGGATTCGAACTTTGGACCTTGCTCTCCACAGTCCGAAGCCTTATCCACTGAGCCACCACGCCGGCAAACAAGGCCGCATCGGCCTTAACAAACTACCCGTAATTTATATGAATTTATTGTAATTTATATTAATGTATTGTAATGTATGTTAAGTTAATCCAAAAATAGCTGTAATACAGTCAGTAACTGTCACATATATTAGAATGTCATTAGACATAGAGGGACGTAATGAGAATCAGAACTTGTTCTCAATGAGCTGTAGAAGGGGGTTGTATGAAAAAACATAATAATAAAAATGTTGGTTACACAAAATGGACCTATTGTGATTTACCTTACAAAAACAAGGTTTTCTTTCAGCCCTCTAAACAGATTTATAATTCACGCGCCGTGTCTGGTGGGCGGGAGTTGGTGGGTGGGCGGCCGGCGCGCTGAGCCCAGTGCCAGCCCAGCGGTCGGAGAGTGTGCGTGCGTGAGTGGGGTATGTAGTAGTGTCGGTGGCTGTGGTGTGTTTGGGAACATGGCTGACAACCACAATCCCATCGCTCAGGTAGGACTCGACGAAATCTCCTCAATACAGTCTTCACACACCTAACAAATGAGTCCATACATGGTGACTGTGTTTTGCCCAAACAACGAATGTCTGTCGTTGGTTTTCATCTGGCTGCCTTTTAGTCAATTTTATTGGCTGTATTTGACTGAGGAAACATTACCAGTTCGTTACTCAATGTACGGCGTTACAATTAAATGTACGACCACATTTGGGTAGGCAGAGGTGTTTCCAATAAATTAACAACACTATAAAGTGACTTCTCAGTCATAAAATGGGATTTTCATTAATAATATATTATGTTAATTAACTAAAAGAGTAAATAAGTAACAAATATTATCGTCTAATAATATTGCTTAGTCACTTAAGTGACCAGTTGTTTATTCCTTATTGCTTGTACTCCAGTGGTGGGAAGGGGGTGTTCCGTGTTAATTGTTTTTGTACTGTAAGTGTTTAAATCTAATTGTTTTTATAGTAATGAGCCAACCAACATTATTTGCCTTCTAAAGTTTTAATTCTGCTGTGTTTTGAAGTAGAACAATTAACTGATACGGCAGTGCGGATGTATGACCTACCGTCCAAGAAGTAATGCATTAGTTACTCTCCTGTTTACTTATTTACTAACAATAGTAAACCTGCATCTCCGTTTTAAGGGAAACTATCGAACTATCGTCTGCTTTCGTGTACACTGCACAATGTTCAGGACCCACTGCGATGTGGATTGGCATGTTTCAAGATTTATTTAATTAAAATTACATTATTTTTGTTCAGAGGCTCAATTCGGATACTGTAGTTGCGTTGAACAAATTACAAAGTTGTTAATGATCCTTTTACTGCAACAGTAGTAGACTACTACATGTTGTCAAGTAGGTCTCTGTTCAACCACTTCATGTGATCGTCTACATTTTGACAAACAAGGCACATGACCAAAATGACTATGTTTAATTATTTATAAAATATTTATAAACTAAATTAATAAATACCCAATTAAATAAAACATTTGCAGTAATATGAGTGACCTAACCTTTTACTTCAATGTTATCTATTTAAGATTTATAATATATGTCATTTTTATCCATAAACAGATATTGGACGTATTAAATAAAAAATAAAGAATTTGCTGAGTTCTTTTCTTAAAAACATAAGCATTGAAATTTGCTGTTTTGGAACTGTATACATGGAGAGTTTTAAGCCGGTTACCGCTTAACTTGTTTCCACTGTTTATAAAAAGTTTAGTTTTTGAATATGGATTAAATTAATATTAAATTACATTTCGAGCGTTTCAATGTTATTAAATATCACTTGGGGTCCAAAATCTAGGAGTCAACTTCAACATTTTAAATAGAAACGTGGTCATTTAACACCCCATTTCAAGCTAAAAACGATAACGCTGTCAAAATAAGTACCCTAAAAAGACAAATTTTCATTTTATTTTATTCAGAAAACACATAGGTGATGACAAATTAAATAAATTAACAAAATAATTAAGAACTGAAGAACGACACATTCTTTTAAAATTGTGATTGTGCTTCCGTGATAACTGGCGTATCATAAGACCACGATTTATTTAAATGTTTGAAGTTGACTCCTAGATCTTAGACCCCAAGTGATACTAATAATATTTAAACACTTTAAATGTATTGTGGGTTAGTTTTAATTTAACCGCATTTCGAAAAAGATATCAAACTGTAAACAAGTTAGGAGTAGCTGAAAAAGAATTTTTAATTTTAAAAATACAGGCGATGACCAAATAAATAAAATAACTAAATACTTACAATCTAAAGGATGACAAATCCTTTTTAAATTCTGATTACGCTATCGTTTTAAGTTTGTATTGGTGGTATTTAATGACACACAACATGAGTACATTGAATTGTAACATTTTGAAGTTGACCCCTAGATCTTGGACTCCCAAGTTATCCTTAATAACATTGAAACACTATAATGGAAGTGTGAGTTAGTATTAGTTTAGTGGCGTATTCAAAAAGCAAACCTTCTATAAACGGTGGAAACAAGTCAGATGGTAACTGATTAAAACACTCTGTATATTGAAATAGATTACTAATTAGTGCAAATGCTACTCTAAGAGGTATTTGGAAAATGTATAAAATTGAGCGATTGAAAATGCGGGTGATGTACAGAGAGCTTGGCTTGGCCACATCAGCACGTACAGGTACCGGCAAGGGTGTAATGTACAGGCAGCTTGGCTTGGCCACATCGGCACGTACAGGTACCGGCAAGGGTGTAATATACAGGCAGCTTGGCTTGGCCACATCGGCACGTACAGGTACCGGCAAGGGTGTAATGTACAGGCAGCTTGGCTTGGCCACATCGACACGTACAAGTACCGGCAAGGGTGTAATGTACAGGCAGCTTGGCTTGGCCACATCGGCACGTACAGGTACCGGCAAGGGTGTAATGTACAGGCAGCTTGGCTTGGCCACATCGACACGTACAAGTACCGGCAAGGGTGTAATATACAGACAGCTTTGCTTGGCCACATCGACACGTACAGGTACCGGCAAGGGTGTAATGTACAGGCAGCTTGGCTTGGCCACATCGGCACGTACAGGTACCGGCAAGGGTGTAATGTACAGGCAGCTTGGCTTGACCACATCGGCACGTATAGGTACCGGCAAAGGTGTAATATACAGACAGCTTGGCTTGGCCACATCGGCAGGTACAGGACCGGCAAGGGTGTAATATACAGACAGCTTGGCTTGGACACATCGGCACGTACAGGTACCGGGAAGGGTGTAATATACAGACAGCTTGGCTTGGACACATCGGCACGTACAGGTACCGGCAAGGGTGTAATGTAAAGACAGCTTGGCTTGGCCACATCAGCACGTACAGGTACCGGGAAGGGTGTAATATACAGACAGCTTGGCTTGGACACATCGGCACGTACAGGTACCGGCAAGGGTGTAATGTAAAGACAGCTTGGCTTGGCCACATCAGCACGTACAGGTACCGGCAAGAGTGTAATGTAAAGACATCGCTACAAAGTGTTTCCAAGTAGATTGCGCGGATTTGTTCATATGTAAGAACAACCAATTATCCGTACAACCTATTGTAGTCCCAAGCGCTATACAACTGTTAATTTATTTGCTTACTTTCACTTAAAGTGTAGGGGACTTGGAAAATAGTTTAGTTCAATTTTAAATTTAAATGTGTATTCTAATATTGTACAGTAAAACATAGCTGGCTTAAATCGATAGGAAATTGTAAACCTTTTGTACAAACATGCAAATTGTTCATAAATGTTATCAGCTTGTCTTTGTTTTAATTATTTTGTATTCAAGGAAAAAATCCGAGATGTCGTTACAAAATCCGCTGTTGCCAATTAAATACAGTATATTATTTAGCCATTGGAATCAATATTAATAACCTGCCTGCCCACCCATACACGTACAGTGATATTGACCTGCCTGCCCACCCATACACGTACAGTGATACTGACCTGCCCGCCCACCCATACACGTACAGTGATATTGACCTTCCCCACCCACCCATACACGTACAGTGATGCTGAGATATCATTTACGTACAGTGGTAATAACCCACCTGCCCACCCAAACACATACAGTGGTAATGACCCACCCACCCACCCATACACGTACAGAGGTACACCACTGTACGTGTATTGAATGTGTAAAGGAATGAAATTAACTTTAAAAAATATTTTAAATCCTAAGGACCTTTATGTTTCTACTTTTTTTTTATTTTCCAGCTGCCATTAAGTTTGCTGGTCATTCTAAAATGTATTTGGCATGTGCACTATGTATCCAGACATATTCCAGTAATTCAGTTTGTTACATGATTCACAAATTGTGATGAAGATGAATGTACATTGTACTATAAGATCATCCAACACACTACATATGCATAGGGTAGCCAGTTAAACCATTCAACCCACCCAAGAGTGTTTAAAACTGATGAATTCGGTTTCCATTTACGATCAAGCAAAAACATATACTAGAGAATGTTCAGTATCGATAAAATATTAAAATAGATTTGTTAATTCTTATTTCTACCAGAATTGTATGAAATATATCATGAGCCCTACATCTCGTGCGGTGCAGTACGGGTAAAGGGGCACGAAAAACGCTTAGACACGGGTTTCTATCACAAGGATGCGGTGTTCTGAATAATAATTTTACTGTATCTTATAAAGTGTTATTTGATTGGCGAACTGTTCTTTCGGACTAAAAAATGATTGTTGTAAGAAATAGAGTATTTTTGTTATTTTCTTAGAGTTAAAGGTATGTGACACTTTAAATGTCATGCTTGACAAATTTATATTAAAAACCTCATATTATTAACTTATTTATGATCCTCTTTATTAGTCTTTAAATAATCTTATAACGTCCATTATAACTTTTAATAATAATAAAAAAATAACAAAACAAAAAACACGAAACGTACGGTTGAAGTAGAAAAGCGTGTTTTAGTTTGCTGACGGTAATATTGTTTGAGTTAAATAACAATACAATGTAAAATGAAAAGTAAGTTACTTCCTGGTGTTTTACTATAGAGATATACAATTTTTTCAAATATAACGCGACCGTTAACAAAAATAAGTGTGGCGTGGATGCTTCTACGCATCAGTTTCGCGCAGTAAGGGGAAATAACTTCAGATGATAAAATACTTACTTAACAGCTGTCATGCTACAAACGTTATTGTGAATCATTCGCACTAAATGAATGTGCAATAAAAGTTATCCTATGATTTGCTATTAAAAGTGTTTCTAAAAATAATGTTAGTTTGCTTTATTTAATATATTACAATTATCATATTACGTCAACTTATTATTTCTTTTGTTCGACGTAATAGATTTCATAACTTTAATCTATTAAGTTGAATTTTAGATAACAATTTAAATCTATACGTATTGGATTCAGTGACGTGGACGTTATATGAACAGAACCATTTATAAAGTCGGCAGTCACGGCTATAAGACTGGAAATAATATCTTATCATAATGAATAATATATATTACAGTAAGTATTTTTTACTATAATATTAATAACTAGTAGGTCACCTCTTCACGCCTCGCGTGCCAACCCCCTTGCTCGCTGCGCTCGTTACACCTCGACCTGTGACTTTTAACTATAAATGATAGTAGGTGATGACGTAAAATCACAATATTAAATTTATTAACAGTATCTCACACTCATTACTTGCGTTGCTACCTATAACACCCAATGATATTACTTAGCATATTTCAAACGTGTTCATTTCATTTGTTTTTGTTTTACAATTGAAGATTAATTCATTAATTGGTCGGTAGAGTAGTTGGTTAAATCCCAGCTTCATAAGCTAAAGGTTCTCAGTTCGATCCCAATCAGAGTCGTAACACATTTCGAGAGGGGTCACCTGATAACCACCGGCTGTATTTGTTATTGGGCTATTAATTAATGACACTTTATAAAGAATAGTCAGCCTAGTTTGTAACAATGACTACAATTCCTCATATACACTCATCACACTCATTCTAAATCCATATTCACCCATATCTTGACGATCGGCGTCTTAAGAATAAATAAAAATAAATAAAATAAAATAACTGCATTATATTACTATTGAAATCTTCAAGTCCTGTCGGGTGCAGCCTTACAATCGAATATGAATAAAACCATGCTTATAATCTCCCCTGGTTTAACATAATGAAAGATCTAACCGCCTCAATATTATAAACATCATTGTTTACAGGCCAACAGTAAAAAAGTTTTGGAAATTATTATTTACATTTGAACAGCTGTTACTTTTCGGTTCATTTCAATATATCTCCATGTCATCTCCTTATTGCCGAAATACGTACTTTAAGGGCTTTCCACACTATTCAGGGTAAATATATTGAAGAATTAAGACCGTATTACATAACTGCGAACATTGACAATTGTTCACCTCAACCGTTTAAATTGGTCAAGAAATAAGGGGGAGTTGCGTTGACAAAAAACAACTTTACGTATTATAAATAAGGATTTGTAAAGAAAAAAAAAGTAATTAGTTGTGAATTTAAATAATTACAAAATATCTAACAAATGTTATAGTCAAATTATTAAATATTCATCAGCTGACTTAGGTGTTGTGTGGAGGGAACGGTGGAGGAGAATATGCTCCAACTGTTCTGGCAAAAATGTTTTTGTTTGTGGTTTGACTATACTACTTGGGAATGTTAGTCACGCTTTAAACTTTCGTTTGACTTTGTATTATTGTATGTAATGCATAAACAGTGAGTCTTAGCTGACAAAAGCATACAACAATGGGTTAGACGTTACAATGTTGTTTTTAGCAAGACCGGTTATGTACGATAGAGCGAAGCGAGTGACATCTAGTTACTGCACATGAATCATGTTGCTTACAGATGACATCGGGCCCTATGTCGACCTTAATAATCTTCACTACTCCATGAATACAACTCTTGACATAACAGAGCAATAACCCACCTTTGTGTCTCTGCACGTTCAAACTTCATCAAAAGACGAAGTTTTTTATAAATAAATACTAAATATAAATTTCTTAATTTATTCTTTATAGGTTTCGTATTTTACTTAACACTTCGTCATTGTGCAATATATTATCAAATATTATACAGGTAACACATATACGCGACTTGATATTAATGTATTACAAGCACCGCCAGGGTCGTAAAGCAACGCCTCTCACATGACGTCATTACTTTATTGTCAATGTATAAACTACTATATATGCAACACATATACGCGACTTGCTATTAATGTATTACAAGCACCGCCTCTCACATGACGTCATTACTTTATTGTCAATGTATAAACTACTATACATGCAACACATATACGCGACTTGCTATTAATGTATTACAAGCACCGCCAAGGTCGTAAACAACGCCTTTTACATGACGTCATTACTTTATTGTCAATGTATAAAGTACTATACGGGCAACACATATACGCGACTTGCTATTTATGTATTACACGCACCGCCTCTCACATGACGTCATTACTTTATTGTCAATGTATAAACTACTATACAGGCAACACATATACGCGACTTGCTATTAATGTATTACAAGCACCGCCAAGGTCGTAAAGCAACGCCTTTTACATGACGTCATTACTTTATTGTCAATGTATAAACTACTATACAGGCAACACAAAGACGTGACTTGCTATTAATGTATTACACGCGCTGCCTATGTCGTAAAATTCCGCCTCTCACATGACGTCATTACTTTATTGTCAATGTATAAACTACTATACATGCAACGCATAGACGCGACTTGCTATTTATGTATTACACGCGCCGCCAAGGTTTAAATGCACCGCCTCTCACATAACGTCATTACTTTAACGTCATATATAGGCGAGACATAGACGCGGCTTACTATTTATGTGTTACACGCGCTGCCTATGTCGTAAAATTCCGCCTCTCACATGACGTCATTACTTTATTGTCAATGTATTAACTACTATACATGCAACGCATAGACGCGACTTGCTATTTATCTGTTACACGCGCTGCCAAGGTTTAAATGCACCGCCTCTCACATAACGTCATTACTTTAACGTCATATATAGGCGAGACATAGACGTGACTTGCTATTTATGTATTACACGCGCCGCCAAGGTTTAAATGCACCGCCTTTCACATAACGTCATTACTTTAACGTCATATATAGGCGAGACATAGACGCGACTTGCTATTTATGTATTACACGCGCTGCCAAGGTTTAAATGCACCGCCTCTCACATAACGTCATTACTTTAACGTCATATATATATGCGAGACATAGACGCGACTTGCTATTTATGTATTACACGCGCCGCCAAGGTTTAAATGCACCGCCTCTCACATAACGTCATTACTTTAACGTCATATATAGGCGAGACATAGACGCGACTTGCTATTTATGTATTACACGCGCCGCCAAGGTTTAAATGCACCGTCTCTCACATAACGTCATTACTTTAACGTCATATATAGGCGAGACATAGACGCAACTTGCTATTTATGTATTACACGCTCCGCTTAAGTCGTAAAACACCTCCTCTCACATGACGTCATTACTTTAACGTCATATATAGGCAAGGCATAGACGCGGCTTGCCATTTATGTATTACAGACGCCGCCAAGGTTGAAATGCACCGCCTCTCACAAAACGTCATTACTTTAACGTCGTATATAGGCGAGACATAGGCGCGGCTTGCTATTTATGTGTTACACGCGCCGCTAAGTTCGTAAAGCACCGCCTCTCACATGACGTCATTACTTTAAGGTCATATATAGGCAAGGCATAGACGCGGCTTGCTATTTATGTATTACAGACGCCGCCAAGGTTGAAATGCACCGCCTCTCACATAACGTCATTACTTTAACGTCGTATATAGGCGAGACATAGGCGCGGCTTGCTATTTATGTGTTACACGCGCCGCTAAGGTCGTAAAGCACCGCCTCTCACATGACGTCATTACTTTAATGTCGTATAAAAGTGTACTTTGAATAATTCCCTGCGCTATAACAGTAACACAGTATATTTCATCGAGAAATCTGGAGAGTAATATATATTTTTGTTTTATGTGTATAGTTATAATGGCTGTAAAATCGTGTTTAAATTTATGGTTGGTTCAAGAGCCAGAAGGATGTGTTTAAAGTGGGTAGAAGAATTATTAGTACTTATGTATGACAACGTGGCGTCACGAGTCGCATGTATGGGTCATTATGTCTGTGAGTAGGGGTGTTTGTCGAGTGTGTGTTAGTGAGTAGAAGCACCATTAGTGGTCATGTGTAGGTTTAGTGAAGTTTTTAAGTGTCATGCGTCTGTTTGTACACCCGTCTCATCGTCTGTTCTGGTGGAGCTCGTGAGCTCACAGGAACATTGTAGCTACTTTATTAGTTTTAACTTAAGGATTCCATCAAACGGGAATCCTTGTAGTTATAGGGAAAGCCGTACTCGTGATGGTCAATGTTGTGTGAGCTGGAGCCGTATTTGGCATCTCATTATCCACTGTTCATTCCTTCCTACTGGTGGGTTCCTTTCAGTAGTTACATCCTCAGAAAGGATACTAAAGCCTCGCTTAGAGACGTCACGTCTCTATACGACTGTTTGTGATCATATAAGGCAATACCCTCTGTATCCCCTTCACGTATATCTCTCTATTCGTATTTTGTGCATTGACTTGTAAATTAAGTAACCTATTTTTTACCATCGTGCGTAGCCAAGTAAGTGGACGAATTGTGCTAGTTAAAGGACGAAGGACCCTCCGTGTGAATGGGTTTAACTGGACAGTAACGGGGGAGTTTCCGGCTTGACCGGGACTTCCTGCCTGGACGAAGGGTGCGGGCGAGATAGACTATACTTCGTCTAAATTGATTGATTACCAACAAATATATGCAACTCACTGGGATGGAAATATATTTGTGCTTTCAAGGCACATACCTAATTTACGTGTTTGAACATGAAATTAATGTAAATGTATTGTATAATAATGTCCAAACATGCAAAGCAGATATACTCCTTCAAACTAAATATCTAGGTCGATGACCTATGTAGTGTTTTATCTTGCTATATTGCTTGGCTACTTAACATTGTTGTTGACTAGCGACTGTTTGTAACTGTGTGTTTAAAGTTAGATGTATGTATACACTGTAAATGTAACTTTAGAACGGTGACAAAATAAATTAACAAGATCTTGGATTTTTTCACTTTAAACCTAATGTCTTAAAAGCTGTCAATTTGTATAGTGGCTTCAAAATTACATCAATTTTTAAATCATCAGTTTGTATACATTTGTTTGTTTCCAGTCAATAATAAATCAATAATTAGTTTAAGAACTAACAAAATTTAACTAAGAATACCTAATTAGCATTTATATTACATCTATCTCTTAGTAAATTTTAATGTTATAAAATTAAAGAAGTTTTTACTTACAAAGTATTTTTAGAGCAGAATGTAAAATAAAATAGTAACATCATAACACACATTTAACCTCACAACTGAGACTGTACTGTACAAAGCACTGTAGTCCCGGGCCCGGCTGGTCTTTATGTTCTCGCTCTAAATAGTTCCAATAGTTTGTATTTTAATTATTTTGTAGTATTTGGATCTATTGATGGTAGCTTCAGTCTTTTCATATTTAATTATTATTTGGTTTTGATTCAATTCAATTCAATTTATTTTCGTAAGCGCAAATACACATTGCTGCAGTGCACATATAAACCATCTAGCTATATGCTAGTTGATGGAAAATATATATTAATAGATTATGTTTTTATTATATAATATTCAAATATTCAATATGAAATTATAAATGAGAAAAACATACTCAGTATTAATCAGTATAACCAAAAAATAAGACAACTATCTTATTTCATACAATATAAATAAAAATAAAAATAAATTAAATTAAGAATTATGGGGATATAATAATAATAATGTCTTTATTCAGCAAAAATTCTTCAAAGTTACATACTCTGATTTACAAGACAACTCTTGTTAATAACTTACAAAATATATTCATTTACAAATAGTAAAATGTCCTTAAAATAGATTTATATAAATCGTGTTGTATATATGTATGTGAATGACATAGTATATATGTATATGAATGACAGTGTGGAAGAAAAGTCTCGGAACAGAATAACAATTTTTGAACGAATACAGGTAAAGCAATAAAACTTGGTACATCATTACTGCAGCTATTAATCTACTTTTTGAAGTAACTGCCATTTTCCCGTCATATCAGGGGGTCAGAAGAAAATCGTAAATGAGAGCATAGGTCGAGTAGTACATAAACTCTCAAATGAGAATTCAAAAGGTTTGCTCTTTAAAACATGATACTGGATTAAAGTTTTAAAAAGCTTCAATGAAAGTCCTGTTCTAGACGGTTTAATATTCTTTTGTTACCTCAAGTTGGGAAAGTTAAACTTTGTAAATGCCTACTGGACTTAAGAAATAGTTTTTAGATTAGTTGGGTACTCTTCACTTCCAATGGATGATGGTCCACAAGGAGTTAGACAAAAATATTAAAAATAGCCTAGGTCAAGATGTACATCATTTTAAAAGGATTGTCTAGCATAGATGAATACAACAAACATCACTTTAAAAGATTTATCCAATGCAAAATGGTAGATGTTCAAAGATTTTAATGGAAAAAAGTGATGCTTACTTACCAAATATTTTTAAAGAAAAAGTTCGAATTGCTAAGTATAGTTGATGACTAACTTCCTAATGCTCATTTATACTATATACACAATGCATGCTGCAGCATTTTTTCTTTGATTTATTAGTTCAGTTGAATTTTGGCCACTAATTCAATGATTTACTACAACCAAGAAAATCTTTGACCATCTGCCATTTTGTACTGGATCAAGCTTTTTAAGTCGAACTCTGCGTTCATCCATTGGCAGTGAAGAGTCACCAACTACCTTAAAAACTATATCTTAAGTCCTGTAAGCATTTACAAAGTTTAACTTCCCCAACTTGAGTCAGGAAAAGAATAGTAAACTGTCTACAACAGGAGCCTCATTGTAACTTTTTAAAACCTTAAACCAGCGCCATTTTTTGTAGGGCTAATCTTTTGAGTTTAAATGTATGGGTTTTTATTCTACTACTAAAGACCTTTAATTTGATGTACTAATTGACCTTTGCTCTCATTTTCTACTGACTCCTTGCGGGCCACCCCCTGATATGACTGTTGATATAAGCTGTTCCGGGACTTTTCTTCCACACTGTATATATATCGTATGGATTTTAACCCAGCAATAAAACTAATAAAAATTTTAAAACAGACCAATAAACAACGTCTAAATAAAATAAAATCGACAATACAAAGTACTTGTGTTTAAATATTGAACTCCAAGCACAGAACTAAATTCAGGTTTCGTAAACATTCAACACCTGCTTTTCCATTTAAATGAAGACCATTTTTAGGTGATGAAGATACATAAGTAAACTATGATGATTGTAAAAAAATCGGGAAAAGTTAACTATTAACCCTGATCCTGGTGGAAAAATCGATTAGACCTTTTTTAAAAATAAAAAAAGTTATGCTAATTTTTAATTTGGTTTAAATAGGTTTTTATAGCGATTTAAATTTCCTCTTTCATATTGTGCACCGAGTAGTTTTCTATAAAAATGTTTAAATTTACACTATTCATCTTGTAATCATAAAAGTTTTATTAAACGTTCAGTTAAACTTCATTAAAAAAAAAAAAAAAAAAAAAAAAAAAAAACGAAAACAGTTTGTAAATTTTAACAACAATGTGTATATAATTTTCACATTTATTTGATTAATTAATCTTCATGTAACTTAGCTTAGTGAATGTAATTAATTATTGGAATGTCTTTTATACCAAATATTAACCACTTTTAAAGCAAAATACCTAGTAAAAAAATAGATCAAAGTGTAACTGTCATAAAAAATTACGTTGTTTTTAGCTGTCAGGAGCCTCCTGCCATTTGTTATTACTAAATGACTCATCACTGAGTCAGTTAACTAACACATCCTAGCCTAACACATTTATAAAAACATATGTAATTTTATATTTTTGTATAAATACTGTATGTATTAAAAAATATTTCTTCCTGAGGATCGGTAAACTGAGATCTTATTGATTGATTTTTTAATCCATTAACAGAAGAAGTCTTATGGTAGTTAAATGTTCATGGTCATTTATGATTGGTTTTCAGAAAACTTCAAAATGAAAAGTAAGTACAACGGCCAACAATATGACTGTAGTCATGTGTTTTATACATGTATCTGAGAGATAAGAGCCAAGCATTCATCAATGTAAGGGTGCTTGAACATTGGAGAACAACTCACACTCAATGTAAATTTCATTAGTGATTCATGCATTGTTCAAAGGGCGAAACCTTTAAAAATACATCAAAGTTGTGAACATGTAGTACGGTATATTTTGCATTTATACAGAAAAATAAATGATGAATTTTATATTTGATTCAACTATTTTACTACGCCGTGTGACAATTCACACAACACAAGCTGAGTACGATATAAATTAAAGATACTGCATATATTATGGTGATGGATTTCAGCAAACTACATTTATCTTTATGAGAAAAAGATATTCACAAAGGAATAAATCTTCTTTTGTTAATCTACTCTGTTTTTTGTTAATCTTCTTTTTCTAATTATGATAAACATGGTTTACCAAAAGAAATTGCTATAGTAAATAATACACCCCATATTATTCATATATTACCCAACTCACGTAGCTGTATGTTGTTTAGTCCATGTTTCTCAAGAACTAATCTGGGATATTATTCTCCCTTAAATAATATGTCTAGACTACACAATGTTTTTTCATCATCAATAGATATTTTCAGTTGTTCATTGGAGAAGTACAGAACAAATTTACTACCTTGTATAAAAGATTAAATTTTGCAGTTTTAAAGCTAAACATATATTTTGAAAGCTTCTTTTTCACATCTGTGGCTGAATAGTCCACATATTTCTTCCTAATATTTTGAAACATGTTTTAATTGTTGGTTGTTTTCTGAATATATTTTGTTGTTTTTATTGTTCTTAATATTATTGTATTAAGTGTTTCTTATTGTTGTCAATTTTTAATGTTATTTGTTCATTGTTAAATATTATTTATTTTTAATTAGTTAAACATTAATACAGTACAAGTAAACGTCACACAACACAAATTTATTACAATATAAGCACAAAATGCACAAATATATTACAATACAATTACAAAATGCACAAATATTATGGTGATTGATTTCGGTGAACCACGCTCACCTTCCTCAGACCAGAGGGATTCACAAAAGAATCAAATTAAATTAAAAATTAATAATCGTTAAAATGAGATTAAAAATGCTTGTTATTAAAATTTAATTTTAGATAGATATTTTAGATAGTTTCAATTACATTTATTGCTATATTTGCTTTAGAGGACTGATATATAACCTAGTGAAGTGCGTCGCTGGCTGCCGTAGACTCTTTTTTGCATGGAAAATTTACTATTGTTATTAAGTGCTACAATGTTATTGGCATTGTTTGCTGCTTTGTAGCATTACATATTAAATAAATATTTAATTAAATTTTATCATTCAAAGTTAAACTTTGTTCAGTTTCTACCAACACGTGCTAATAAGCTAAATAAAAAAGTATTATTTTTTTTATCACACAAGAAGCCTGTTTTATTGGACAACATTTTTATTGACTGTCATACAGTTATGTCTTGAGAAATGTATTTGAGTAGTATCAATGGCAAATTGAGATCATCAGTCAGTGTCATTGACCTTAGTGATGGAATATCACACTGCATACACCCTGCTTCCTCGATTTCATTCCCTATTGCCTACTGATAATTTTAGAGAACTGTCATACTGTTGTATCTCAAGAATTGTATTTGAGTATTGTCAGTAGCAAATTCGAGATTTTAAGTGACCGTTAATGGGGTAGATGGGTAATGGGGAGATGTGGGGCATTCAAGATCTTATTGAATTCTTTACGTAGTGCCTCCTGATGTTTTATTTCTGGAGGAGCTATATTGCTCAGTACCGGGAGCCAAGGTAGTGGAGTTGCCATGAGAGTAGCGCTAATAGCTCTTATGGCTCTTTAAGTTGGACATCAATCTCTTTTGTATGTGCGCTATTTAGCCATACGGGAGCACTGTATTCAGCAGCTGAATAAACCAGTGACAAAGCAGTAGTACGCAGGACGTGTGCGTTGGCTCCCCAAGTTGTTCCAGCAGTATGATGTAGTACATTTGCCCTAGTTTTAATTTTAGCTGCTGTTTTTTGTAGATGGCTTTAAACGTCAGAGATCGATCTAATGTTACTTCTAGGTACTGTGGATGATCATTGTGGTGGAGTTTTACACCATTTAGAAAGATATTTAATTTCGAAATCCACCTTTACGTACTGCTTTCCAGTTGAGTAGATCAAATTTCTCAAATATTCAAAAACTACCTTGGCTATAGCATGGAACAAGTTTTGATGGACGAAATAAGTTCCTTATTAACGATCCGTCTATACCTGTAGGTGGGACGAACATCCCTCATAGGGAGTGGACATTATTGAATCGGTTCCAAACTGAAGTGGGCAATTGTAACTACTGGAAATACAAATGGGGATTGATAGCAGATCAGTCATTTGATTGCGAGGAGTCCAAACAATGGATCACATAGTTTTAGAGTGCCCCTTGCACTGTTTTACAGAGGAATTAGCTAGCATAAATAGAATCAGTGAGGCAGGTCTTAAATTGCTTGATGGACTGGATTTAGCTTTGTGACAGGAGATTGTTTGTTATTTATTTATTTATTTATAATTTTTACTATACTGTAATGACTTTTGGACTTTTTGTCTAAGTATAAAACTTAGCTTTTATATAATTTTAATTTGAAAAAAAATGTTAGCTGACAAAAACCATACAATACTTATATAGTAGCAAATTGAGATCCTCAGTCAGAATTATCACACTGCATAGTTGATTTTTTTACATATAGATTTGTATCAAATATACATTTGATACAAATATTATGGATCATCAAGTTCTTAAATATAATTCTAAATTAATCATAATTGAATAGCTAAATAAACTGAAAAAAATAAATGAAAAAATATAACATACATTCTGTAATATACTTAGTACATCTAGATCCCTCTGATACACCAATGAGGATAATACATGATGCTGCCTAGCTTTATACTGATGATACTCCTTTATAGAGTAAAAAGCATTAATTTCCAAAAAGTTTTTGATATTTTACCTGTCTAACTTTTGGAATTATATAGCAGCAACTTTACTGCTTTAACTGTCTCCTGAATTAAGCTTTAGTCTTACTTTCTTTTGGGGGAAGGTTATTAAAAAACGTAACTCCAGCGTAATGTGACCCCTTTTCAAATTTCTCAGTTTTATGGACAGGATAAAATGATTTCTCTGCTCTTGTCTCTCTATTAGGTTCTTTGTACTTGTAAAGAAGACTGAGGTTGTTGATAGTCAAGGATAAAACGAAATATATACAGATGGAACTGTAAGAAGACTATATATAAAACTATTTCTTGACAAGGGTGCGTCTAGTGTAAACCAAAGATTCTTCTAATGATTTTATTTTTAGACTGTTCCATTATTAATAGACTGTGATTTTATTAATAGATGGAGAAGATACTTAAAACGCTATCCCATAGAAAGTTAAGCTTTCAAAATAACTACTGTAGATGTCCAGCAGGATTTCAAACTACATATATCTTTCATTATATTTATGGCATACACCGTTGAGTTTAGCCTCTTCAGCAACTGCTGTATGTGGCTTTTCCAGGACAATGTTTCATCTAAAATAACTCCTAGAAACTTGGTCTCCGAACAAATAGAAATGCCTGATTCGGATACTAAAGGAGTGTCATCTGATAATTTCTTAGACTGAGAAGATTTGCGGAAATACAGGGCATTGGTTTTAGTGAAATTGAGCAGAAGGCCATTTGCTTCATACCAGGAAGAGCATTCTTTTAACATGTCATCTACCCTGCTTCCTCAACTACAATAAATAGTCTTAGAGAGATTCTAAAAGCCCTTTTTAATTTTTGTACTTCCATCGTTTGGTCTGTTTTGCATTAGTCCATATTAGATATTAGTTAGTATGTATAATTTTCCTCTTAGAAGCAAAGAAAAACATGTCAGAAAATTGCATCCAACTTATATTAATTCAGATTGAAATAATCTCACCCATAAAAATATTCAATGTGTGAATGAGGCAACACAGAATGGCATTTATATATATTCATACTTACATAAAATTAATCTTAGAACTTAGGCTTAAGCAGCCGGTATCATAACTAGAATCTATATTTTCCGGTAACAACCGCGTCAAGTTACAATCTACATTATGTACAAGATAACCATACGTTTCGCCCATGCTGTGATGTGGCATCCTCAGTGACTGAGGAGGCTAACCAATACCACTGAGAATGCCACATCACATGGGCGAAATGTCTGGTTATCTTTTACATAATGTAAATCGTACCTTGATGCAGTTGTCACCAGAAAATATAGATTCTAGTTTAACATAAAATTACTACCTTTAAGAACAAGTTGAATGGATGATCATTGTAAAAGTTAGCATATAAAATTAAAATTTGGGATAGAAATAACTGATGATATAAAAAAGTCTTCGTTGCTAAGTCTTTCTAGAACATTTCCTGAGGTTTTATTTTTAAATATATTATGTTAGTACACTTAACAGCTTAAACAACTACTTTGCTGGATTCAAATAGAAGAGGAGATTGAGTGGTTTGGGAAGCAAAGGTATAGCTCACAGTTGGTTGATTGAATGAATATTTTAACATCCCAAGCGGTAACACTGTAAATCCAAATATTGTTCAGACTTCATATTGAACAATAATCCCCCTTTAGTACATACATACATACCTTACATGCTGTTACTTTTAAACTCTTGTAGTTCAAATTGTAATAAACATCTCATAATTGTTTTGTATCAATTCAAGAGAACTAGTTCGGAATAGTAATTTCCAATGTTCATATTCTTGTACTACTTATAACGGTATAGTGCTGTAGTCAAGCTACTTGGCAGCAGTGTATTGAGGTAATAAGAACCTAAGACCTGGTTATTATTACGTTGATATGAGTTTTTTGCTCGTCAACATCATTATAAGCAGTACTGGATAAGAAAGTATTGAGAGGTTGTTTTAGTGATTGTACCTTACCTGGATAGAGAGTTGAAAGGAGCTTGTTGACATGGCCAACAATTAATTCATATATAAAGTATTTAGACATTTAGTTATATACATGAGATTAGTTGGCTCTTAAACTAGTTTGTGTACCTTTATGCAAACATGGGTTGAGTTCTCTCTTTAAGTAGTTTTTGTTAGGTTATGTATACATGGAGTTAGTTGTTCCTTTAAGTAGTTTTTGTTAGGTTATGTATACATGGAGTTAGTTGTCCCTTTAAGTAGTTTTTGTTAGGTTATGTATACATGGAGTTAGTTGTCTCTTTAAGTAGTTTTTACTCGCCTATGTGTACAGTGGTTAATTAGGTTTTTTAGCTCAGCTTATGTAAAATAAATGAATAGAAAGTATTTAAATGGACGTCTCAATCCATGTGTACGGAGGCAAATAAAATCTACTAACAGGAAAAACTTTAACCGTGCAATCTATATACGGGCGAACAAATTGGTTCAACTACTTAAAAGGGACAACGAAACCCTTGTAGATAAGGATTAACATATGTGATTAATTAATATTTTATCATTATGAGCGTTATAAGTGGTAGTAAAAACTATACGTGTTGACTACGTGACATTTAAGCTTTTGGCTGGTCTCTTTACGAGAATGTTATAAAATAATTCTATCAAAATACTGAGATCTTGCAATATTTATTACAACAGTTTTACGAGTTGAAAGGGGATTACAGTTCATCCCTCTCTGTTAGTGAATGCATCAAATTTTGTATTTTATCAGCTTTCATCCAGCTAACATGATCCCAATCCCAATTTATGGATCGTATTCCTACTGCCCCTATCTGAAACAGTTCTACATATCTATTGATCAATGTTCATTTTTTTTGCATTAATTTAAATTTGGAGCATAGGCTAATTTATAAGTTAGTGAAGAAGATTAAAAAGATTTATCGTTTTAGGACAGTTTAACAAAAACAGTTTAATTTATACCAACATTATTTGTTTTAAAGGTTATACCGACTAGCTGATTGACTTTACTGTAAAGAGTTCAGGGTGTTTTTTTGCTTGAATCTGAACTTCCTAAAACGATAACTCACGTAATTGACATAAGACATAATACTAATATAAAACAAAATACAATGATGTAAGAATAATCATATATGGCTATTACTTACTGTTAATATGGTATCCAAAGTTAATAATTCGGTTTGTTTGGAAGCTGTGATGGGATGGAGACCTAAAATGAATTTCAAAGATTGAAGTAATTTATAAATTTCTTACAAATCTATTTAATAAAGAAGATAATTTCATTAAAATCAATATACTGGATGTCCGTTGGAAAGGGAACAAAATCTGAGAATAATCCTGACAAACGAATGTTTGATCAATTTTAATAAAAGCATAGAAACAAGCAAAATTAATTTTTAATTTTTCTCAAAAAATTCTCTCCGCTTTTTGCATAACGTAATCATGCATTTATAAACTAAAGATAAAAAATTTCACAACAAACAGTAATGTTGTTTTCCTGTGAAAAGTGAACTATTTTCAAAAAGCAAACTATGACAATTGAAATTGTACTGAAATCAGATCCTCTGATATACATTGATCAGAAAGTGTAACAATTCTAATCAATGTACAACATTGTCCAGAGACCTCATCTGGAGGGTTGGCTGATGCCTCATGCAACATCGAGAGTGGCTGCTCCTTGCTCAATACCACTGTACGTGTATGGGTAGGTGGGTGTGTCAATAGTCCCAAGACTTTAATGCCACTTGGGGTGGGGTGTAACCCGTAAACGTACAGTGATAACGTAACGTAAACGTAATAGTGATCATTTTCTGAAACGTTTTACAAAAATTTAAATAACTATAATGTAATTAAATGTTAAGTCACCTACTTTCAAGTTGAAATAAAATTTCTTTCTACTTACATTTACATTTTACAGTTTAATTTACATACAAAAATGTCCACTGTCCCCACTCCAAACATGAAGTTTTTGTCATGCCGTGACCGATGAGAGATACTGTCCTTGCATGCAGCTCGACAGCTGGATGGTTGAATATATTAGTATTAGCTTTTTCGTATTACTTTCAGAAAAATAACTAATACGCAGAGTAACTAGTATGTGATCCAGACTAATATTAATAGTTTTTTATTCCTGGTATGATATGATTCGCTGGTGCTGACTGCTGGCTGGTCTTCTTGGCCAATCTTGCACAAGAAATATTATTCCTTGCAATTCCTGATATATTAATATTAGTGTGAATGTAAGTATAAATTTATTTTTACAGTAATTAGTTAATATACAAACGCCTTTTTTCTTATATTGGTAACATAGCTATACAGCCTTTTAAATAATTATAATATTTAGATTAAACTAAATGTAATTATTTTTGTTTTATAGTTTTTGATGTTGTATTACTGCAATTTTATTAAGTTTTATGTTAACAAACCTAATTTTAGGTGAAATATTATCAACAGTTATAGTTTTGAACAAATGTTTTTGAACATGTTAGTAATAATGTAAAGTATTACTAACATTACAAGTACATCACGACTAGAAATATTACTGTTGCTGACCTTATTCAATCAGTGTGGTATGGAGAAACATATTTGTAATATTTAATTTTAGATATTTTCAACTAATATTTTTCTATAACTAATACGAAAGTAACTATTATCATGAAACATCTAATACGGGCCATGCCTACTCGCCTGCCCGGTCACTTGTGGTGGTTCATTCCTAGGTCAAGTATTAAGAGCCCTAGCATTGTCTTGTACAATTAGACCTCCTTATTTTACAAAAATATCCTATATTATTCATTTGTATAATTTTGTCCCAGTTAGCCTTATATGTGTATTTTGTGACAAAAGCACAGTTCCAAATTTACAAATGTTTTTCAAACACTATTTTGTGTTTAGTTTTAAGTAAGTGTTGTTACACCAAATTGTGATATTCTAAAATATAATTTAATATTACATTTTTTTGAATTTAGGATGAATATAAAAATGTTTTTGAAATTTGTTAATAATGGAGTATCAGATGAGGGAGACAAAGGTAGTTGGACATTTGCCATCATTACGTGAAAATTAACAATCACGACGTTTCGATTTGGTAAAACCCAAACCTTTTTAATAATATCGTCACTGCGGGTCGTAAGACTTCATCATTTTTGTAATATTTGATTATTGTATTGTTTTATTCTAATAATTGTTGTCTTTTCAGGTTAAAATGTAATTGTAATAGTAGTCTCATTCCTTCCGAGTCATATGTATATTTTTTTGTGCATGTTGAATGTTATTTTAAATTAATAGTGTTTTTCAGGTACCATATATTTATGATTAGTTAATGCAATCTTATTTCAGTCTGATTTGAATGTTAATTTTAATTGTGTTTTGACATTTTTCATTGATATCGTGACCTTGACAGTGCCTAATTGGTTGTATTAATTTAACCCTGTTAATTTTTTTTTATATTTAGTAGAAGTTCATTTTGTTCTACCCCATTCTAGGATCTAGGTTAAAATGTAGATAATTATTAAAGTAGATAAGTTTATTAGTTTAAGAACGTAGTTTTATAACATGTTTGTGTAGATGTAATTTAGTTTTTAGCACTTGAAAAAGGTTTGGGTTTTACCAAATTGAAATGTCGTGATTGTTAATTTTCACGTAATGATGGCAAATGTCCAACTACCTTTGTCTCCCTCATAAAAATGTTGTCTTAATCAAATGTTTTTTTAGTGTTAGTTTAAATAGTAGTGAAATCTGCCACATCTGCAGATGGTTAACTAAGTTACAAGTTTACAAAGTTTTGTGTTCAGTTTATAAATAACTTAATTACAAAAACTTTATTTAGGTTTATTTATTATTTCATCTTAAAGTTGAGTTAATATCGAGAGATTTAGAGCAGATTTATGGATTTCATGTTTTTATTGGAACTGCAATAAATAGGTTTGCACTTCCAGGGTGCTTTTCAGTGTCAGATGTTCCGCCTTCTCTGTACAAGAGACTAATTATATACAAAAGCTCCTCTGGTAAGCTTCTTCTAATGAATATATGATACTACTTGCTCTATTTGCTGTTGCTTCTGGGAATGTTTAGTACGTTACCGTTGATAGAAGCTTTAATAAACAGTTCTTACCAATATCTTAATCAATATTGGTAAGAATCCAAGACGGTCACAAATACTTGGACCAATGAATAGATTTCTTTGCTAAAACTAAGTTTAAAAAAATATATAGTTAAATAATAATGAATGACAATCTGTATAGTTAAAAATAAAGAAACATTTTTCTCATGCCTATTATGACTAACCACAAATTACTTTCACCAAAATTACTGCCTGTTTAATTCCTGCAAAATAAATTTATTTGCTCTCAAAATCTAGTGGTTTTATATCTATTTGTTTCGCGGACGAACTGCATTTGTTGAAATTAAGATGCTATAACTTTTGGAAATGTATAGAAAGGCAGATTTATGATAAACAAAAGTTATTTACACAAGCTGATACATAAAACATTTGAATGAATTATTATCTTCAGCTCTTGTCTTAACCTTAATCAAACTCAACTGGAGCTGTAATAGTAATACAATTATGATATTACTTTTTAAGTTTTATTTTGTTATCATTATAGCCTTGTACTGCTGAACTATCAGCCATTTACTGTAATGGGAATTGCACCTCTTAACCTTCTACAACACATAGAAATGCAAATGAATCTGTCTTGAAATATGCATTTTCTCCCGACATTTTAGAACAAAACATAACTTTAAAAAAAATATTTTAGACATTACGAAGTAACTATGAATTACTTAGTTTGCAAAAAATGAACTGTCAAAGTATTATGTAAAATATCTAAATGCTTTATTTTTATTGACTAATTAATTATACTTCATGTACTTTTTTTAAGATCAAGCTCCTCTTTGTCATGAAATTAATCCAGGAAAATTATATTCTAGAGCTTAAATATCATGAAATTGCGTTGAAAATGTGCTGTCAAAGTATTTGATTCATAAATATATGTATATTTAAAACTTTATTTATTCACTAAACAAAATACTTCTTGGCTTTTACTCGTAGAAATTGTTGGAAAAGGGAAAAAGACATGAGCATTGATTTCCACGTTATCATTATACCCAAATTTTTAAAAATCCAATTGTTCCAAGAGAATTAGAAGAATGAACAGGGAACCAATCTAAATGCAAGTAAAGATGTTTATAATTTAAAAATGAAATTTTACTCAAGACTGGTTTTATAGATTTTTGTGCATACAAGGTTCCTCAAAACAGGTTTATGAATATTTTATGTTTCATACTTTTTTCATGGTGTTTTGAATGATCAAATTTAATATAACATTTTAAAATATGTTAAGTTTAAATTAAAATTGTTGTTTTTTTTAAAGCTAATTGATTTTCTTTTAAAAAAGTTTTGGATTAATTATTTATAATATTAAATATGGAATAATAATAATATTATAGTACATACCATCAATGATACAAAATTGTATTTTAAACTTTTGATATTAGACTTCATTTTTAAGTTAAGCAAATTAGATTAAAAATAAATTGACAATATTTAATCAGAGAAACGTTTATAAGTATGATAATTAGCAATACAGCATGATTTATTTAGTGCTATGCCTGCAGTGTGAATTAGTTAACTAGACATGCACAAAGAAATGAGAATACGGTTTAATCATCCAGGCTTACTGTATAGTTTACGTGTTGCAAGCCGTTGGGAATAAGTAAACATAAAGAATTCTGCAGACAAGATTTTAAAGAAATGAGTTTTTCAAGTAATGTATTAGACGGTGGTTTTATTTTGCAGATGAACCGTGGGGAATATAGCTCATCTCATCACCACACTACGTGATCAACATCCGTCACATAAACAGAATATGACATTCTGAAAAAACAAAAAAATTGTTTTAATTTTATTTAGTTTTTGTTTTGCAAATCTATTAGTCCTGATTCCATTTGCAGTCCAACGCATAAAAATTCATGTAAATCTGGCGTGTTTGTTTGAACGATATAATGTAAAAATCCAAAATTATTGTTCAACTATGTAAATTAAATAGTTGATTTGCATATTTAGGGTTAAACTGAACAATGAGCTGAAGCATTAACTATTACCTTTAAGATCGACAATTCAAAGCTTTAAACTGACTTTCATGTTTATACATGAATTTAATAATTGTCATAATTCTTTAATAAATTCATGTTGACTTGTGTAAGTAGGGTACATGGACTTCCTTGAACTCTCACAACTAGAGTCAAACGTACTATTTCTTTTAATATGCACTACCAGAAATGTAGCTTGATGAAGTATATATCTAGGACTTTATTTAATATTAGCCTATTATTTTTAAAAATTTCAGTAAAAAACAGAATAACTTAATAATTCAATTCATATCTTTACAACAATAGAATAAATATTGTTTACACTAAATACAAAATAAGGGTTGCTTACATACTTAAACCTGGTAACTACATAGTGTAGGAAAGTATAACTTGACTTTATAATCATAACAAAGTTATGGAATACCATAGATAGGATTATAAAATGTAAATACCTGATAAATCCGTCTTCGGTTCAAATAGCATTAAATTACAATTGCAATTTTGTGAATTACATTCAGATATTTAGGGATAAGAATTCTCTTGAACAACAAACTTACTTGCTGAAATTATATTCCTAACATAAACCTTATATAATTAGTGTGTGTGTGTGTGTGTGTGGGGGGGGGGGGGCACACATACACACTAATAAACAAAAACATGGTTAAAAGCAACTGTGGACAAGTGGACTAAAAATACAAGTTTTGATGTTTGCCAGATGTTGAGAGATAAATGGAACCAAGACTAACTGTAGCACTGTAGTATATTTGAGTATGTGTAACCTGTCAGAAGCCAAGAAGATGTCACTACTTAGTATATTCATTTCCAGTGCCTAACAACGTGCCTTTTAGTTCAGCTTGGAATTCACCGTTAAAGTCATCTTGAGACAGACAGGTTCTTAGAAAACTGTTATTCTACATCTAACTGTTATTTAATAAATAAAATCTTATTAACAGTTTGTTCAATTCTTTTGCAATGAAGTGTTTTAGCAGCTAAGCTAGATTGAATTGAGTTAAACTTGAATCGCACATGCGTTGAGCTATTAAGAAAAGAGATATGAATGAGCAGTAAATAGGAAGGATCGTTAAAACCAGTGTGAACACACAGACATAGCAGGTATCACCATTACCAGTGTGTAGTTATGGAGGTAGGGAGGGGTAATTGAGACCCGTGAGTTAGTATAGACATGTGGAGGGATCTTTGATTACATATGGAGGTTTAGTGGGTGTGTATGGAGGTAGGGAGGGGTCATCGAGACCCGTGAGTTACCACAGACATGTGGAGGGATCTTTGATTATATATGGAGGTCTAGTGGGTGTGTATGGAGGTAGGAAGGAGTCATCGAGATCCTGTGTGTTAGCACAGACATGTGGAGGGATCTTTGATTACATATGGAGGTCTAGTGGGTGTGTATGGAGGTAGGAAGGAGTCATCGAGACCAGTGTGTTAGCACAGACATGTGGAGGGATCTTTGATTACATATGGAGGTCTAGTGGGTGTGTATGGAGGTAGGGAGGGGTCATCGAGACATGTATACCCACAGATGTAGGAAGGCATATCACTATAACTGCTGTGCACATACGATGGACAGGAGGTATTCAGACCAGTTTGTGTATGTGAGATATAACTAGATCCAGACTCATCACATTTAACCCTTTTTATCTAATGATTTTCTACTGTATAAAGGTACAGAAAATGAATAGACTTTTTTTATATGTTTGAGAAGAGTGCCTATTATTTACGGCCACAACCTTTGAAAACGAAGAAATTCAAAGATTTGTAGATCAGACATTTATTATAAACAGTTTGGTCCCAAAACAAAGTCTTACTTTTGTTCACAATCATATTTATATATAATTGTTGAATGGCGCTAAATTGTTAAAGAATTTCACTGAATTTTTTTACAAATTCACATACATTTTTCAAGACTTTTCCGATTGATTTTACCTTCTAACAAATAATTATATATGTTGTGTAAATCCTGTCGAAGGTAAATGCCCTCAACCTTGCATCATTTAAAAAAAATAATAGATTTATTGATTAAACACTGTTCAAAATTTTTAACATATAAAAAAGCTGTAAAATAGTTTGTAATTTCACCTTGAAAATATTAAGTATTTTTTTTAATTGCCTGAAAATATTGTAATTAAAATAAATATTCAAATAATGTAAATGTAAAGCTTAAAAAACAATGAGAACAAGCTACGCTCTTGCCTTGTTAACTTCATATCGTTTACATTGTCAAAAATATCAAAAATATTCTTAACAACTTTCCTTTTAATTAAGTTGATTGTGAACATATTACACTGTTACATATTAACAACACAGAGTTTCACGTTTTCCTTTTAAATTAGGTTTATTCAAACTGAAAAGGATCACACTTTACTGATTCTCATAAACCCTGTTTTCAAGATTTAAGAAAAAACATGATTTGAACTTTGAATTAAACTAACATCAATTTACGTTAAATTTGTGTTTACATACAAAATGAAATACCTGCCTTGAAACAAGAATCTTGGGCTAATAACATTGACTTTCTCAGTTTCCCTTTTTAGTTAATTTTATTTAACTAAGAATGTTGAACTTTATTTTTAATTAAGTTTTCTTTGAAAGGATGGTGGTTGTTATTTAACGCAATGACCGTAACAGTTTTCCTTATTTACCAATTTAAAACTGTGTATTTTGATACACCTTTACTCATTAACAAGGTTATAAAATCTAATTAATTTTTTTACTTGTTGACTCCTTATTATTATTTGGAAGTGGCTGAGCCAAGTTCGTCCCATTGTCATTTTTCTTGCCATTTTTGAAGGTTCATATTTAACAGATTTTTCTTTTGAAAAGATTAGTTGAGAAGGTCCTATTAAAAATCTGAATCTTAGAAATTTACAATGCTTTATTACTTATTTTATTTCTGTATTTTTACCTCTAAGTATTCCTCAAACTGGATCTGTCCTCCCTCATTTTGTTAACTTTTAGTATTACATGACAGCAATTCATTGTTTCTTAGAGCCACTTATTTGTGCAACAACACTATCAAGATAGCATGTCACTTTTTTAGCCTGCTTCAATGCTATCTCAATCCCTAATTTAAGTTGCACATATTTAACGTTGATTATTTCACTTAACATGTACACACTTAATATAATTTATTAGATTACATTTTCATAGGAAAAAACTAGAAACAACCACATCAACACACTCCAAAATAATTTTGTTATTATATGAAGATAATCTTATTATGATGATATTAATAAATCTTTGTAAATTAGAAGGGTATAAAATATGGTTATTTTTCCCATATTATTGAGCAAGTTATAATTTTAAAAATTTTAACAGTTGATGTTTTAATTAACATTTTTGCTGAAATTTTTACTCCGTTAACACTGTTAAGTATTAAATAATAAATGAATGGTTATATTAATTTGTGGCCATAACACTTAGTCAAACAAATGTGTATTTTAAATCACAATGTTAGAGTAAAAGTTTTGAAGCGGCCATAGCGAAGATGCTTAAGAGGTGGCTTGCCATGCAACCAGTCCTGGTTCGATTCGAAATAAGACCACTAATAGATTTGCCCTGCTGCTCCCTTGGTTTGGAAGTTAAGCTGTTGGTCCCCAGTTTAAGTTTAGAAAGAGAGAACTTCTTAGCTGTAACTTCACCTGGTAAAATAAGACGAAATTTAACTCTTTTTAGAGTAAATTTGAAAGATTAGATGCATATCTCTAAATTTATTGGCTAGAAGTACTTGTAAATGTTATTTCCAATGATGTAATTCTGTTAATATATGTAAATTATTGAAATTAATTAAATAATTATTAATAATAGTTTAAAATTACTAAATCATATTGTTTAATTGTATGACCTTCTTTTTGTCCTGATTTAGATTTATTTTTAAGGCATCAATAAATAAATGTAGTTGGTATATAGATGACTGAGAACACAGAATGCTGACATGTCTGATCAATACTGTTGTCTGACAGGCCGTGCGTGATTTGTAACGACTTTTACGCTTCGTCACGTCTAGCTTTTATCTTGTTGATGTCTTCTTCATGGATCTAAATAATTTTCTTACTTCCAAACTGAATTTTAAAACACATGTATAGTTTATAAAAATGATTTATAAAAATATGAAGTCACTCGGTCTATAAATATAATTTTCCCAAAATCCTAACTCACTCTGAAAATAAACTAGATTTCAACATTGAAGAATTTCAAACATGAAGTCATAGGTAACATGTAATATTGTAGGACATGTGTGTTGTTAGTAGACAACTGTTAATACTACCAACACAATCCCTTGGCGCAGAACACTTACATCACTAACCTAGCGGCACAATATTAACTTCATTATTTAGGTGTTGTTCTTACTAGATCACCCATTTTACTACCAACAGGATTCATGCTGACACATATTGCTACTACTCGTAGATTGCCCATTTTACTACCAACAGGATTCATGCTGACACATATTAAGATCATTATTTAATCGATGTTGCAACTAGATCACCCATTCCTACTACTAACAACTTAATTCCTAATGGAACTAGAACACTTATCCTAACTATTAATGGATTCCTGATGACTTTTATCGGCGTTAAGTTTTATTTGCTCTCAATAGTGTGAGTTTATTCAACCAAATAAATCCTTTTCACCAATTAGTATATTATATACGGGATATCATTGGGGAATGAAGAGTATACAAATACTGCTGTATCAAGAAAATAGATTCAAAACTGAAAACAACCAACATGCATAATCTCCTTTCATACTATATTTCATATTGAACAGCTAAATTCATAATAAGTCATTATACTGGTGAAGTGGATGGGGAGGAGCTATCAATTTTAATGTTTGTTCAACTTTAATCTTGTATTATTATACTGAAACTTTGCCATTAAAAAATCATTAAAATGTTTGCTATTTTGATACGAAGGTATTTTTAAATATATATGTCTAAGATTTACTACAGTCGTTGATCAGAACACAGTATGGTTGGAGTAATATGCTGGCACTAAACAGTATGAAGCATATAACTATGCTCTGTAATTCTGTATTAGCCCAATAAAATTGTCACTCAAAAAGGCCCTCACCAAGCATTAAATGGGCTAGAAGATTTTATTGTTTTAAATGGTTCATTTGGAACTAGTAAGAGTAATATGTCGTTTCACACCCAAATATTTGACGGCGCAACTTTCAACAGCCTAAAAACCACATGTATTTCTCAGAATTTTTTCCGATTTCATCGAGCTTCAGAGGTTCAATCGGTGTAAATGCTTTATAGAACGACGATTTCGTTCCTTTTCTTATCCCTTCCTCTGTGAATAGCGACATAGTTCATATGTCAATAGGTTTTTCAACATCAGAATCGCTCTGCTTCAACAAACAGACTCTTTGAAACAGTCAGTGGATTAACAACAGTCACTTTGACGTTTCCAAATAATATCAAACCATTGACAACAGTGGCCAGGGAGGTTACTTTGTCTTTTCCTTTGAATTTCACTGCCTCAACATTTCTACTGTATTTGAATAAATTAAATTTTTTGTAATGAATGAGTTTCACAGTTCACATAAGGCTTTATTTTGGGTAACGTCACCTCTTCATTCTTACAAAGTAGGTTCAAGTGTATTTTTTTCATTTTTAATTATTAATTACGTACTGTATGAACATCATGCCAATACGTCTAGTTTGTTATAATAGTACTTGGGATGATTCAAAGAGAAAAGAACAGGAGATAATCGGTGAATTTTGCTATATTTAGCAACGTTGGAAAAATCGTAAACTTTTGACAAGCTGAAGCTTGCTTTTTATTAGAGTTAGAAAAAACTTTAGGCAGTGGAAATTGTAGGTAATTTAATAATATTTAAAAAATTATATTGTAACAAATCCATAGGACCATTTTGTTTCTGAGATATATCGTAAAAACTGAAGAAAGTCCGAAAATTTTGTGCTTATTAGGCTGTCGAAAGTTGCGCTTGTCAAATATTTCAGTGGAAAACGACATATTACTCGTACTAGCACCCAAATGGACCATTTAAAACAATAAAATCTTCTACCCCATTTGATGCTTGGTCCAATGTACTATTTTATTGGGATATATGCCATTATCTCAAACTTGTCCTATCACTCAGATATCAATCTCTCAGTGTATAGGTACTCAAATATGATCACTTGTTCATATGAGATGTCAAATAGTTGTGTGTTTCAATCTCAATTGCATAAAATTGATCGGTAGTGTATTTGGTTCAAGCTCAGTTTCATAAGCTAATTATCTGAGTTTGATCTCAATCAGAGTAATAACAAATATTGAGTGGATCAGCTGATAACCACTGGCTGTTCATTCATCATTGGGTTATTAATTAAAGACATTTTCTAAGGAGTAGGCGGCCTTAACAATGACTACATTCCCTCATTTACACATATTACCAAAATTCGAGGTCCATATTTGGCCATATTGGTGCCTTAAGAATAAATAAATACTCTAAACGTTGTAAATAGTGGAGATAATAGCCTTCTATCATAGTTCCTCTCCTGGAATCTCATTCAACTTTCCCCATAACTCAGATTGTTAATGTCTGTGCGCTATATGTCTGTATACCTGTTCACATAGGGATATGAAATATTACTGCGTGTGTCCCATGGTAGAGGCTAAACGCTGTGGGATAACTAATGGTCCCTTTTTGCATAACTATGTACCTCTCTGTGGCTAGAACTCCAACTTGTCCTATAACTCATAGAGTTAACATCTAGTGTATATATTAACAGAATACACCTGTTCCTGGAATATAATCGAGCTCTGCAATGTTATGAACTGTGTTTAGAAAGTTTTGTGAAGATTTCATGATCACTGCGATAGTTTGTAACAAATATTTATTAGCTTTACAAATTATCAATTATTGTTACAATAAAAATATAATGTTTATTTTTAAATAAAGTTTATTTAAAATTCAACAGTTTTATTAAGAGTTTGGTTATCTTTTTGTGACATTTTACCTTTATTTATTTACGTAGTTCAGGAACTCTCTTACTACCCTACATACAACTTCCTAATGACAAATTACAAGAAGGAGAGTACAATTTTACGTATGAACAACCCAATAGAACAGTTAAACTATCTCTGTGTATATTTGCCTGCTGTTTGAAGTAAAATGTTTTTCCCAATTTTATTAAACTATTGCAGTATCTCAACTAACAAAAATATGTAGACTAACAGTTTTAGTTCAAGAATTTCTAGAATTTATTGCTGTACTCAAGAATCAAGAATTGTTATAGTTTTTAAAGTTTTTGTAATTGTTATATACCGTTTAAATTACTATACTACCATTATAGAACTTTATAAAGATATTTTTAAATACAAGAAGAATATTAATATTATTTTAATACAATATTAAGTAAAAAACTTTACTGTAAAAATATGTTTCATCTAAACAGTAACGAGCAAAATACCGTTATACAAAGTACAAAGTAAAAATATAGTGATTAAGTGGAAAAGAGGACTAAATAGTCCTAATTTTGCCACGTTAATAAAAACAATTTTCATTTAATTCATTCAAACTTCATATAAAATTATTAAGTACGCTTAACAAAACATATTAAATGTTGAAAATGTTCAAATTTAAAAGAATCACATTTTTTTTAAGTGTGTTTCTTTTAAATCTGAATATTTGAAAAGACCAGCTCCAAGCTTAAGCTCCTGCAATGTGATGATGTGACTTTGAATACTGTATTAATTTATTGCCTCAAGCATCAATTTCTGTCCTTAATTTTATATTTTAATAATATTTATTGTTGAATGCATTAAATAATGTTAATATTATGTGTATTTTGAATGTTCATATTTGATGTATTGTGTCTTTTTTAATTATGTTATTCTAATTGTTGTTTTGTGATTACTGTTTGTTATTACTTAATTGTTATCAATCTTTCACTCTCTTTTTTTTACTGCAATTTTTATAATTTGTTATTTAGATAGAAGTTATCAGAAAATTAATATATATACTTATATTTTTCTCATAATCCATACATGGTAATGGATGTTACTTCTGTTGTAATGCTACAGTGTAATTAGAAAAATTATGTTTTGTAGCATAAAGAAAAATACATCTATATTTATAAAAGAGGATGTTTGTATATTTGAAGTTTGTGCGCTGCCAAACCATCCAACCGATCGCCATGAAACTTTAGGATGTTGTCCTGTATACTCCCGAGATGGTTTCTGTAAAGTTTGATGCAGAACTGTCCACAGGGTCCCGCCCCACGGGCTCCTAAAGATCCCATGTTATTCAAATGAAGAATCTGAATTGTTTACAAAAAACATATGACTGTGTGGTTTAATGTAGTTTCACATGCCATAAGCAGATTGAAGTTCTCACAACAACAGTACTGTATATGTTTTGATTTATTGTAGTTCTACATTTCACCTTGAGAGTGTAGCACACACTACTTTTACTTGATCGGGTGATCTGTATTTGGTGTTAACCTTTTTTCCTCGGTAATTAAAACATGTGGTGAAACGTGAAAATAAAAAATAAATAATTATTTGTTTTGCAGTTTACTTTTTATGACATGCTTCCTAAAAAATCTAATATTGGTAGAAGAAGCAAAAATGCTCGAATTCTTTCAGCTATTAGGTTCTAAATCAAACTCAATATTATGACCGGCGAAGCGGGCGGGTACAGCTAGTAAATTATATAAATAATCAATTGCAACACATTCATGACAGCTGATATATTAAATTTAAAACCAAAATATAAATGATGTTAGAGACAATCAGTTATTATCAGGTTTTTCATTTATAAGAAGCAAACAAAATTCTAAAGATCCAAAAAGCTAAAACCTTATGTCTAAACTATCTCATAAAAGATTGAGCTTTCTTTCTCTAGTGAAAACAAACAAAGGAAGGACTGTTAAGTTAATGCTCATTTCAGATTCTCTAGTGTAATTATGGAAAATCTACATAATTCCAAGCAATATATAGACAAAACTCTTATTTCATTAAGAAAACAAGCATTATGTTGAACAATTTCTTTCATATTCTTGATTGAATATCAGGATAGCTTGACAATTGTCTTCCAGATCTTTATGTCATTTAAATATTAGGATAGCTTGACAATTGTCTTCCAGATCTTTATGTCATTTAAATATTAGGATAGCTTGATAATTATTGTCTTCCAGATTTCCATGCCTTTTTTTTAAATATCAGGTAGCAATATAAGGGTGCTTGGTGATTGTCTTCCAGGTATCCATGTTATTTAAATTCCAGAGTAACTTGATGACTGTCTTTTAAATATCCATGTCATTTAAATATCAGGGTAGCTTGACGATTGTCTTCCAGATTTACATGTCATTTAAATATCAGTGTAGCTTGACGATTGTCTTTTAAATTTCCATGTCATTGAAATGTCAGGGTAGCTTGAAGATTGTTTTCCAGATCTTAATGTTATTTAAGTAATATTGGCTAAGACATCACTCAGGTTTGTTTCAGTTCCAAAAAACACTAAAAAGCAAGATTCTTTACTTCATTTCTTACTGCCAGTTATGAATTGATCACCTGGATGTTTTCTGGATCACCTGAAATTAACCAGTTGTCAGAATGAACTATACATTGAACCATGCATCATATGTGTGCTCACACAACAGTGATGGAGTATATAACATAATTAATGTTATATACTCCATCGTTAAAAAGGAATGAGAAATTATCTTTCTGTCAGTAAATTGTCTTTTTTATTGTTTAATAAGTAATATTTAAAACTGTAAATATTTGTATTTTTATATTCTGAATAACACTAAGTAAAATCAAGAACATAATGCTCACAAATAAATCAATATAAGCAAATAAAAAGTGTATAAGAAAAATCAATGCTTTTATGGCAAAAATTAGAACCATTATCATTGTGAAATGGAATGGAAACCACCCAATTCCATTATGTCATCAAACATCTCCAGACAAGGAAGTAATGGTACTCAAGTTAGCATGCTCTCTCTACATTTACTACTGCTATTGCTGTAAAGAAAACATGTTTGAATTGACATTGTTCATGGTATTTGTTATAGTTTTATATAACTAAATCCAAGTATCAAAAATCATTAATCGCTGATATTTAAGATCTTTGTTAGTAAGTTTGGCATTGTACTTAACACTGAAAAAACAGTTCAGTAATAATATAGGTGAGCCTTTGTAAAATTGATTTCAATTAAAAGGGGGTATTACACATGATGACTTACTGTACTCATTGGTGAGCATGCTGGTGGGCAAGCCTGTGGACTTACTGACAGACCTATTACATGTGAGGACATGTTCATGAGCAAGCTTGTGCACTTGCTGACAGATCTGTTACACATGAGAACTTGCTAGTTGTCAAGCTTGTGGACTTGCTGGACCTGCTCATGGGTTTTCTGATACTTATTAAGGGAGAATGCAAGACAGTCAAAATTCTGTTCTATAAGCTACTTGTATTTTAGTTCTTGGCCAACTTTGTACCCTTCATAGACAATATACGCTCCAAAGTTAGTTCAGTATTCTCTGGGATATGATTTAATCTCAAAAAATTTAACTATTCAAAGGCCTAATAGCCAAAGAAAAAAGACCAATAAAATGCAAACTTAAGGATTAAAATTTCAAACATTTAAATGGAATTTGATTAAAAATAGTTAAATTCAGTAATCAAACAAGTAAAAAACAATATAAACAGTGTTGACTTAGATTTGCTATCAAACATATTCACACGCGGGGACATGCTTGTGGGCAAGTCCCAAACATCAAACCCTGTTACACGCAAGGACATGCTCATGTATAAGTCCTTGCGTGTAATACCCACTTATGTTAGGTTGTTATTGAGTTAATATTGTCCTTAAAAGATATTATCCTTAAAAGATAATACTGTCCTTAAATCGGCACTGGTAGCGCAGTGCTGTAACCCAGCTACTTGGGAACAAAGTGTTTGGGAGATTGTAGGAGATAGGTTGCTTGCTCGGTTCTCTTAATATTGACACGGCATCTGTTCAATGGTTGCCATCGAAATGGACACTACTAGAGAAGTCTGAGGTGTCCATGTTGGATGGTAGTCAAGGTTCAGATGTTGTGTAGGGAAGAGAACTGAGTGTCAGGCTTGTCTGTTAGCTGGAAATCAAATAAACACTACGTGGTTTGGATTCTACGTAAAGCTTTAGGTTCCTTAGTTGCCCTGGCTGTTGGGCTATTAATAAATTGCCTTTTCTGAGGAACATTTGGACTCAGTTAGTAACCAGACTACACTCATCCACATTCATCCTATACTCATATCATCATTCATATTCCCCTTAAAATACGCACAACATTGTGTCGGCGTCTCTTAAGTAAGAATAAGAATAATTTTATAAGAATTAAAGTGTAAATGTCTATACTACATTACATACAAGGTTGGGCAACAGTCTGGAATGTATTTATTAATTTTAAAACTATTAAAATAAAAATAATGAAACTTTGTAGTTATGTACATGTTCCTATACCAGACACATGGACATATTTTACTTGTTCTTTGCATATTGAGGGAATGGCCCATGAAGGAAGTTTAAAAAATTTAAGTGTAAGCCTACCACGAGTTATACCTCATTTTAAAGGTCATTGTTTGTACAATACAAAAGTGCAAACCTGAGGTCAAAAGGATGACTCATTCACAAAATACAGCAATTCAAAGAATTTAATGTCATATTACTAATTCTTCTCAGTTATACGGCTATTTATTTAACAGATTTAGGTTCCTGTTGCTGATTATGTTGTTGATTGTTAACAATCGTAATAAACAACTGCGTTATAAATATGCGTTATAAAAAAAGCGTTAAAAATAGATATGCTATTTAACTAAGATAAAAATTTATTAAGAACACTTTTGACAGTAGGTTTATCTAAAAATAGTTTAAGAATATTATTATAATAATTGTCACTAATTTTTTTGTGAAATTTAATTTCTCATATTCAGTTAGATAAATTATAGCTCTACGCAGCAATAGATAATAACTATCTTGCCTTTGTCTTTAGCAGTGTTAGTTATATGGGATTAAATTCTTTGAGAGGCTATATTTTCTGACTGAGTCATCCTTTTGACCTCAAGTTTTCACTCTTGTGTTTTACAAATAAAGACCTTTAAAATGAGGTATAACTTGAGGTAGGCTTACATTTAAATTTTTAAGACTTCCTTCATGGGCCATCATCTGGCTATACGAAAAACAAGTAAAATATGTCTAAATGTTTGGTATAGGGACATGTACATAACTGCAACTGTGATTTCTTTCAATGGGTTTGAAATTAATAAATACTTTCCAGACTTTTACCTAACTCTATATACATTACACATTACATACATGCAGAGTCTAGACAAAGAAAGCAAGCCACAAACCACTTTCATTCTAATTTACGCCAGATGTTGTCCCTACTTATGTGAAAGAAGATTTTTCTGGGTTAAGTATTAGAGAGGGATTCTTAGCTCTAATTTTGTGTGGTAAAAAAAAATACATCTTTTATGTTTAATTTGTTTCAATGGAAAACCAATCTACAAATATTAAGCGTTTCAAAGGGGTTTTTTTGTTTTCAATTTCCTTTTTTGTATATAAAATCCTGCCAGGATCTGCATGGAGTTTTAAGAATCAACTTTGAATTTTAACCACTACAGCACATTGTCCTAGTAGCTCTTAAATAGTTACATATTATTAATAATAATAATTTAAGTTTATAAGCTTAAGTTAAGAAAATAACTTTAGTAAACTAAGTTTATTATTCAAAAATTAGTTATACGTTATTTATATATGTATAAGTATTTTTGTTTTAGAAAAGTAATATAAGAATGGAGATGTTTAAATTAAATCCTGTAACCTAATAGTTTTTAAATCTCTTCTCTTTTATTTTTTAATTAATTAATTGAGATTGTGTGTTTTTTGCAGGTAGTGCATCCTGTTGTAGTCGTTGGTTAGTGAGTGAGTAAAGAGCCTCAGTAGTAATGCTATCCATAATGTCATTTAACTACTGTAAGTAATTGTGTATTGCAGTAATAAAAAAATTTATACTAACATGAATAAACAGGAACAAACGTGTTACTGCAAGTTTATTTAATAAATTATAAAATTAAATATCTTTCTTTTTTCACTATTTTATTTTCATCTATAAGCTTAGTATATTTTTTGACTAAATTATTATATATTATATATTTTGGAGATAAATTAAAGCTGTCATTTCTCACTTTAGTGGATTCATTTTGATGTTTCCTTGCTCATTTTATGTGAAGGAATATATATATATATATTGATATAATCATTCCAACATTGTCAATTAGTGATTTATTGTTAAACTAAGTACTTATATACTAATTTGATTTTACTTAGTTATCAAACAGCAGTTTATGATAAAAGAAGAAATAGATTAATTAAAAAAAAAAAATATAGTTAAAACTATTTTAGCTATCTTTTTTTATCAATGTTATAATTGATATAAACAAGTCTTTTATTTTTATTAAAATATATAATGTATCATATATTTGTTATATCTAAAATAAATCTTGATTATTTTATTTTAATTATTCTGACATAGAAAAGAAAAACTTAAAGATTTTTGTTCCCCTTTGTAAGAGTTACAACACTACTGATAAAATTGTAGAGAATTTACCCATTTTCACAATTAGTTTTGTTGATTTTTATTATTTTCTGCCTTAAGATGGAATTTTAGATTTTTACCTGAAATATGTACTTTGTAAGCTGTAAAAAATAATTATAATAAAGAAAACTAATCAAAAACACTTACCAAATTTGACAAAGTTCAGATCTACCAATCAGAACCACAAGGCGAGGTTATCTTAAAAAGTGGGGCTTGAGATTGCAGAACTTTGCATAATGTCCATGTATTATTGCATTATTGCAAAGTACTGTACTTGCAGTAAATATAAAAGTTGACTTTAAAGCTAAAATATACTGTCAGAAGAGAGGATAGGAATGTCATCCGTTGTGTGTACAGAATAAAATCTGTTAAATAAAGAAAACTGATGCTTCACAACACTTTAGAATGCTAAATTTGTCGTACATGTAATCTGGCAATTGGGAGAGGACAAAATATAACCTCTGAACCAAACAACAGTGCGTTATAAACATTTTAAGACATAAATAGCACATGATTATGGTAATGCATGGTTATCCAGTTACATGCACAATTTAAGACTCAATTTAGAGCTTTCATTACAGCTTGGACAGCACGTGATATTGCATGTTTCTAGTTTTCCATATCAATCCATCTTTGGAAACTTCTGTTATTGAAAATTTCTTTGGAAAAGCAAGTGACATAGTAATGAAAAATGGTTTTTTTGAGTATATATATTTGGTACTGTTGAAACGTTACTACTGTACGTAAAACATGGATGAAATCTGTTTTGTTGCAATGTACATATTTGTAATATTTAGGTCAAAACTGTGTTAAGCTTTCTATTAAAAATGTAATCTAGAGAAAATTTTAAAACTTAAGCCTATAAATGTGAAATTTAATAAGTACATTTATATACTTAAAATAATTAATTTTGTATGGTTTCATACAAACACATTTTTTTGTATGGTTATATTTCAACACCTTTTTTATAATGAAACCATAAAAAATGTGTTAAAATATAATAATACTTAAAAATTTAACCTCCCTTCAAAGTTATGATATTGAAAATGATAAATTATAAAGTAGTTCAGATGTACTGACTTATTAATTTATGATTCTTGTTTAAAAGAAAAATAAGGCTCTTGTTATTATCCGCTCAGGGCTTATATCAGACCTTGGCTTTGGAAAATTATGGGTTTGTAAACAACAAACTATTAAGTTTCGTGAAGTTAAAATGTATTCATTGTTAATATAAAATTCTGCAATGAGTAAAGAGCATGGTTACCAAACGTGAGTGTATTGGATTGTCATCAGAGAAAGCCAATGTCAATAAGTTCAACTATCAGGGATATCTATAGGTCTATAGTTAAGTGGTATTAACTCATCCGCCTGCCCCTACACACACAGGGGTATTGACCCACCCACCCGCCCCCTATACGTACAGAACATTAATGCTCTCTAAGCTAAGCTCCATTGTATAGAATTCAGAAAAGTTGGTAATATCTATTTACTAATTTTTACAAACATGAAAATTGTAAATTTGTATAATGGAGTTGTTATATCTTGGATTGTAATTTTAACAGTGAAAGATAACATGTGGTGAAGGGCAACAAGCTAGAAGACTGCAACAATAACGAGCCCTGGTCTCCTTTAACCCCCCCAGTACCCTTAAGTTTACTAGATCTCCCCTCCCCCCAACTCCATCACTTTATACAATACCCCCTGAAGCACTTTAACCTGTCCCAACTCAAACTTCAAACGCATCTTTATAAGAATCAGAATCAATCAAGAATAGTTTATTGTCGTCCCACATTTATATACATTGACAAAGTCAGATTAAATTTACAACAATATAATATTACAGGAGTATTTGTGTGCTGTGTACTAATTATTTATTAAGTTTTTTACGGATTAGAAATAAAAATTAAAATATAACCCTTAAACCAGTTAAAAATTATATTTTCAGTTTATACTTTTATAAAGCATGTATAACAAAAAAACTAAAAATTATCACTAATTAGAAAATAGTTTTACTAATTATAATTTGTGTACAATTACATAAAGAAATTCAAAAAATGTATCAAACAATGGAAGTGAAGTAAGCTCTTTATATTTGATTTTTAGTTTTTAAATTTAAACATTTGATAAATCAGATCACAATGTACAATTTTTTAAGTGTCAAAATGTTTAAAACTGACTTAATATAATTAAGCGGGATATAAAATTGATTTATTCTTTTCTTAGTTAGTTTTCTTTAATTAAAAGCAAGCAAAATATTTGGATTCCGCTGCCCTAAATACTAGAATATTTTGATATTTTGAGTAACTACCTATTGTTCCAAAAAATGTTTTTGTTAGGGATTAAATTAAATGCCCACTTTACAACAATATAGTTATTGTTTGTCAGAATTAATACAGAAAGATATGTACATTCTAACAATGCATGAACATGTTTGACGTAGTTGGCTTTGTGCACAGCATCAGGGAGAAATAGCTGAGCTGAGAGGGAAAGAAAAACGGCCAACAGTAAAAGCCCCTACAGAGTCGTAAAGTTTTTAGGGAAACACTTCTTGTATAAAATATGTAGATTTTAACCAGTAGCCTCTGTAATGTTTATATTTGTTATGCTCACCTCCTGCATTAACAAATTTCCATTAGAGCGGAACAGTTTTGTTAATTTTTTTAGTTAAAATTTTGAAACTAAGAATTTGATGAGGGGTTTTTTACATATAATTATTACGTAAGAGTTTTTAATGGAAAGGAAATCAAAATACCCGGTAAAATGCTAAACTGGAGAGAGATACTAATAATAATAATAATCTTTATTTTCTAAAATGTACATATAAATTCAATAAGTCATCCACATTGAGATTAGAGTACAATAATACAACAAAGAAAATGTCTTATTTGAATTCCTATTATGCAGCAAGTCCACAGCTTATAAAAAGGAATAAATGTTCTTTTCATTTGTCAGGCTGACAAAATATCCTATCTATTATTAAACATAAATTAAGAAGGTAAAACAGAATAAATTAATCATACAAATTCTGTTCATATTATACATACCATGTTTTTCAAACGCTTGCTGTTTACAATAATTTAGAAAATAATAGGGCCTCTAAGGCAATGCCTGAGTAGAGGTTCCTTCACTACATATAACACTTTTTGCGATCAGATTTTGACTAATAATTCATGTTTACGTAAAAATGATCTCAGATCCAAAATAATATCCAGAACTTTACTGAAATACAAGTAAATAAATGTTACCATACATTATAAATTATAACAATAATATTATTATAGAAAATGAAAAGGTAAAAACAAAAATTTTTTCTTTGGTAATTAAATTGAATGACAAAAATTATGTACAAAATTACTCTTTACACTAATAATATTTAGCACTTAATAAGTTATCTATTTTTATCAATAACTTAAAATCAATATGTTCAGATAACATATTCACAAGAATACTATTGCTGTATTAGAAATAATACATTTATATCCTCCACCCCAAACAACCACTTTCTTACTTTATTTAAAAACTGTTTTAAACTTGATATACTTCTGATATTATCTGGCAATTTATTATAAAGTCTAGGAGCAATAAAATTAACTGTTTTCACAAAAAATGCGTTATTTGGTTTTGGAATAAAGAATTTTTCAATATTTCTAAGTTTGTTTCTATATTCATTATTATGTGGATGGACATTTCCACTTTTAATATAGAACAGTTTTAGAACCTTATAAACATAAATGCATTTCAAAGGTAGGATTTTTAAATTCTTAAAAAGAGGCTTAGATGATTCATATCTACTTCTATGACAAATCAATCGTACTACATGTTTTTGCTGAACATATATCGGTTTTTTATAGGACTCATAAGTATTTCCCCAAAAAACTATGCCATAATCAATTCTGCTTTGAATCAGATACTCATACACTCACAGCATTATCTGTTTTGTGTCTTAAGTTTACCATATTACCAGGTACACTTACATTTTCATGTGAAGAAGTGGCTGGTTGGATGCATGGCAGCATGGGAGACCATTGCACATGTTCCGGTAGCTGGAAGCTCTGCTCACTATCCCAGTTAAAAGCCAAGTACGGGACTAGTTAGGAGTAATTACAAAAACATTAATTCACCAGTGGGATACATGGAATAGGAATGTAACTGCTCCTTTTGAACACAGAGAGAAAATCATTAATTAGAATGTAGGATGACGTGTCTGTATTACAGGGATCAACCTTAACATAGCAATAAGGTAGTAGTGGCTGCGATAGTCTACTGCGTTGCCTCACACAGCCCTTTCTTGCTGCTTCCCTTTCCTCACGCTTGATCCCTTTCTTCACACATGAAAATTTTTCTGTATACTGTTTACCTTTCCTTTCATTTTTTACTGAAATCCTAGACCTATTTGCCCTAAGTGGAACCTGTAATAATTGTATGTTATATTCTTAGTTTCCCTCTGCTACTTAATTTCTTGTCTGGACCTAAAGTTCAGCTGAACAATTTACATACCTAATAATATTTATTCTGTCCTACATTTGGATTTGTTTCATTGGTGATCTACATTTAATTATTCTATCCAGTCATTATTTTCTGAAAAAAAAACATGAAAAATAACATTTTAATTTTAAAATGAAATTTAATTTCTGTAAACAGTAACAAAATAAGCGGTAACTTATTAAACTATCCTGATAAAAGAAAATTAAAACATTTTAAATAACTGTTAATTATGTTCTGCACAAATGTACTTAATCCAGTGAATGTGACTTATTATTTGTAATGTATAAACATATCTGCAAACATGTTTGGGCTACATTTATTCGATATTTTTGTATGAAGCCGTGTTTTTCTTTAGTGACAAAAATATTCTTGGAGGATAAAAATGATTGTTTTTTACATGTTCTATATTTTAGAGAATATTGATAAGAACTAAACTGGACACTATCTGGGAATGTATCTGATGTTGAGTAATGATTAGTTAAATGTTTTAAGACGTTTGATAGGTACGCCAGATGTTCTTTGATTGTGATTGATGTTTTATCATCCCAACCTGTAGAATTTGTACATGGTAAATATTTAATAATGCTTCATATATATTTCTTTTTATTGGTTAAATTAGTTTTAGTTTCTTTGGAGTGACACTTTTTTGTATTTTCTATTACTTCTTATAATGAGTTTTTTATATATGTAAGGCTTCATTTACATTCAGATTAATACAGTTCTATATTATTTTCTTAAGATCTTTTATGACTGACTTCTCTCTCAGTCGGAATTTCTTTGATCAACAGCTGACTTATAATATTGTATCCATTCCTATTTGTTTCTGATAATCTATTTTGAAGCTTTGCTTATTTCCAGTATTGTCAATAAAAATATTTATTTGCTTTTACGCATGATCAAAAAGAACATAAGTCTCATTCTTGAAACTGCTTATACTTCTGAAGTTCTATTAGTTAATTATGTTATGCCTTTTCTTTAACTCTCCTAATTCTTGACCCTCTACCACACACACACACACATTCTACTTCAATTATTTAGGGTATGATGATTGGGGTGAACCACAATCAACCCTGTACTCAGTTGTTAAGAAAATCTTCAGCGAGAAGTTGTTACGTAGTTGCCACAGCGACCATCATATCCTCAGTTTTGGAAACAAACAGGGAATGATAGTGAAAAAATATTATGATTGTTTCTATTGGATGTTTTAAACTACCAAAATATGTTTATCAAATATTTAATACAATATCATAAAAATGAAATTTCTTTATTGAAAGGTATCAGAACTTTAATACAGGATTTTAAAGGTAACTCACAGGAAAAGTTCCCTTTACAACAGTGGTATCATTGAGGGAAACATGACAGCTGTGTCAATTCAAATTGAGAGGCTGCTGGAGTTTTCTGGGGCTTTATATGAAAGAGGCAAACGTGTTTGTTAGAGTTAGCTTACAGCATCTGTGTGGAATATCTGAGCAGTCTGGAAAATGTCTAACAGTACAAGTCCCTAAGGTAGTGTAAACTTTCCAGAAACTTGCTTTTCTGAATGTATTATACAAATATCCCTCCGTAACTTTTCTT
>JAQJVL010001077.1:62500-267372 GCA_035578905.1 Stictocephala bisonia | reverse complement strand
AGCGTTGTGTCAGGTGGGCAGAGTGTCACTAAGGTCATCCTTGAGCCACTGAGGAACTGTCCTGATGCCTAGCCGCTTCAGCAACTTCACCAAGGCAGTGTTATGTGATAGGTAATATCTCTGAAACAAAAGACCAACTTCATTTTAACTGTATTCGCCCAAGAGATTTTATTTGAAAAATAAATTGATATCTGCCATCAAATAAACACATATTTTAAAAAAGTTAAAGGAGGTCTAAGAAGCACTCTCAAACAATTAACCTTGGGGCTTAAAGGTGACTTCTGAAGCACCATCAGTGACGAGTTGAGTGGGCTGTATATCCCACCGGTCACCCTTATTAAAATATTAAAAATACGCAAAACATGCGTTTCTACCAATTGTATTTTGAGCATACGAAGTAGAAAATTCACCCGGGCAAGTTTAGTACAAACACTATCAATATACTGTTTAGGGTCCATGATAGTTTAGGGTCAACAGTAAAACCGAGAGGCACTAACAGTTTGTTTTAAAAAAACCTCCATGCTCTTCTTATAAACAGATATTTGATACATTCAACATTCTTACCTTCCCACTGATATAAATTTTTAACTATTTCCGGTTTTTTTTATTTTTAAACTGGCATGCGTTTTCCCCTTAAATGACAGGCTGTTTTTTCAGGTCGTGTAAGGGCATTACATTTTCTAATTTAAAAAAATAAACGCTTTATCAAATATTATGGGGGTTTTCAGTAAATTACATGCAATAACATGGTAAAAGAATTATGTTAAAATCTTTACCCATGTATTTTTTTACTAGTAGAAGTGTGTATAAGTTTGTGTTTACATACTGAAAAATGTATGGAACCATACTTTGAAAATGGACAAATTTAAATGGCCAGTTTGCAGCAAATTTAGTTTAGTTTTCAAAAATATTCAGGTCTATAAAGATTTTTGTATATATTATGTCTCATAAAGGTAAAACTCGGTAAACACAAAACCTACTGCTGACAGTGACTGATACTGAATGTAAACAAGAATTGAAATGAGCTGTGACAAAAATGAAACAACGAACATATGATCGGATAAACCATTATAAATCGTAAACATGTAACATTATAAATCGATAGATTGAATGTTTGTCTTTCCATTGATATCAACAATAATACTATAATAAGTATTATACTGAACGCTTTTGTGTTGTCGGCGAATTCACGACTGCCACTGAAATTACAATCGCTGTCGTCTCTGAATCGATAACTATCAGTTTTCGAGTTAATCTTTGGAATAAGAAATATACATACTCGTATATTAAACAGCAAATCAAATCATGGCTACAATACTAGACATTTATTTACCTCTAGTATTAAACCTAAGATCCACCCGCCCTAATCATTTATCATCATTTATTTACTAAAATCATTTATTTACCTAAGCATCAAACTGCTTTTACAAAAATCACTTAAAATATACTGCTATTCAGTTTTTTAAAGTTCTTTTCATAAAGTTTTTTCATAAAGTATGCGTCTCATTTCATGCAGAGGAATAAAGTTTGGTTGATTGGATGAATAAAACTATTGTACAATATACCTGTAGCAGCTTATAGGCTCTCTCTTCCATGGGCTGATAGAGTCGGCCCTTGCTCTTCCCAAGACACTTTGTATGGTCATCATTTAGTACTTGACAGAAGAACCCTTTCTTAGGATCGTATCTAAAACAAATCGTGCAAACACAAATATATAATATTTTCAAGTCACACATTTAAATCATTGTTGTCGTTTAATCATTTATTTAACATAACGCACAATAACAAGAACAATATTACACAAGGTTTAACAATCAGTAGAAAAATACTAGTTAAAATTATTAAACTAAAAGGCTCAAATCATATTGCAAATCGTCTGCAAAAGCTCTGGACATAAACTCAAATTATTCTATTGGTTGGACAGTACAATACTTTGAGTTATATTAATCGTAGTCATGTAATCTAACTGTAGAGGCAACAATGAAAAACAAAGCAAAAGTGAAGTATAAACTCCCCATAAAAATGACGGTTAAAAGTGTCAATACTATAATCAAACAGATGATTTATTCTCATATTAAATACGAACTATACAAAATCTCCTTTCTTAATTTTTTTAAGTTGTGACTCTGAGGAGTATGACAAGGCTAGCTGCTTCTTTTTAATATTGGTGTACTTACTGACAAATATGCTAGATGCTTGTAGGCCTTGGATCATATCTTTTTATTTGCTAAAACAACATTAAACTAGCTTACTTAACGGGAAAAAAGTGGAGTAAAATAAATTACAAATTGGGTGAGAGAGCAAACAACTTCCAATTACTGGCAATGTGCGAGAATGGGTTACTGAGTACAACTTAGTCATAACAGGGCTAAATATAATACTTCTGATGGTTGATAGATCAAAATTCATTCATAAATTATTATTGGTAATTATTAAGACGCTTATTGTAGAGATCTGAATGAGTGAGTGTACATGAACGAGTGTAATCATTGGAAATAATGTCGACTGTTCCTTAGCCAATTGTTAATAGCCCAATAGCCAGTGCAACTAAGGGACCTACAGCTTTACGTGGAGTCCGAACCACAAAGTATAAGTATTGCCAATACTCAGTTCTCTTCCCTAAACAACATCCAGAACCTGACCAACACGGGCGCCCTTGACTTCTCTAACAGTGTCAATAATGAGCAGACGTTGGTCAGTATTAAAAGGACCGAGCATAGAACCTATCCCTTACAATCTCCCAAAACTTTGTCCACAAGTAGCTGGGTTTAGGAAATGTGCCACTAGTGTTCTTACGATGTTAGCTAAACTTATGAAACCTTCTCGATAAATTGTTTCCTATTAATTAATTTAACAAATGTGAGACACTTTCTCAATTTATATAAGCTTCATCCAAGAAGTTAGATAAAGTATTATTTACCTAAGATGAGAGGAGTAATCAAAGTAAGGAGTGATCTTGAGAAACTTCTGCAAGCTGTCCATGACCTGAATGGGGTTGGAGCGCAATTGGTCACCATCAATGATATGTAATTGTTGGGGGGAGTAATAGGTGAGCCATCTCTCCAAGTGTTGAGCGTATTTGCCAGGATTCAGGCAGCTGTTCAAACGAACACACATGTGAATTAACTAACAGTGATAGGAACAAGAGAAATATTTTGTTAGACATTTATAGAAACATTTGTTATGATTGTAACTGACAATAAACAGGATAGTAAATTGTAAATTGAATATTGGTTACTAAACCCCTTTTCTATTCCTTTTTATGCCTATTTCAATTGTAAAAGAAGCCGCTTAAAGTTTTAGTAACATTTTTATTGTTGAGAACACATTAAATTATGATAAGTCTTTATGTTTCAGTTTTAACTGAATTGAGAACATTGCTTAGCTGTAATTTAGTAACATAATTATTGAGGAATCAAGAGCTTTTGGTATACTTGGTGCTGTTAACCTGGTATCAACAGACAAGTGCCATTGCTACAATGTGTTATCTACATTGATTTTGGACTAATTTCAGCAATACCACTAATGATGCCAATGGCACTTGTGGGGTGAAGGTACAGTGTTGACAGCCTTACTGGCCATCAGTCATGTATGATATTGATGCACGGATAGTTACATCCTTCCTGCTTGTACATACGTGCACGTACACATACATATGTATACTTCAATTCTTTATTTGTCAAATAACATTACATTTCTGAGTTTTTCTCAAGTAAATAAAAGACTGGCCATTTTATACAGATGTTACTTAATAGCTACATTAAATATTAATTACAGTAGGATATAAAATATAAGATAAACAGGCAATTACCTATTAGGAACAACACTATAACTGAAAAACAGTATTTGGACAAGAATATGATATTAAATCTTCAATATTGGTCAATAATAATTCATTTATTTTTCTCCTTATTTTTAAATCCTCAGGAATTTTATTAATTATAATGGCCAAATTTTAATGAATTTTGTAATTAATAATAATCGTTATCAACGTAATAACTCTCAAAATATTTATGGTGTTTTTGTTATATATTAAAAATTCAAATACATATAACGCTGACATAGTAAAAAAATGTGAAGCCCGTTTTAGTAATATGAAATTTTGCCTAAATAAAATGTCACGTCTTTTACAGAATGTCCCCACATATGGTCTACCAAGACTAGAATTAAACTAAATTTTCGAACGTGTACATTTGATATTGGTCACATGGTTTTGACCTACAAGAAAACAATAAGCATCATAGCTTTAATCAATTGGTCAATCAGGTTAAGTGGAAGAAGGGACTTTCTAGTCCCAACTTCGCCTGGTTAAATAAAGACGTATTTCATTTCATTTTCATTTCATTTCAATTGGTACCTTCTTGTATTTAGGTTAGGTTGTAAGCCACCATTGGTTGTTTAGTTTGGATTAAATAAATAAACATAAGTAGATGTTTTTCTTGCTTCTCTCTCCCCTCCCTCTCTCATTATCTGCATTAAGGTACTGTTTCCCAAACCACCAAGTCACCGCTGGAAAGTCGAAAACAACCGCTGGAAAGGGACAGTTAAAAAAATGTACAAAATATTTTTTTGTGAATAGTGAAAAGAACCTTCTTGGACAAAACGCTGTTATAATAGAGTGGGTCATTATGATCTTTTTGCAGTTAAATTTTTATTATAAATAAATTATATAGAAAGCAAAATCTCTGATTTTGCCATTCTTTATTGTTTACATCAGGTAATAAACACATCACATAACATTTTATTACTGTCTATTTTTTATTTACTTTTTTTAAGGAGAGGCCGTCCTCCTTCTTAACCTTACTCTGCCTATTCCTCATAGACTATTGATCTGTGCGAGGAACTTATTCAGACAGAGTAAGAGGGCAAACCAGTACAGTAGAAGGTGATTATTACTGATAAATATTCCAGTCTAGGCCGGATTAGAACCAGCGCTATCTCTAACCCAAGCTCAAAGTCCTGACGCCTTAGACCGCTTGGTCACCGGCTCGTCCAGTATTATAACTGTATAGAATGGCTTAACACTTTCACTGTGGCTGCTATAGTTGGTAATCTTACCTCAGGTGCTAAACATTGTTTACACTATTACTATTTACACTTACAAACTAAAAAAAAATCAAAACTGAAACCAACACATATACAAAGTTATTAAGGTCATACTAGCCTCGCTACACACAAAAACAACTTTCCTTTAGCAGAAGCTATCTCAAAACTGAATGAATAAGGAAACAAAGGACAAGGATTCTCGATCAGGCACGACAGCCGAGCACCTTTCCTGATCAGGCATGGCTGCAGCGAAAGTGTTGAAATTTATTCTCTGATCTCTTTCGATTTTTCCTTTCCTGTTGTGCCTAGTACCATATTAGTCCAAATAAACTCTTTGAAACATTATTACGTGAGCGAGCTTTTATTAGAGAGAACAAAATATTGAATGATACTATTCAATAGTTAATTTATTAATCTTTAGTAGTTTTAATATAGTTCCAATCTATATTTTACGGTTTAACAAAATATATTTTACGGTTAACAAAATATTTATATTTAATAACACTTGACATTAATATCTATAGCTTTGCCATTTTCTGAAATAAACAGAATTGTACATGATGTATAATATTGGTGCTCTTAGATAGGGGACACTGACACAACTTCGTGCATATTCTAAGACGTTCATGAATGATTACATGAGTGTGGGATGAATGTTGATGACCTGTGTAGTCTGGTTACTAACTGTTCGACTTATGCTCAGAAAGGAAAGGATCATTTAATAGCCTACTAAACAGGGCAACTAAGGGACCTACAGCATTACGTGGAATTTGAATTACATAGATGTCTGATTTTCACACAATTTACAAGTCTGACACTAATCTCTTCTATACACAACATTTGGATACTGACTACCACCCAACACTGACAGCCCAGACTTCTCTAGTAGTGTCCACGCTGATAGCAACCATTGAGCAGACGCTATGTCGGTATTAAGAGGACAGAGAATAGAACCTATCGTCTATAATCTCCTCAACACTTTGTCCCCAAGTAGCTGGGTTACAGCACTGTGCCACTACAGCCGACAAACAGATTGTATTAAATGGACCTTTAACATTGTTCACTAACCGATTTCTCAGGTCCCTCAGAACTTTAGGGGCAGTGTCGGAGGCAGAAATGATGTCATAGAAGCTGTAGTTAAGAGCGACTGGGTCCCTGTGTACTCGAGTGTGTTGGTACCAGCTGTAAGCTCGTTTCGCAGGGGAGATCAGTATTGTTACCTTCAACACACAACATATATATATAATGTATTACTACAAAGTAAAAATTATTTGCTGATGATACAAGAAACTATTTTTTATATAATATACATAAAAAATATTAGAGAAACAGCACTTATATAAAGGTTACAGCACAGCATTAAAAACTTCAGTAAAATACGAGGGCTATTCAGAAAGTAAGGAACGTTTTGGAATTAAAATTAAACCAAGTAAAAGAACAACATTTTATTATATAAATTTGAAAGAGGGACTAAAATACTACTTCTCTACATAGTCACCATTCAAATTCAGGCACTTATCGTAGCGGTGGACAAGCTTCGAAATCCCTGCGTCAAGAATTCTGCTGCCTGTGCTGCCAGGTGACGCTTTTCTGGAGCTCCTCGTCGTTGTCAAACCGCTGCGTTGCCAGCCAAGTCTTCATTTTTGGGAATAAGTGAAAATCACTTGGAGCAAGATCAGAACTGGAGGGTGGGTAAGGAAAAACTTCCCACTGGAATGAGTTTATCAATTCTTGTGTCCAGATTGCCGTGTGAGGTCGTGCATTGTCATGAAAAAACAAAATTTTTTGATGACAATTTTCCTCGGCGCTTGTTTTGGATTGCTCTCCTAAGTTTCTGCAATGTTTGGCAGTACCGATCAGAGTTTATGGTAGCACCACGCTCGAGATAATCAATAAGAAGAACAGCTTGCCTGTCCCAGAATACTGTTGCCATGATTTTCCTTGCCGACAGAGTTTGAAGACATTTTCGTGGCTTTTTAGGGGAACTTGTGTGCCCCCACTCCATGGACTATAATTTCGTCTCGGAATTGACGTGTTTTACCCAGGTTTCATCTCCCGTTACGATACGATCCAATAGCGCATCATCCTGATCGTGGTAGGCCTCCAAAAACCTCAAAGCTGCCCCCATTCTTTGTTCTTTATGGCGATCCATAAGCATTTTCGGTACCCATCTTGCACAAAACTTATGGTAGCCTAGCTTCTTTGTAACAATTTCAAACAATAAAGTCCGTGAAAATTGTGGAAAACATAGAGCAAGCTCAGTTATTGTGAAACGGCGGCTTTCCCTAACCTTTTCATCAACTTTGGCGACCAAATCGTCAGTCACGATGCTCGGACGTCCACTCTTCTCTTGATCATGAACGTCGGTTCGGCCATTTTTGAACTGGATACTCCACTTGCGGACAGAACTTTCATTCATTATGTTGTTCCCGTACACTGCACACAATTCCCGATGAATCTCTATTGGTTTTAAGTTTTTTGCTAACAAAAAACGTATCACAGAACGCACCTCATAACTGGTGGGATTTTCTATTGCAGCACACATTTTTAATTTGAATATAAAAAAAACGGGCACCGCAACGATGCTTCAATTGTCACGGCTGGAAGCCGACTGAGGAGCCAAGCACAACGACACAAAGATGAACGCGATCTGCGCGCGCCTGGCGGCGTTAGATGGAAACGTTCCTTACTTTCTAAATAGCCCTCGTGCATAAAAATGACCTAAATTCTAGAGTAATATTATGCCATATTTAAATAACCTTTCAATCTACCTTTGTTTCATTATAAAGATAATAATTAACGATCGTAATCTCTAAATCTTTAAAATAATAAAACATTTAAAACAGATATAGAGTGACATGAAAAACAAAACATTAATATTATTACTTTTTTAATACTCTTGCATTGAATTGTAAAAAAGAGATTGATTAGCTAAAATAGTTATTTTGAATCAGAGAACCTGAAAAAAATTCCACTCCTCATAACCTCTTTCAACAATAAACTTTTTTAATTTTTTGCACCAAAGTAAATTATATCAGCATATAATTTTAGGTTAGGTTAATGGGCACTAGGCCAGGAATTAATATATTGGAGAGATAGGATATCAGCAAACTTACCTTAGAAGACAAGTTCACTAACACCAGAGTAGTAGTAACATCCACAAAATAAACACATAATTTCATAAATTTTCACTGGCATTTTCTTCAGGTGAGAAGGGAGGCAAAATGCTCAGTTTGGGTTCGAAGAGGGTATGGTTTGATAGGTTATAACAGAATGGTTGGGAGGATTGACTGTTTCCATAGGTTTGACACTTGGCAGGGAAAGGTTAATATAGTTGGTCGAGGAGTTGGTACACAGTTTTTTGGGAAGAACAGGGAATTAGCCAATGAGTGTGTATATTAAGAAGGTCGGCTAGGTTAGGTTTTGGGCCAATAAGTGGATAGGTGGATTCAAGGTTAGGTCTAATTTGAAGGAATCCAGCTGTTTGGAGGGTTTGTAAATAGAATTTGGAAAGTTTTTTTAGTTTGGTTTGGTTGAGTTTGGTTAGCAGGTTGTTGGCAGTGGTAATAGTATTGGTAAGTTCATTGATAAGATGGGGATTGGTGGATATGATCAGTTCATAGCAGGCAAGTAGGCTAGTAACAGTTTTATTATGTTCTTCTTTGAACAGATTAAGGATGGTTTTAAGGATATGAAGGGAGTGACCATTAGATATTTCTAGGATTTTGTTATGCATGTATGAAGGCATAGCAGATATGGCGGTTTAGAGGTTAGGCCTAGGGGGACAATTTCTAGGGCCAGACAATTAGAGAGAAAGGAAATATGGCTGGATAATTTGGCTAGATGGAAGGAGTGGTTTTTGAACTGTTTAAGAAGCACTTAGGAAGATTCATGATGGAAGAGAACAGTAAGGAATACAACACAAATGGAAAACAAAAAAGAGTAAAAGGGGAAAAGTGCCTTTACAATTTTAGGTTTAGGTTAAAGGGCACTAGGCCAGGAATTAGTATATTGGAGAGATAGGAAATCAGCAAACTTACCTTAGAAGACAAGTTCACTAACACCACAGTAGTAGTAACATACACAAAATAAACACATAATCTCACAAATTTTCAATGTCCCTGGCATTTTCTTCTTCAAGAGTAATGCTCAATTGAAGAAAATGCCAGTGGCATTGAACATTTGTGAGATTATGTGTTTATTTTGTGTATGTTACTACTTTGGTGTTGGTGAACTTGTCTTATAAGGTAAGTTTTCTGTGTCCTATCTCTCCAATATACTAATATCAACATATAAGAATTAATTTAACTAATTAACCCTTTCATGCTGTATTTTTATATGTCCTATTTTTTGTAGTCTAAATATTAATGTTAATGTTTATTTCATGTATTTTTTAAAAGTCTAGTTATTTTTATGAAAATGTTTTACGTCCCTTTAAATAAACATTTTTGTAAACAAAATATGTCCTTTGATGTATTTTGTTTACAAGTACCTGTATTATGATTATATAATAAAAAATAAATAGCTAAATTAAGAAAAAAAGTCTTCTCCTGATCTTATCATAAGTAAAACAGGCGTTGTTCTATGTGACTATAATTGAAACACTGATCACCCTCCATGCCGGACACAGTTTTAAAGTGGGTCCTACACCACTCTGCCATAGACCAGTGCCTCTACACAGTTGCATGAAACAAAATATCAGCCCAAGCTGGGTGCGAACTGACAATCCTTGGTGCTATACCTGGCCACAATACAACTCTACACTACTTGTCTGTTTCAACACCAATAATGAATCAGTATTTTAGTGTTAATTGACCATGATGTTACTAATAACGTCATCTCGCGTTTAACTGCTAATAAATCCTGTGGTCCAATTCAAATTCTAAAGTTCATTCCTAAATTATCAACAGAGAACCATGGGAGTGGTACAGGAGTAAAAACTTCACAGTCACAACATTGCATAGGTTTTGGTATTATTTTAACACTTCAAAACCACCTTGGCCTCCAAATAAAAAAAAAAAAAACTTTCTACTAAATTTATTTACAGAAGGATAAGTCTTACTAGTTTAGCACCAGGCAGGAGAGCATGAGATCGTTTAGGCACCAGCTCTCCGTCAAAATACGTAGCTGATTTTTCAAACAGGTACTGTGCAGTGGAGTTTTTTACAGCCGGGAAAAAGTCCATATACCTATAACAAAATATTTATTTTATCATCTATACTGACTTATTTAATGTAAAATATAAAAGGGTACTCAAACTGATAATGGATATATTATCATGATGACATCAAATACAGGTTCTTTTGTAAAACTACTGTTCAGAATTATCTGCTTACTCTGTTAGTTCTTTACGACTCATGGTATAGTTAAAGATAAAAAATATAAACTGAAATGCACTTTAACTAAAACATAAACACTCAGATGACCTGATGATAAGCACAAAGAAACACACCAGCTATACCTTTAGGAACAACATAGGAAAATGTCAACGAGTCATGATCAGCTAATAATAAATAATAATAATAAATACCATTTATTGCATGAAACATTACATGAAATGTATTGCAATCGTCCATATATCTAGAATTTATTCCACTCATACACATATTTGTCACCATTCAGACATACAAATCAGACACACTTTCTCACACATTCATACGAAAAAATATTCCCCTCAGCTAGAATACTCAGGTTAATTTTTTTAGGTCTCCCAGGTGTGTGCCATGAACTCGTCTGAGCTATAGAATGCTTCTTCAATCAACTTGGTTTTCAGACGAGTTTTAAACGCTTTGAGCGTATGGGCACACTTAATTTCATTTGGAAGCTTGTTGACAAAGTGAACTCCTGCCTGCGAGGGCAAACGTTCATAAGCTACCGTCCTGAACCTTGCAGCACGGTAGTCATCTTGTACACTTGTGCTAACTGATGCTAATGCTCCCGAAACAGACTATTACTAGCCCTGTGAATAAACCATTTTTACACTATTATCAGAGAATGTTAGGTGTAATAATCATATTCTTAATTAGATCCTGTCTAATTACGTATACTATCATGATCGAACTTGATTATGATGCTTATAAATCCCAAGTTTAAAAGCCGAAAAAGTTTATGACTGCTTTAAAATGAATTTTCCTTAACCGACATACTGGTTCATGTATTTAAAAATGTGGAAGGCTGATATATTGCCAAAAGGTTAATCTTTGGACGTACGTTTGAACAAAAATTTGGTTGAAATCGGAATACATTTTTTAATGTTGCCAAATAATTTGATCTTTTGTATGTTTATGGCTTAATAAAAGGTTACAATAAATACATCAAACATTTATTATCTTTCTTAATTTATTCTGTTTACTTAATTTCTGAGATGAAAATATAATAATAAATACTGTATTTAAAAACAAAAATCTTTTTCTAACATGCCAAGATTTACCTTAGAATTAGAAATCTACGGTTAATATTTATATTTTAGGTCAGATAAGATGACACTTTGCTAGGATTTAATTTGAAAATAAGGTTAGGTAGCTTTTCTAATAATGGCAAGTATACCTAACTTATTATGAGTCTATAAGGATTCAAAGTTAGGTAGGATACACCTAACAACAAAATACTGTCTACCTAACACTGATTCTAAGAAACCAAATTATATTGTCTTACTGTCTTTTTTCGACCATTTGTCAGTGACAACAAACATTAATAGACAAATTTTGTCTATTGTGTTAAGTACTTAATCCACTCAAGTAAGTATGCTAATATCCAATCTTTCTAATTGATCAATCAAACTTGCAGGTTTCAATAAAGAAAAAAAAGAATCAATATAGTTAATAATTATTGAGAAAAAAGTTATAGTTATTAATCATTATTATTGGTAAAACCAACCACCGATGTTCTTTTCTTAATTAGTGATAAGGAGAAAGTATAAATGCTACACACAATCGTAGGGAACTATACAAAGCCCATAATATTGTTTCTTAGTAGAAATCAATACATTTTGTTTTAAATGTAAAGAATAATGCACATTTTTTTGTCAGTAAGATATGCCACAGAAGCGTAGTGTCTCACCACTGCACGTGCATGGGTGAGTGGTTCAATACTACTGGCACTGGTGGCACAGTGCTGTAACCCATTACCGCTACTTGGGGACAAAGTGTTTGGAAGATTGTAGGCAATAGGTTTCATCCTTAGTCCGCTTTATACTGGTACGGCGTTCGCTCAATGGTTGCCATCGACATGGACACTACCAGAGAAGTCTGGGGTGTCCATGTTGGATGGTAGTCAGGGTTCAGATGTGTAGGAAAGAGAACTGAGTGTCAGACTTGTCAGTTAGCTGAAAATTCAGATTCCATGTAAAGCTATAGATCTCATAGTTGCCCTGGCCATTGGGCTATTAATAAATAGTCCTTTCTGGGCTGAGTCAAACTCAGATAGTAACAATGACTACACTTTTCCATCTACACTCATTCGAAATCCATATTCGCCCATGTCTTGACGATCGGCGTCTTAAAAATATATAAGTAAACTGTATGTGTATGGGTTGTTGAGAGGGTCATTACCTTTGTACATGCATGAGTGTGTAGGAGGGTCAATACTTAATGTATATTTTAGTTCCATACATAAATTTTGTTTTTCATAATTTTTAAAATCATATCAGGTGGATGACAGCCTCCATTGTCCATATACTGATTATGCCAAGATCTAGCATTGCCTTTACTCTCCCACACTCTTTTAATGGTTAATTTTTTAACTGTGTTATGGAATTTAACTTTTTTAGTGGTTTAATAAAACTTTGTAAAAAGAACAATTAATTAAAAGTAAATTTACCATAAGCACCAGATCTACCCCTCTTACTTTGTAATTTCATGGTGAATGTTTATTACAAATTATATATTTTAGAACTATTTTATAAAGTTTAATCAAATCATACAGCATAATATAAAATAAGTGAACATCAGCATGATCATTGGTTACTAACCAAGCAAGTCCTCTGTAATAGTTTCACTAAAGAACGTCACCAGGGATCATTGGTTACTAACCAAGCAAGTCCTCTGTAATAATTTCACTAAAGAACGTCAGCAGGGATTATTGGTTACTAACCAAGCAAGTCCTCTGTAATAGTTTCACTAAAGAACGTCAGCAGGGATTATTGGTTACTAACCAAGCAAGTCCTCTGTGATAGTTTCACTAAAGAACGTCAGCAGGGATTATTGGTTACTAACCAAGCAAGTCCTCTGTAATAGTTTCACTAAAGAACGTCAGCAGGGATTATTGGTTACTAACCAAGCAAGTCCTCTGTAATAGTTTCACTAAAGAACGTCAGCAGGGATCATTGGTTACTAACCAAGCAAGTCCTCTGTGATAGTTTCACTAAAGAACGTCAGCAGGGATTATTGGTTACTAACCAAACAAGTCCTCTGCAATAGTTTCACTAAAGAATGTCAGCAGGGATTATTGGTTACTAACCAATCAAGTCCTCTGTAATAGTTTCACTAAAGAATGTCAGCAGGGACCATTGGTTACTAACCAAACAAGTCCTCTATAATAGTTTCACTAAAGAATATCAGCAGGGATCATTGGTTACTAACCAAACAAGTCCTCTGTAATAGTTTCATTAAAGAATATCAGCAGGGATCATTGGTTACTAACCAAGCAAGTCCTCTGTAATAGTTTCACTAAAGAACGTCAGCAGGGATTATTGGTTACTAACCAAGCAAGTCCTCTGTGATATTTTCACTACAGAATATCAGCAGGGATCATTGGTTACTAACCAAGCAAGTCCTCTGTGATATTTTCACTAAAGAATGTCAGCAGGGATCATTGGTTACTAACCAAGCAAGTACTCTGTAGTAGTTTCACTAAAGAATGTCAGCAGGGATCATTGGTTACTAACGAAAAAAGTCCTCTGTTATAGTTTCACTAAAGAATATCAGCAGGGATCAATGGTTACTAACCAAGCAAGTACTCTGTAATAGTTTCACTAAAGAATATCAGCAGGGATCATTGGTTACTAACCAAGCAAGTACTCTGTAATAGTTTCACTAAAGAATATCAGCAGGGATCATTGGTTACTAACCAAGCAAGTCCTCTGTAATAGTTTCACTAAAGAATATCAGCAGGGATCATTGGTTACTAACCAAGCAAGTACTCTGTAATAGTTTCACTAAAGAATATCAGCAAGGATCATTGGTTACTAACCAAGCAAGTTCTCTGTAATAGTATCACTAAAGAATATCAGCAGGGATCATTGGTTACTAACCAAGCAAGTACTCAGTAATAGTTTCACTAAAGAATATCAGCAGGGATCATTGGTTACTAACCAAGCAAGTACTCTGTAGTAGTTTCACTAAAGAATGTCAGCAGGGATCATTGGTTACTAACGAAAAAAGTCCTCTGTTATAGTTTCACTAAAGAATATCAGCAGGGATCAATGGTTACTAACCAAGCAAGTACTCTGTAATAGTTTCACTAAAGAATATCAGCAGGGATCATTGGTTACTAACCAAGCAAGTACTCTGTAATAGTTTCACTTAAAAGTATATCCAGGCAGGGATCATTGGTACTAACCAAGCAAGTACTCTGTAGTAGTTTCACTTAAAGAATATCAGCAGGGATCATTGGTTACTAACGAAACAAGTCCTCTGTAATAGTTTCACTAAAGAATATCAGCAGGGACCATTGGTTACTAACCAAGCAAGGTACTCTGTAATAGTTTCACTAAAGAATATCAGCAGGGATCATTGGGTTACTAAACCAAGCAAGTCCTCTGTAGTAGTTTCACTAAAGAATGTGGAGCAGCGATCATTGGTTACTAACCAAGCAAGTACTCTGTAATAGTTTCACTAAAGAATATCAGCGGGGATCATTGGTTACTAACAAACAAGTCCTCTGTAGTAGTTTCACTAAAGAATGTGAGCAGCGATCATTGGTTACTAACCAAGCAAGTACTCTGTAATAGTTTCACTAAAGAATATCAGCAGGGATCATTGGTTGTTACTAACCAAGCAAGTCCTAAATATAGTTTCACTAAAGAATATCAGCATGATCATTGGTTACTAACCAAGCAAGTACTCTGTAATAGTTTCACTAAAGAATATCAGCAGGGATCATTGGTTACTAACCAAGCAAGTACTCTGTAATAGTTTCACTAAAGAATGTCAGCAGGGATCATTGGTTACTAACGAAACAAGTCCTCTGTAATAGTTTCACTAAAGAATATCAGCAGGGACCATTGGTTACTAACCAAGCAAGTACTCTGTAATAGTTTCACTAAAGAATATCAGCAGGGATCATTGGTTACTAACCAAGCAAGTCCTCTGTAGTAGTTTCACTAAAGAATGTGAGCAGCGATCATTGGTTACTAACCAAGCAAGTACTCTGTAATAGTTTCACTAAAGAATATCAGCGGGGATCATTGGTTACTAACCAAACAAGTCCTCTGTAGTAGTTTCACTAAAGAATGTGAGCAGCGATCATTGGTTACTAACCAAGCAAGTACTCTGTAATAGTTTCACTAAAGAATATCAGCAGGGATCATTGGTGTTACTAACCAAGCAAGTCCTAAATAATAGTTTCACTAAAGAATATCAGCATGATCATTGGTTACTAACCAAGCAAGTACTCTGTAATAGTTTCACTAAAGAATATCAGCAGGGATCATTGGTTACTAAACAAGCAAGTCCTCTGTAGTAGTTACACTAAAGAATATCAGCAGGGATCATTGGTGTTACTAACCAAGCAAGTCCTAAATAATAGTTTCACTAAAGAATATCAGCAGGGATCATTGGTTACTAAACAAGCAAGTCCTCTGTAGTAGTTACACTAAAGAATATCAGCAGGGATCATTGGTGTTACTAACCAAGCAAGTCCTAAATAATAGTTTCACTGAAGAACGTCAGCAGGTATCATTGGTTACTAACCAAGCAAATTCTACGTTATAGTTTCACTAATGAACGTCAGCAGAGATCATTGGTTACTAACCATGCAAGTCCTCTGTAGTAGTTTCGGCCATTGAAGAACTGGATTTCCTCAAAGGTCTCTGGACTGGGCAGATTGGAGGAAATGTTGGGATGCAGTGAAAGGAATGTGTAGAGAGCAGTGGTGCCAGTCTTCTGAGGACCAATCACTAGGAAACGAGGGAGCTGGTCGCATGACTTGTTGTGTGACCAGATCTTGATGTGGCGGGAGTCAAGACAAGGGTTCTGTAACATTAGAAATTTGTATATTCATACTCTCTGATAGGGGTTTAACCAGTTATTTAAAATAGTAATTTAAAATAAATCTATATGTACTTTCAAAATTGTAAAAAACTATTTTACCATGATATGAAACAGAACAACTGTTGCACAGTGCACATCACATAGATATAAAAGTATGCCTTATAAAAACACATAAAAACTATCCTATTTGCGTTTTTGTGAATGAAAGATCATTGTAAATAAATTATATCTGATAATCAATGAATATATGACAAGTATAAATGAAAAGGAGAAAATGTCACCTGAAAATCTAGAGTTTATTAGGATCAAAAAGTGACTGCTGTATTCTGCGGTGCTAATGCTTAATTGAAAACAAGTAAGTGTTAAAAACTACCATCTTTCTCACCCTTCTTACTCTCAAGATTTTGCAATTGTGGAATTTGTACTTACTTGAAAAAATTCCAATTATAATAGAATAATTTTTCTTACGAAGTACACTTTTTTACTTCAATTACAATCTTAAAATATGTCTGACTGTTCTAATTTTGAAATAGTGGCAATGATATACATTAAGTGCAATAACAACACCTTTACTTACCCCCCAAACAGGATCAGCCTCCTCTGGATACAACTGGAAATATTTTTCAGCCAGTTGGAGGGGTGGGACTGAAGACAGACGCAAGTTGGTCCAGCAGCGCAGAAACTTGATGACTGACTCAAACGTGTACAAAGCTAGTCTGTCATTACCATAGTTGGACATGTGACTCATAAATATGTTCATCTGATACACATAAAGTGAGAATTATTTATTGGGTTACTGTACACTAGAACAATTTAAGCACAACATAACAAAGAACATTATTTTAAAATTATTATTCAAGAGCACAAATATTTAGTTATTCCTTCAACTACTCACTAACATTGAGGATTAACATGTGTATAAAAAGGAACATATCTGGCTATGAAGACCTTGTCCATTATATCATAATTCTTAACTCAGGTCACTTGAATGTTGTTTCGCCATAATCAAAATCAAAGGTGAATAAAAATCTTGGATAAAACTGCTACAGTTATAAAAACTTATACATGTATGTTATTTCTACTACATTCATACAAATTCACTCCTGATCCAATTAGTCCTTGGTCTGGGTGTCACTTACCTCCGCCTTTACTTCATTCTTTGCACAATTCTTCAACATGAATCAAATCTTACTTGGCTCCACTCTTTTTTGTGACCCCAACCCAACATCGTTCCGTTTTCCTCTAGGTCTACCGTTTGGTTTTCTTCTAATAACTCTCAGCTCTTCAATCTTTCTTGGTAGTCTATAAGCATTAATTAATTTTATATGGCCCAACCATTTGATTCAGAACTTCTTTATTCGTTTTATTAAACTGATTTAAATATTCCCTTGTCTCTTCATCATTCTGAATCCTGTAAAGTTCTTCTGCCTTTAATTGCTCTCTAGACACTCATCTATCCCCTCCTCTAGCCTTCCTATATGCATTTTAACTATGTAATTATGTTGAAAAGCTTTAGGATTCAGGCAATAGTTTTTTTCCTTCAATTAGTTAAATTTTACTATGAATGCTTCATTCTTGTTAAATTCATTTTGATCAAAAGAAACATGAATACAACGTAATTTCAAATAATCAATCGTAATTGCCGACAATACGGCACTACTCGTCTGCACGGTCCCTCGAATGGATGAACCACACTGACAAAAACAAGAAGGCAACTACGCAGGGTTACCTGGGTACCCCGCCGCAGTGATTGTGTTAAAACATACAAGGCAAATATCACTATGTAATCAAGCCTGAATTGGATCACTGATTAACTGAGCCATTGACATGTTTCTTTACCCACCTCTCCGTGTTGTAAAATGTTGAAATTTGTGCTAAAGGTAGGTTAAACTATTTCTACCCCATAAAAAATTCAAACACTTCCCCTTTTCCAATAAATAAGGGTAGACAATAAAAAAAGAACAGACCTACTTGGTTAGCCTATGATTCATTTGGTTCATCACTTAGGGATTTAGAGGCATCTCCCAATGACAAAAGCTAGTCTTCTCATAAAATGTACAAATTCAAACGCTTCTATTCAATCGGTTACAGTTACTTTTGTGATTTTACTGATTTTAATTTTACAGTCATGCTAAGCATAATAGTAATATTTAATTGTAAATAAACCATGGTAGCTTGTACTCACAGGATTGTATACGATAGTCTGGAAAAGCTCTCCACCTTGAATAGACTCATCCAGTTTATCTCGGCCACCTGGGTACCTCTCTATCAGGATAGTGTGAGTAAATAGTCCACAAGTCTGACGAGGAAGCACCTGAATAACAAAACGCAAGGCTTAGCATATATAAAAATCTCTATCCTATATGGAACATAGTTTATACTAGCTAACTCTTAAAAGGAAAGATTTAAGTTCCGTACGTAAATATGGAGTTTGAAGAAAAAAGACACACTAATGAAATGTTGTGCTTTGCCATTAAAACTTATTTTTCCTTCATTACAATTTCATCATCATAATCACAAAATTTGTTATTTTATCCAATCCGTATGAAAACGTATAACGAAAAATTAGTACCTACATAAAGAAATAAAACTTTTTAATTATTTACCACATAAGAAATAAAATACTCCGATACACAAGGGACACGTTTATCTGGAATGTGGTTATCTGAAGTTCCTTGTCAGTTGGATTAAGATTGGAGAAAAAATATTGATATCTTTGTCCGAATACAAGTAATACAAGATTAGATTTCAAAAATTTAAAGAGATATGTTAATAAAGAACAACATTAATATTTTGTGCTGAATATAAGAAAATAATTTAGGTAGATTTGTTTCCCTCTCTACAAATATGAATCTTGGCAGTATGCAAATTAGATAGATAGATAAGCATTTTTTATTCACAAAAACATTAATAACAATATAAAGATCATATAAACGGTGGAAATAGTTCCCCTCATGGGCACATGCCTGTGGGAGGGGAACGAGCCACTACCAGCCAGACGTAAAATAAAATTAAAATGTTACTATTATGTAAACAAATAAAAAATAAAAACGTATATAAATAAACTTATGTTTCGTAACAATTATTACTTAAATTACAAAATTACAAAGATACACTTTTATGAACTAAATTTCGTACCATTAGAAGCCACAGCAAATAAAATTAAAATAAAATTCAAATGCCCTATACTAACAATGCCAATAACTGGGGTTTTATCGTAATTCAAAATGCTACTTATGTACTAAAACTAACTATGTTCTGAGTTTTCATTTTATTAACTGATCACTGATTGTAAGTTAATGGATAGATTATAGTTTTCTACCAACTATAATCCAAAAGTTATTTTACTTAAAAAGTAATGTATAGTCCAATCACACTGACCAGATACATCCAAAACAATGTTTAAATCTCAAACTATTCATGAATATGAGCATTCAAGTCAGTGTTTGCCCAATGGTAAATCGGCAATAGCTAATGGAGGCCAGGACTTTTGGGGCACAAGGCATGGTGGGGTGATGATCAGGTAGGTTGACAGTGAGAGTTGGTTTTAACTTCTTTCTGGGAGTGACGGCAAGGTTGAGAAGACCGGCGAAGGGCCAAATAAGCCTGATTTTAAATTAAATTTTGTTTTCCTAGGGAGCCTGAAGTTAGTTTAAAAATGAATTCAATTTAATCGTTCATCAAAGCTGACATGGCATTGACCTTCTTCGGTGCATATACTTCACCTGGGTTGGTGTTACTAATAGTTCTTAACCATATCCAATATATAAGAATACTGTTTTTAAGTTTCTAGGCAGATCACATTTCACTTAACTGAGGAACGTTTGTTCTGTATATTGAGAGTTACTCACCATGATTCCCCTGTGAATGAAGCCTCTGCGCAATCGCGCAGGTCGGAGGTGGGGGTATTCTTCGGTAGACGTCACCTTGACGTTCCAGACGTGTTTCCAGGCAGAGTAGAGTAGCTCGTGTACAGGATAAACACCGGAATGGTGTGGTGCCACTGAGTATCCCGAATCCACAGGTATGCCATGATCCTAGAAATATATAAATAAAGTCAACATTTGCAAAGCACTGAGCAAGTGCTGAACCGTTACTATTAGGTTAATTTAAATTTTTTCTCGGTTTTTCAGTTTTGTTTGCTTAGTACATGGGGTTTTATTATTTAAAATAAGTTAGAGATAAATATATTAATGTATATATTTTTAAATCTCTAAATTATCTGTCAGCTAGGGAGATATCACAAAGAGATTGTATTACGATATGTTAAATGTATCTATATAATTCTTATTTTATATGTAAATTTGCCATTTATAGTAAGTTCATTCTGTAAATTGTATTTTTGCCATGATAAGTGTGTTTGTTGTTGTTGTTATTGGTTAGGTGTAAGAGAGGACTTAATAGTCCTAAACTCGTAGTTGATAGACAATTTGTTCTTGTGGGTCAATACACAAAATAATTTTTCATTTCAAGCCTATGCATTTATTTGATTGTTTCTTCGCATGGGAACTTTAGCTAAATCTAGACCATGTGTACATGCTAATTAAATTCAGACCAAACATCTGCTACGCCTATTCGTTCATTTTGACAAGTTGTTTCTGATAGTTGGAATATTTACACAAACATACCTGTATATTTATTTGATTATTTTTTAATGAAAATCTATTTCTTAACTAATAAAAAGTTTATTGATAAATCACAAAAGTACCCCAATAATTACGCTGAACGATGCAGGTTGGATTGTTAGTGTACGTAAGTATAAGGAGGATGGAAGGACTAGTTGTACTTTATATATGTCATAAGTTATATATCTTCATAGGTTTGACCAAAATTATCACTTAGCTTTTAATGGAGAGAGTTTCCCACTCATGACAAACGTCTCCTCACCTGCTTGGAAGAAGCCATTTTTGTTTTGGACCAACGACTTAACGAGACTTCTGAACTACAGAGAGACAGGGGTAAAAATATACTGGGAATTGACCCAGACTTTGGCTGTTTAGAATGCAATCTCAGCCCTTTAGGGGATGGAATTATAAACAAATCAAAATTAATACATTTATTGATCTTACACTACTGTTTAGTTGAACTATCATATTGCTCAATTTTAATAAAATACACAACTTCCGTACATACTGAAGCTTCTCCATTTTCATGCATTCATTCATATAACTCCAATCCTAGACTCCAAACTAACTAACTAGCCATCAAAATCCACCTGCTCTGATAAAAATTATTTAAGTGATATTAACCAAGGATATTTATTATTCATGAGTTTTAAAATTGTAGTTTTCATTCCTAGAGTTTTTTGCTGCGAAATTATATGTATGGACATGAATTGGTATAGAAGTTTCATAGAATATTACTACAAGTTAGAAGGGCAATACAGGTTCCTTTGTGAACCCATTTGCTATAAAGATGGTAACTATGCTTTACTGAAATTAATTACCATAAGAATTATCTTCCACTTATATTGCACTAAACTTATACTGTGGGAAGTTTCACTTGTTTTAATTAAAATAAAATAACTGTCATATATAGGTTTTTAAAGAAGTCATGTTGGTATTAGAATACCTTAGCAAAATTCCTGTTGAGAATCATGTCAGCTTCCAACTGGGTTTGGTTGTCATAAAGATGAGGTTGTTGGTGGTTCCACATATGGCTGAACCAAGTAAACCGATGAGCATTTTCTGAAACAAACAATATAAGTTAAGGTATGATCGCTATAACTGTCGATTGTCTAAAGAATATCATACAGCAATATAAGTTGTTTAATATATGTGTGTTAACCCTTTCAGTGCCAATGTCCGGTTAAGCCGGACTTTTAAAAATATGCTATAAATACAAACGTCCTGTAGAGCTGGATGTTTAAAAATGTGCCAGAAGGGCAAATGTCCAGTTAAGCCGGACATTATAGCTTTGTAAATAATCAGTAAATGCTTATTTTTCAAAATCCATTACATGAGTTTGTTCGAGACAACGTGGTCTTTCATTTAAAGTATATTTTATGTCATAAAAATGTGTAAATGTCATTATTATGAAAGCATTACTATTTCAACAGTCTCTGACGCATGTACAATGAGTTCGCACCAACAGCTGGTGAGCTCTCAAATGCTAGCTCATTGATTCATTTTATTTGTGTATTTATTCCTGTTTACTTTTCATTTACATTGTTTCTTGATTATTTTAAAATAAAAAATAAATGTAGAACTGATTGATCAAATTTACATTACAGACCAAAAATCATTTTTTTTTTACTTTTTGGTTACAAAGATAGAAACTTAAAATTGCACATGGATATAGAAAATTAAATTGTGTTTAGATTGATATTTAAGGTGTGTTTTTAAAATTATTATTTTGCAATTGGATCCATTCTGTCTTTTTATTAATTTTGCTCTAAGTAAGTTTTAAGATTTTTAACACTACTTGGCTGTGATATTAGCTGTAATTTTGACTTTGTCAATGATGATTTACATTCTTGTAGCAAATAACAATTGTTACTATAACAAATAAGAAAAATTATACTTTTTTAATCAACATGTAAATATTATTAAACAATAATGAACAATAGTAAAAAAATAATATTTGAATAAATAACAAAAACTTACACAAAAACTAATATTTTAAAAAGTATCAACTTATTTTTTGAAGTTGAAAAATAAAAGGACTTACCTAAGATCATATCATCTCCTTGGTTCTCCTCAGCTGTTCCGTGATGAAAATATTTTCCTGAAAATCCTAGATTAAAACGGAAGCCAGGCACCAGCTGTTTTATTCTTTCCTGGGTGGAGAGCAAAGCCTGGAATAATAATAACCGTGTAAAGTTTAAAATTATCTATAGAGAAAATGTTTGATTAAGTATCCAGATACTGATTTCCTAATTTCGAATGAAACAACAAATATTATATTCGTTAAATACCTCAAATATTCTACTCCAGTAACGCTGTTGATAAAGTTACTGTACATGTCAGCTCGTATTTTATTGTAGAATGTTGTCTTACCGTTTGATACCCCAGAACTTGTAGCAGTTACAAGTCCAAGTATACATTGGGAAATCGCCATAATTTTGTGTAGTGGAAGTCTTTCTGTGCGAGTTGTTAAAATTTTGATGATAGTCGCATAATGTTCCGTTACATTTTTGTAATAATTATTAGTCATTTATTTGTTATATCTGCTTTACAACATGAATGTCCCATTCTACTCCAACTGGTCCAAGGCCAAATTCCATTGTCAGTATAATTATCAGTAAGTCAATTCAAACAGCAGAACTACTGCTAGTTTAAAACCAAACTCCCATTAATTTTACAAAGTGGTTACTTAAGGAATGAAATTTGTCTTGTTCAATATTCTTTCGATTTTTAAAATAATCCATTCAAGAAGCAATCTTGAACACGGTTAGGTTAAAAAAATATATAATCCCTTTTTCTTTCACAGGCTTAGGTTGACCAATTCATATAATATTTAAAAACCTACCCAAATCCTATTTCCATGTATTAAAATACACTAACAGTGATGGGAGGATCGGTAAAGCATGGCAATAAGCCCTAACTAGACTACTTACCTTTACGTCATCACGTCTTAGACGAGTCCCTCGCTCCCCCACAAAGATGTCATCGATGTCAATGAGGAGAAGACGACTGAGGCTGATACTGAGTTGGCCGTGGCTCAGGTACGAGAGTGTGTCTAGGAAAAGTAGGCGATGAAGCCAGAACCTTAGTCCTGAACCAAATAATACTCGTTGAATGCCATCTAGCCTCCCGTGATCCTAGAAATGTTCAAAATGAAATGGAGCATATTGAATGTAACTTAATCTGACTAAAAACTAATAATTTTCTAATTAACATTTCACTATCAAATATACACTGAGTCCAAAAAGTCTACGGCCAACATTATATTTATTTATTGATCCAGTACAGATTATGCAGTTACCCTACCCATAACACTGCTAAAACCAAAAAATCTATTTTTTGAAGAAAATAATAATTTTTCGAATTTGCGACATTGCTTTCTCTTAATAAAACTTTGAATTTTATAAAAAATTCAACCTATGCTCACTTTAATATATTTTTTCTGACTCCTCTTAGGGCACGTTTTACAATTTACTGCTTTAGTCTACATTGGTTCAATAAAACTGCAGATATTTATCTAGCTCAAGGTTACTTTATTATTTCTATATACTTAAAATAATCATAATTTTCAACATGTAATTTTTATTATTTATTTGTTTTGCATGTGTTTTATTTATTTGTTATTGCAAACTAAATTGGTTATACATTTAATTTTATACATCATCATCAACTTGGTTATCCCCCTCGTGATCATCTTGTGTACCTCCCTATAATCAACTTGGGTAGTATCCCGTTTTCAACTTAGGTATACCCCATGCTCAATTTGGCCAGCCCTTCTTGATTAACCTGACTAGCCTCTTGTGATCAACGTGGATTGTCTCGGTGATCAACTTGGGTAGAAACTGGTCGGTAGCTTAGTTGATCACGCTAAATGTTCCCAGCTCGATCCCAATCAAGAGTTGTACCACATTTAGAAAGGGATCAGCTGATAACCACCGGCTGTTCATTTGTCATTGGGGTCTTGTCATTAATTAATAACACTTTCTAAGGAACATTCAGTCTTAGTTTGTAACAATGACTACATTCGCTCATTTACACTCATCAAACTCATTCGAAATCCATATTCGCCCATATCCTGACGATCGGCGTCTTAAAAATAAATAAATAAAAACTTTGTTCATAATGGGTAACACCCGTTATCAACTAAGCTAACCCCTGTGATCATCTTAGATAGCCCCCGTAATCATCTTGGGTAGCCAACCGTCATAAACTTAAGTAGGCCCCCGGGGTCAACTCGATAACTACCCGTGATAAACTTAAGCAGCTAACCATGCTTATCTTAGGTAGCCAACCATGATCATCTTAGCTTGCCACCTGTGATCTTATGTGAAACCGCTGCGATGGTGTTGAGGTCACTGATAATCAACTTAGGTAGCCATTGAACTACTTTGATAGCTAGGGATAATTTTTTAATCCAATGGGGGTTTGGGGTGAAGCTAACACTGAATGTTGAGACACTACCTGGCATCCTACCCCCATAAAGTGTATACTTGAATTAAAGCTCTCGGTCGAAAATCTCCAGGAAAATTCACATAAGTTTACTTTGTTCATTCATAAACAAGATGGCAGCCCTTTTTTACCCCGAAACTGCCCCAATATATTTCTTATATGGGAAAATCACAAAAAAGTAGTTTTTATGACAAAATTTGAGAAAAAGCTTGAGTAAAATTTTCAAACCTTCACGGTTCTACATACGTAAGAAATGCACACCTTATATATGAATTTCAACTACAATCTATAACATTTGGCCCAAAAACTGAAATTTTTGGAAATTAAAAATTGTTTAATACTGATGTTACCTACTCAAATGGGGTATCAATTTAAATACATTTTTATCCTGAATCCAAATATACCATCAGATTTTGAATAGGGCAAATAATAAGGGGTATATGCCCCCAAAACGCACAAAAAATCCCCTAAAACCAAAAAAAGGTTTTTTTTGTTGCAATAAATCAACCCAAGTGGGGTATCAAACTACAGGTATTTATGTTATAAATCACATACCATTATATTTTGGAAAAGAGAACGTTTAAGGGCTCCACCCCCTCCCCGCCACACAAATAAAAGTTATGCTACAAAACCCAAAAATGGGTAAAGTTGAACTAATACACCCAAGTGGGATATCAAATTAAAGGTATTCTTCTCTTAAACACTAATTTACCATCAGATTTTAGAAAACCCTATTATTAAGGGTTCCACTGTCCCAATTACCAAAATTAGAAAAATTCATGGTCATACTGGTTAACAATCCTGGTGAGTAGTAGGCCGATCTTCCTAACGAGGCGACAAATGGAGATCCACAAATGACAGTGTATCATAGTATGTTGGTGAGGCTGTAGGCCGAGTTCCTCCACAAAGAGGCCTTTAACAGAGGGTCTTGGCCAGGCCGAAGACCGAGCTTCCCCCACAAAGCGGCAGGCAGATTTCCACAAAAGGCCTAATGATAGAGATCCCAGGTGAGGCCGCATGCTAAGCTTCCTTCACGAGCGTAGCACGTGATGACTGGGTTGGCACACAAAGCGTGCAGGAGTATCTCATAAATCATATACCATTATATTTTGGAAAAGAGAACGTTTAAGGGCTCTACCTCCCCACCCCCCAAATAAAACATATGCTACAAAACCCAAAATTGGGTAATGTAAAATTGATACACCCAAGTGGGGTATCAAATTAAAGGTATTCTTCTCTTAAACACTAATTAACCATCAGATTTGAGAAAATCCTATGTTTAAGGACTCCACTGCTCCAAATACCAAAATTGGCAAAATTAATGGTCATACTGGTTAACAATCCTGGCGAGTAGTAATCTGATCTTCCTCACGAGAGGCGACAATCCGAGATCCACAAATGGGACTGTAGCAGTGTCTTGGTGAGGCCACAGGCCGAGTTTCACAAAAGGGCTAACGGTAAGATTCCCAGGCGAGGCCGCAGGCCGAGCTTCCTTCACGAGCATAGCGAATGATAATGGAGTTGCACGCAAAGCGTGCAGGGGTGTCCCCTAGTTAAAATAATAAAGCTGCAGTACAGGTAGTGAACTATGTGTAACTGTTGCTAGACACAAGATGTTTAGTTTTTTTTTATGTAATCATATTTTTACTTTAAACTGGTCACACCACTTGAAACAGTGATCTGTTAATTTCTCAGTTTTTTTATTGTTTATGATTGAGGAAATAAATTATTCATTCATTTGTAAATTTAAATTTTCACCATATTATGTAAGTGCAAGCTTTCAAGGTCAGCTCTGCATTATTGTATTTTCCTAATGAAGATTTTTAATTAGATGTACAACTCCTTATGCATTTTCTTGTCTCTTCTTGTGGGCCATTCCTCTGATGTGATGACAAATTAATAGTTGCTTCAAATAGAACATTTGTTTATAACATTGATGTGTTAAATTTAACTGGCTAATACGTAACGGTTCGACAAATACATAATTTGTGGTATCTTCTTTAATATAGTTACACTTGAAGTTTTGTTCTTCAAATGTAGATTAAGATTATAGAATTAAAGAAAATACCATAAATTATGCATTTCTTATTTGTTTTCAATAAATAAGGTATTGTTAGTTTTACTATCAAATTTCCTACAATTTATCACTTTTGTGTTTTTTTTTATACAGCATGTAGTTTTATGGTAGCTGCCATTTTGAAATTTTCCAACAAATTTGTTCCTGTAATAAAGAATTAATAGTATAGCATATGTGCCAAATGTAAACACTCTGTCTTTAATGGTTGCTGAGAAAAAAATTATAATGTAAAAAACAGACGGACAGACAGAAAACTGTGCATGTTAGGACATGTGTTTAGAAGAACTTTTTGGTTTGTTTTGACCCCAGGAACAACCTCCTGAAGTTTGTCAAGGTATTTCAATTACACCCTGTATAAATTTACAATTTTTAATCGGTGAACATTTCTAACACATTTTTATTCTAATATGTAATATCTGAAGATTAACTTGTTTAATGTAATCTCTGCACATGTCAAAGAGTGCTGATAAAGTCCCATTTTTATCTAATCAGTGAATGTTGAAGTAGTTATTTTGTTATATTAACATTATTATTTATCCAAACAAAACAGTAAGAATTTGAATAACAAGAGTTATTGTAAATTTGGTTGAAAATAAAACACAGGGTACATCAAACATAACTGAATTATTTAAACAACAAAGTAAATTACTTACACTCACTAACATTCACTTATATGTTAGTTCTAATATATTTAAAGTACTATAGTGAGATTTTAAAGCCATTTTCTAAGGATGACAGGAGTTTCACAGAAGCTTAAATGTTAAATCAAACCATTACTTTATATCGCTTTTTGTATTAAAAATATTGGTACATCATCAATCGTGTTTAAAAAAATTAAATAATAAGATGACACAATAACGAAATAATGATGAAATTAAACTAACTTTGATGAGTAGGTTGTCCTTACTCTAAAACAACTAATTCCTTACTCTTCCTATTGTTTATAGTTATATAAAGAAATTAGAATCTATGAAAAATCTAACAGTTTAACAATTAATTGTTTTTGATTTGTTCTTTTCAATAAAACGTTAAATTATATTAAAATAGACGTGAAATCAGTAGTAACTGGGGTTGAGTCAGTTCCAAAATTGTATGGATTCCAATTACTATGATTACCAAAATCATAAAAAAGATAAAATATCATGATCTCCCATGTAAAACTTCAATGTTGGATCTAAATAGTATAGATAGGCCGCTTAGAAAACGCCCTTCTGAATGTACTGATGTGAGTAAGATGCTCTTAGTGGTGGAATAGAGACAGAGAACTACTCTTCCCCTACTATGTAATTTCATTTAAAAATTATCATGACAACCAGGATGACAGAAGGCTGCATGCTGATGGCATAATAGCAAGCCTGGCCATTTTACGGCATTTGTAGCAGTTCCCATTGGTTGGTTTCAAAACGACGAACAAGCTAAGAACGATTAAATTAAATCACTAGTTAGTATTCCAATAACAATTAATAATAACAATAACACAATGATTATTAATATAAACAATAAATAGCCATTAAACAAACTTGTACAGTTCATTACAGTTACTTTTAAAAATAAACACTGTTGTGGAAGTTGAACACAGAAAGTTAGTCACGCCTGTGAAGATAAGCAGCTTAGTGGTGAAATGATTCCACTCTGCTGCTGAAACTCCAACATGCGCTAAACTACAACACGCAGGTCACTTACTGTCCGGCCCAATTGTAGTACCTGTACTGTAATAAATATCATGTTCCAAGTCTAATATATATTTATCATCCAGCCGTTATATTTGTTCCTCTGAGGTTTGCAGGCTAAATTTGAGAATAGATAAAAGCATCATTGGAAGCCAGGAATCTTCAAGCAGTCACCCTCTTTTTGCTTTTATATCTATTGACTCACAAATGGAAAGATCATGTGAAGGTATACATTTATTTTATTTTACTGGTAGTTAAAAACTCCTTAGTTTTTTAATCGGAAAAGCCTTTTTTTTCTAATTGAATGAAGTTAATTAAAAAAAAATGAAGTTAATTAATGTCAACTAATCAAAATTATTATGTAAATTATATAATAAAGTAATAGTTTATTTTAAACCGGTTGAAATAAAAATTACACACGTAATCTGTAGTAAGTTTAGCAAATTTAAATGTAAATTTATGATAAAAACAAAACATTCTTAAAATTCAAATAAAATAAAAATATAAACTACTCATAGTTTTATACCCTCAGAATAGAACAAAATGGGCATTTTTCATATACTAAGTAAGCTTCATTATTCTTATACAACATAAGACGATCACTCCGTTAGTATCTCTCTTGTCACTGACCTGTATCACTGTAGGGAGGGGTGTGGGGGACCGCTGGTCTGTGTCGTCTGTGTCACCCAACCAATCCTGTGAGTTATTGTTGGCCCAAGCCAACGGCTCATATGTGGAATGGTTCGCTGTGAACACAGTCCAGTCGTCACCAGGCAAGGGGCCCCATGCGGTTTCCCCAGCCCTTGTCACTCGCAGTATGGGCGACGCAGCATTTAGTGCTGCATCCTGTAATACCAATTTAATTAAAACACCTCAACAAAATAAAGTCAACACACGAACAACTAATGTAACAAAAAGTAATACTATATGTGTTGATATCTCTATGTATTACTTATTTACTTTATATCAAGCGTTTTATATTTACTTGGAAGTTGGTCTATTGTTATATTTTGCTGTTTAATAGATTTATCTTGCTATTCAGTTCCCAAATTATTCTTGAATTAATACAGTTAACATTACATGGTGGCAGGGTACATGAACCTGTTGTATTGAAAAGAGATAATTAAGTTTATCATGTTGTAATTAAGTTTCACTTTGCCCATCCATATAGTGATTTAAAACGTCACAGATAGTTTTCGTGTTGCCCTATCCTAACCCGGCTATGCCATGCCCATTACAACCACTTTGCCCATCGGTATAGTGATGTTTGACATCACAGACAGTTGTTGTGCTGCCCTATCCTAACCCGGCTATGCCATGCCCATTACAACCACTTTGCCCATCAGTATAGTGATGTTTGACATCACAGACAGTTGTTGTGCTGCCCTATCCTAACCCGGCCACACTATGTCCAATACAACCACTTTGCCCATCAGTATAGTGATGTTTGACATCACAGACAGTTGTTGTGCTGCCCTATCCTAACACGGTCACACTATGTTCAATACAACCTCTTTGCCCATCGGTATAGTGGTGTATGACGTCACAGATAGTTATTGTGTCGCCCTATCCTAACCCGGGTACTCCATGCCCATTTACAACCACTTTGCAGCTATTGCTTAGTTTGTTTTCAAAAGTTATAAGTGCCATAACAGAATGGGTAAAAGAGCTTAATTCTTGTTTTTCTTAGTTTTGTTGTAATGTTAAATAAAATGCCAAAACAAACTCATAGTAGAATGAAAATATACGGTTTTTAGGTGTTTTTTTTTCCAGGTAAACATACTGAGTTTGTATGTTCTATTCCAATACAAAATTTAATTACTACAGTATGTCAATATATGAATAAAAAGTAGCAGGTAATATATAATCCTTTGCGAGCGTATGCTGATTATATAGGCAAATATTTTTCTCCAAGCAAGCGGTATTCGTATAGCTCAACAGCATTTGCCGAGAATAACCCTCATATAAAATTTGAGTTTGTTTGATCCCTACCCTGCCTCCCAAGGTCACACACAATTTGTTATTAGTAATACTACACCCTCCACCCAATACTATTGCTGACTCCCCCGTTCCCTACCCTCATCTCTCTCTAAAACTTGTGTTGTTGTTAGTCTAGCGTCCAGTGCTTCGTCTGCTGCATTCCTCGCCACATACTTTGTTTACTTAGACATGAGTTACTTCGACTTATGAATTTGATTTGTTCTGTTTGTTTTATTTATGTAGTTTAGTTCTGTTTACGTTTGCAAAACCTGCCAGGAAAAACCTCACCTGCATCCAGAAATCTGCTTTGAGGCATATCATACTAAAGAGAAATATTCTTGAATTCACTTGTAATATCATGTTTAGTCATTAGATTATACAATCAAATGAAATTAACAACTAATTGGTATTTTATTTCAAACTTACCTAACAGCTGATTTTAGTAGAAAAAGCTAATGACGGGTAAAAATGTATAAAACAATTTCCCTTAGAGCTAATGCCATGTATATAAGCAAGTATTATTTTTAGAAAAAAATGTAAAAAAATGATTTCCACCAAATATTAGTTCATTTTGCGTATAATAGTTAATTTTGAAGCTAATATTATATATTGGTAAAAATTTAGTAGTGACCCAAGCAAATTTTATATATGCTTACATTAATATTAAAAAAATATTAGCTCAAGAAGTATTAAAATATTCAACACAGGGTTTACAATTAATTCATATGAGAAACTTATAAAATTCTTGAAGAAGGGATCAACACACAAGCCCAGACCATAGTCACAATACATTTTGCAACTAAAGCAAAAAAGATGCTCCTATCAAAATAATGTGGATAAGTAACTCAAACACATCCAGTACAATATTAACCTGCCATTACTCCTGTGGCGAGAAAAAAATCTCACTTTTTTCATTTATTTATTATCTTAATGGGTTGGATGGCCTCTTAGGTATGTGTCAAGGGCTATTCTAGAAGCAAAATTACAGCCTTCCCGTTTCTTATGTCTGCTTCATTACAGTTTGGGTGAGGGGATGTGCGAGGAAGCACAGTTAATAAGCCTATTTATTAACATAGTTGTCATAATTATTGCTTTAAATAAGGACTGTACAGATGTCAACATTTTATATTTTACTCATATGCATTAATAAACTAAATCATTGTGGAACTACAGTCATAAGTTAATAATGTTACAGTAAAAAATACAAAAGTAGAAAATACATCATCAGTTTTTTCTGTTAAATAAAATTAGAAATAAATTCACATAAATGTATGGTAGTAAAAAAAATCCATTAGTACTTCCTTCAAACATTCAATTGTCTGTAGATAATACAATTAACAAATTTAAATCACATTCTGATGGTAAATTACTCAATATAAAAAAAGTACAATGCTGAGAAAAATCTCTACTTGAGATTTCATTATTTCATATTACTTTTAACAAATTTAAATCACATTCAGATGTTAAAAAAATACAATGGTGAGAAAAATCTCTACTCAGAAGTAACAGCGTAACAAAATTAGGCACGAGTAACAGCCAGTTAAAGGCCAAATTTAAGATTGTTGTATCACTAGATCCCTATTGTTTGAAGGGTATAGGAAATTTTATATCACCATCAAAAGGTAGAATAAATAGTCACACACAATTTTGCTCTTAGAGTGGTTCTAAGAAGTGCATATGATATCAAACTCAGGTTGGTTGCTTTTCAAGCCTCAAATTTAACCCCTGGGAAGTATCAATTCCTTTAGCTACAGCCGTGGCAGCAAAAGAATAATTAGTTATTAACTGTCATTTTTTACATAGTAAAAACAAAATATTTCATCACACAAATATGCTAAATAATTGTCATAATCTAATATCAAGAGAGCTTTATTTAAAAAAAAGTAGTAGTATTTATTTTTTAAATTTGAAAGTTATTTTTTATATTTTACTCCCTACCTTTAGTTTCAGGTTTGTATGAATGTACAATGGAAATCCTTTAAGTTGTGCGCCCACAAGGGTTTCTTCGCTGTGAGGAATAAAGCCAACGATTCCCACGCTGTACTCCCGACAGTACTTGTCCAACAACTCTCTATTCCACTTATCCATCTGCAGGTACTTGTTGAGGTTCTCAAAGACAATGACACCGTACTTGCCCTTGTCTAGGTTGGTAAGGACTGGTAAAGATTTACCAGCCACTTCTACTTTATACCTGTTACCAAACAATAGACATATATATTGAGAAATACAAATAAAAACTAAATCCGAGTTCAAAACAATGACTGCTACTACCCTAACTAGACCATCTAAAATGCAAATTGAGAAAATTACATTAACACCACGCTTTGTGTAATCAAACCATTAAAGATTAAAACAGGCTGGATTTTTAATATTGAAATCTCTTTTCATATTTGATTCGTACTCACTGATAATATACACCACTCATAATAAAATTTCTACATCCACGTTCACAATTTAAAATATTTAACGTCCCGAAAAGAGGTTAGGAAATAAGTGTTTCAGACAGAACTTCAGCAAAATGTTCCAAATAACCTTAACATATTAAATGTTCCTTATCAAGAATTAAGTATTTTTGAAGGACAACTGTTACGCAATGTCAACAAATCTCTATGTCTGACTAGGGGTCTACGCAAGATCGAATATTGGTATGATTTTGTATCGAAGTGGCGTAGAAAAATATTTCATCTCAAGTTACTGATAGAGTTAGTCGTGCCAATAATTTTATTTAGTAATCCTTATCAGAGAGCTTCTGTCATCTCTATTTTTATTGTTGATCAAATAATACTATAATATAAGTTTAATATGTGAATAAATAAGTGATAATTAACAGTTCATAACCCATAAAACCCAAACTGTAGTCTACATTATTCCGGAGGGGGAGGAGCGAATAACGATAATGTAGAATCATTGTTTTATATTTAAGTAATTGGAATTTGAAATGTAGACTATTAAAAACCAGGAACTAAGGGGCACGAGAGGTTTTGCAGCCAGTTCAGCCTATTAATATACCAAAATATTTTACACCTAAATTAACCCTTTTGAAACAATAAAGCTGGCTGTGATAATGAAGGGATCACTTTATTGCACTAACAAGGTCTTAAATATATTTTAATATCGGCATGGTCCGTTCATTAACAGAGTTGTACAGGGACCAGTAAGTACTTCAACAGCCAATACACCTCACCCTACACACCCCTTACAAGGGTAGGACTTAGTAAGCCACTATTAGTTATGTAACAAACAATGAATCACCATGTACTGTTAGCATTGTTTGCAGAGTGCATGTTTGGTTAACGTTAGAACTACGGTACTTTTCAAAGCTATTGCCAAAAAAGAACATTTATGGTGAGATTCATTGAAACATTTGATTTAGTAGCTTTTATAGCAAATCCAGGATAAAATAAAGAGCAAATAATCAGTTTTAAAAACGCTACACCCCTGTTATTAGATCGGTTAAGCTAAATTTACTATAATTATTAAATAGGCTTATAAACTTAAATAAGCTAACTTACTTCATGCGGTTATAGACGAGGAGCTCTGCAATCTCTCGACCAAGTCGAGAATAAGTTGTTTCTACAAAAACTAGAACTTTAGGATCGATTCTCAATCTTGCAGCGGAACGGTGATTATTGGAAACTTGTGGTAGTCTAGTGGCACCATCGAGCACCGAACATCGTATGTACGAGTGAGGGCGTGAATCTCTGGTCATTAAACTAAGAGACATTTTTAAAAATAAGTTAAAACCATGTATCAATATCAATTCCAAGTTAGCCATTTAATTTATATACAACTAAGAGACATTTTTAAAAATAAGTTAAAACCATATAGCAATATCAATTCCAAGTTAGCCATTTAATTTATATACACACACTGAATCTTGCAAACTAGTATGAAATAAGTTAAGGATACATTGTGATACTTAAATGAATGAATACTGTGTAGTCTCCGAGCCATTAAGAAAATGCACTTTGATGATTATTCAATGAGTTATTATTAATTGTTATTTGAATCATGTTAAATAATGGATTTAATTTGGTCGTTGTACGTTTAATTTATTAATGTTAATCAAACCAACCAATGGCCACTGCTGCTTATGTCGTAGTGAGCGGGCTTGCTATTGCCCGCCTAGTTTGCACTACTATCATCCTAGTTGCCTTAACAAATTTAAAAGGAATGACACAGTAGGGGAAGAATAGTTCTATATCTCACTTCCACTACTCAGTGCATCTCTCTCGCACCAGTGCATTCATTAGGCCGTTTTTAAGTGATTTATCTGTAAAAAACTTACCAGCAAGTAAAAATTTACATTAGGCCTACTATGATTAGATTGATTTAATAATTTTTGCAATTTATTAAGTAGGAGCATCAATAACAATTGACACAAGAAGAATGAAGAGCCGACTTATAATCCAATCACAAGTATCCCCTACAATTCAGCTAGTGCTTGTCTGAAGAACATGCTGTACAATGACCAAACGTTACCAGCTATATGGACATTTACCACAAGCTATGAAGGCAAAGAAGCTCTTTCATGTTTAGTTTAGTACTCCACACATTTGATTTATTACTTTTAAGCCCTACAACTCTAAAACAAATTATGTGAAGAAATTACTAAATTAAATATGATAAGACACTATAAAACGAGTGATATAACCTTTCTAGTGAAGGATATATAAAAAATATGATATATTTACGTAGAGGTAAACAAATAAACTTCCAATTTTATTCAAACCTGAAAGACTAAAAACAAAATGCACAATTACTATCAGTTATATTTTTGTTTAATTGTTATCCTAAGTTTAATAGAAAATACAATTTTAGAACTTACCTCGCAAAAGGTGAACTCAAATAATGTGTATAGTAGAAAATTGAGAGCAGACTCAGTAGTAGTAAACCAGCAACACATTTCTTCACTGTTACCAACTTCATTAAACACCGAGGCAATCCCGATGAAACACTTCCACCTCTCCGCATTCCATTCATCAACACCACAACACTTTGTTCCCCAGTACTATGCCACCTACTTTTCAACAGTGCATCTTTATCACTTCGACTCATGTTTGATTGCACAAATACACTTTTATAGGTTCCTCAAATTAGATGAAAATTCATCACGTTAATAACAACAGAAAATCGATGGCAACAAAAATAAATTGTAGGCTGCTAATAATTGTTTTTAAAAGTCTCGGTTTTGTAGTATCAGTAATAATTATCAATAAATAACCTATGTAGGCCTAATATTTATAAAACAAACTTATCGTGACTAGTCACACATAAAATTAGACTTTTATTCTATATTTCATAGTTCAAAAAGTAGTAAAACAATTTATATTTTGATATTGCAACACTATTTGTAAAGCTCTCACTCTTCATATTTAGTATGATAACTTAAATCATACATAAACATATTCATTTGAGTCACAGATACAACTAAAATTAAATATAAAAATATTTAAAGAATTTATTAAAAAATTACAAATAGAGAATAAAAATGCTAAATTTGGATGTGATTTTGTAATAGAATAATTCTATAACAATATTGGAATGTACCGAATTTGTATTTGACTAGGCGTTCTACAGCAAAATATTTACAAAGGTAAAAATTAGCATAAAAACACAATATTTTAATTTGTTAAGAGTAACTTAAATAAGCGTTCACAAGGATCTAACACAAAAATTATCTGTCAATCCTTCTTTCTGTCCTCCATTTGCTGTGTTTCCAGACAGGCTGGGGGTGACGGTTAGAAGCAGCCCGCATTGTGAATAAAGTCTGCCCCAAGCAAACCACAATCATGCATCACGAATTATGATATTGTCCTAGGTTTCCATTTCAACTAAAACAAAAATATAATTTAAAAACAGACTATTATAATTTAAAATTTTCTGCATTTGTATATATTGATGACACAAAATAAGGAATTTCTAATCAATACTGTGAAGCATACAAGATTTAATATTTTAATCATCAAATTCAAATCTAATTCCTATTCTTTATACACTTGCTAATGTATCCGAGAGGTCACTGATAACAGGTATCAGACAGGTGGCGTATAGTATTGTCTGATCAGATATGGTGGACAGCCATAAAAAATAACCAGTCCATAAAAAATATACAGCATTAATAAGCAAAATACGTTTTTTGCCTGCCTTGCATCAAGCAGCAAGGGTCTGTCACCAGTGGTGCAACTGAAACTTATACTCTGGAACTAAACCCTCCCTCCAGTCTTAAAACCACGAGTTTTCCAAATATAATCCTTATACGTCACTTTTCTTGATAGGATTGTCCAGCTAGCTGATCTTCCCTTCACTATGCTCAAGGTCGGCCTCCTATTGACTTCCCGTCTATTATGCATTGTTTACCCACTATAAAGGGTTAGTCATAGAATATATGAATGCTTACTAATAATGTAATTTTTATGCCACTTTAAAAAAATGTGTTATCAAATGCTGTTTTGACGTCTTTGCAAATGTAATGAAATTGGAGTGATAACTTTTTTAACCCTTTTGGTGCCAGGTCAATTTCACATTTCCTATGTGAAAAATGCCAGGCCATTTTTGTAAAATTACAAGGTTTCAAACAAACTTACGCAGCATCAATGTTTTTTGTTTGTCATATTTACATAATCCTTTTTTAACTCAAGGAAAGAAGTGCTCTTTCTAATGAAATATAGTTTACCCTCCTAATTAAACAAATGTTTTATTAATGGAAAATATTTGGTACCTAATGTTTTAGTTTTTTTCTATAATTTTAAAGTGCATAACATTTTTACAAACATTTTAAAAGAATTTTTCTCTCATTACTATTTTATAGAGAATTTCAAACTGAACAAAGGCAAATAATTTCAATAACCAGACTCAAAAAATTTTCATTTTATAAAAATATAACTTAAGTGGTGCATTTTGGTTACCTATCAACATACAGTCTAATTATTTTAATCTGTTTTTAAAGCAGTTTTTCTGAAATAAAACTGGGGTTGTTAGTTTAACCCTGTAATGCAGTTACAAAATATAAATATATAGTTCACTGTAGGATAAATACGAATTTTCGTCAGATGAAGTTATATCAGCAATGCATCATCAACATTGTTTTAGCCTAAGCTACTAGTGCTAGCAACTGATGTATCAGGATCACATTAGCAAACGTTTTTTGTCTTCTGCTCGAATAATTGTATTGTCACTCACTGTAATGGACTTCTAAGTAAATAAATAAAGTTATTGTTCAAAAACTATACAAAAAAACACAAAAAACATAATAATGATACACTACATTAGCGCGAAAGACGAACACAGCTACAATAACTACTGACGTAATCTAATGTTTACTGCAATCAGCTGCGCAATTTCACGACAGAAAAGTGTGAAACTAACGATGGCGCTTATTGTCGATTTGTCTGGTGTGACTTCAGCGGTTGATTGAAGAAAAACAGGTAGTGATGTAGTATAACAAATACTACACACTCGCTGTCATAGCGACACTGGCATTTTTCGCACTAGCATGGCACGTCCCTTAGAACAACTCCCGGCCCTATAAGGGTTAAGATATGACCTTTAATCAGACACAATGATTTGATTTAAGCTTTCGATTTTTCAGGAACTAGGCCTATGCTACATAAAATAAACATTTTCGCTTTAAAAAAATATTGTTTTTTTCTTATATACTTGCCCATCTTTCATTATTTAAAAATGGAATAAACTGTAATACTGTTTTTCATTATAATAAACAATTGAATTGATGTTTTAGAACAGCATGAAAAGGGAAATTAACAAACTACATCATAACATTTATGAATGATTACTGTCAGCAAGTCATGAGAAGTCTTCTAAACTTCATAACTCTGTGATATTGAAAGCGTTGATTTCTACTGTAACAGTACAAGTCATGAAATCAGCGCCTCCAATATCAAACAGACATGGAATTTCAGAGGACTCCTCGAAACTCGCCAACTATACCACTATTGCGATTTCTTATAAGCTTAACCATTCCAGGGTTAATACTGTTTTACTCTCAAATGTGTGGAAAATTGCTTACCACACAAAAATTGGTATGTAAGTTAAGGCCTAGCTTACAATTGAAAATGAGTTATTTTCATAAAATACATTTTGATTAATATTTTTTTTAAAGGCCTACATAAAATAGGGAGGGACTACCCTTTGAAAATATACAACCTATGTGGTAGCAATTCTTAAGTTTTGGAGATTAACTGTACAACCGTTCAAAATATTATCTAAGTCATTTTTGTCAAATCAATTGAAATATGATAAAATTAGAAGTTATAAGAAAGTGAGTGGTCCAACAGCAATACCGTATGAGAATGTAGGGCCAAACTAAATTTTGAAGACTCTCTTCATACCACGAATATGACATAGGCTGGTAAAATTCTCAATTGTCTTTCGTTTTTACCAGTGGTAAACTAGCCTGTATGAATAACGTTGATATCGGCAACTCATATTTCAATAAAGTAAATAATTTGACTGCGCGCAACATGGCTCAGATTTCAGGCGATGCCAGTCTGAGTTAAAATTAAATTTGAGTTTACACTGACTACAAACGTGTAGGCATATGACTTAATGATGTTATTATTTTATATGTTATGCCTAGTAGTCTACAAAACACATACAGGGCCCAAGCTATTTACAAATAATAGGAACTAGGCTTAGGCCCTACAATGAAACTGGTTAACTAAGGGATCTGTATTAATTAAAAATAATGGAATACTATTGGTAGTCTTACATCTAGCCACTAAATAACATTTTCAAGCAAAACCGATAACAAAGCCTATCTGTACTAGTGATAACCATTTAAAACAAGTCAACCTACTTACCATTAATTTCAATTAGTGTATGTCCTAAACAACAACAACAAAACATAGTCTAGATTAGTTTGATTTATATTTCCAACAATCCAAATTTTTGTTATTTGCTATTTTACTGGAAATTACAAATTCTAAACCCATCCTTGCCTAATGCCTCGCCTTCTGCTACGTTCAATCTGCCGCTCCTCTTTTATTCGTTCTACGCTAACAACGAATATATAATATTACATTTTCGTTTATCATTTTCTTTCTTCACCGTCATTCCTTGTCGTGTTTCACTTCGTCACTATAGTACACACGCCTCACTGACACTGACACATTGTCCTTCTGCCAACCAGCCAGCAGCCAGGGTAACCAGGGCTTACACACTCTCAGTACAGTCAGTATCATACACACAATACCAATCGCTAACCAGGGTTACCATCCAAATCCAACTGTTTTACCTTGAGAGAGCTCAGAATTACCCAAAATTATAAAACATTTCCAATGAAGTATGCTTGCACTTTATTTCTGTATTGTCAATAGCATATCTAATTCATAACGAATTGCATAAACAAGAAAAACCATTTTATTGTTATTTATAAACAATAAATAAAGCAGTCAAACAGGTTAATAACTACATCTTACATCATACATCCTCTTGCGTTCTGTTCTCCACATGCGGCATAAGCATATAACTTTTAAAGATTGCCCAACTCTTGTCAGAACAATATACTAGGAACTACGAACTAGGAAGCAATGTAATATAGACATAACTCTAGGAGATAATGTTGCGGTTAAATGTATATTTCGCCCAAAGTAGTGGAGGAGAGATGCTCAATTAAGACCAGTCTCTAGCTTGCTTAGACAAGCTCATTTTTGTTTTGTAGGCTCGTTGGACCACTGGTTTAACGTGACTAATAAACCATGGGAGTGGCACAGGGGTAAGAACTGTTTTGGTTACATCGAACCCGGACATGGCGTGGCAAACCACCTTCCTAGCCCTTTAGCTACGGCCACTTCATTTTAGGGTCAAGTTACAGACGTGAGTTATTTTTGTAGAGGCTATGTTTTATTGGAATGTTTTTATTATTATTGATAAATATAAATTTGATTCTACTCTTCGTAGACCTTGTGGAACTTCTTTCCCAAGAATATTAAATTTATATTCATAAAAAGATATTCTATAATCTTCATAAAACAATGTGGTATATTTTGTGACAACGATTTGAGTTGACCTTTCTTCATTTTGAAAAATAGTCCTATATTATTTTTAAAATTGTAGATTAAACATTCATAAATAGAAACGCAAGGTACTCTCATTACGTTTAGTCATCTGAAAACATTGTGGCAATATCCCACTTGAAGCCTGATAATTGCTGGTATTGCCTTTTATGACACACAAAAATAATCATTGCTAAGATGAGATTTACTGCCCCTCCATTTCATTATTGAGTACCGTAGCTACTACACGATTTAAAATTGTAAAAGTAAATAATTTTTGCTAGGTTTGAGTTTAGAAATTTGCTAACTTGTCTCTCATGATAAAGCCTTTTTTTAGAGAGATCGTCGAAAGGTTTGGACAGCCTCCAGATAGACCCAGGTTACGGAAGGCTTTCTTGCTAGCGTAGCAGAAAAGTAAGTCCCAGAAAAGTGATTAGTCAAAGACACCGCCTAAAGTCCTTCACCTCGCACTGTCTGGAGAGAGGCACGTTGGACACTGAATACTGAAAAGGCATGGGCGAAGTCTTTTGACGGAAGGTGACGAACGTGTACTCATAAAAATTCAAATATAGAATAGGGCACACCATCTACTCCCATCTGGTGATCCTTCCGAAAACTCAAATCCCCAGAAAAAAACAAGACCTAGAAGAATAGCTTCAGGTCTTCAGTGAAGAGTAGGCCTAACCACATTGTAAACCAGCTGAGACATTATTAATAAAAAGATTGAATAAAACTGACCCAAGGGGGACGCTCAGGAACCCCCGATGCTGCAATAAACTCTTTATATAACGCTGGCCTGAAACGAATCCTCAAATTATTCTCTCCGGGTATGTGGACAGCCAACTCAAAAACAGCCTACAAAAACCGTATGCATCGAGTCTCCTGGTAAGTAAAACTATGGATGATCTTATAAACTGTTTTGGTGGACTATAGCCGTATATTGTTCAAGAAAAGTGGGGCATGTTTATGCACTTTGATCTCACACACAAAAATAACAATGGTTGACTGGAGTTGTAATATAACAAGCTAAACGATATTTTATGATTAGAAATCGTCCAATTGATGTTATATCACTTTAAAACTATTAGACCAAGCATATATATGTTTATGATAAATTTTTAAGCATGTCACTTCAGGTATCATATTATTTCGTTGGGTTTTCTTTCCTTTTTTATTCGATCAACTTTACACATTTCATTCATTTAATATGTTTCACCTTTACAGAACACATCACGCCAATTATAAATAACACACAAAAACCATTTTTTTGTCTGTGTGACGTTCATAAACACGTGGTTGTAAATATTACGTGATTTGCGTATGTAGATCTTTTGAAATACTGTGCTTACTCCCTTGACAATGATAAAGCATCAAGTTAGTTTTAAGAATAGTTTGTCCACTATACTATAGGCCCGAAGGTATGTTTGCATGTTTTGTTTTGTTTTGCACGATGTAGTTAGTTGCATGGTTTTGAATTGCTTTATTAGTTAAGACAATGTTTCTCGTACTTGATGATTGTATGAATTAATTTATGGTACGATTAATTTTATTTTATTTTATAAGTGATTTATGATATTGCATGACTTAGCCTATTGGTTTTAAAATTTTAATGGCTGAATAAATCATTTGCCCTACTCATCGTCAGTAAATTATCATTACACAGGGTGTCTCTGAACTCTTATGACATTCTTAACAGATAGTGTCCCTGATTAATTTGGGATTACAAATATTACGTTAAAAGTATGGAAAACACCTCGATTATCCATTTAGCCGCCATTTTAATTTGACCTAAAATTGCACATTTTTTAAATCAAATACTATATAATATAAAAGTATATGATATTAAGTAAACATTTCCTTAAATAATTTTTTCTAATTTTGTGGTTATTATTTTTTGTAATCTTACGAAGATTGTGATGTTTTCCTTTCTAACAAAAATGTACAAGGAACCAATTCTGTTATATTTCATGCATGGACGATGTGAGTCCAGTCTAAACTCACAGTGTCGTGTTCTGAGTAATTTTACATTGATGCCATTCCATAAAGTAGGGAGAATACTCTCGACTAAACAATTTATTAAGGTGCCTATTCTTAAAGGACATTAGGCCAGAATTTTTCTTAGCTTTGGTCGGAGACAGCCTTATATCAGGTACTTGATGTGTTGACCGTAATGTAGATGAGAAGATTGGTAAGTTAATGAACCAAACTTGCTCCTCGTAATTTTGACGAATGGATTGACGTATCAATTAATTGAAGTGTTGTTCATAATGGCGATGAATAGGTTGATAAATCAAAGAATGAACGGACTGTTCGTCCGGCGATGAATGGATTAACAAATCAATGAATTTAACCGTCCACGACCCACTTGATCGTGGTGGTGTGCCAGTCGTACCTCTAGACTGGTTACTTGCGCTGATGCCTCAGCTATCCAAATCCTCGACATCAGAGCTATGGGAGCTGTTCCATCACCCTGAACCGTCTGGTGTGGGTGTTGTTATGTTAACCAGCTTTCTTGGCCGGCCACCGGAAGCCGGTTAACGTGCAGTGGACACCAGCACAGTGAGAAGGGGTGAGGTATAGCACGTCTCGTACTCTGGCAGTAGATCGTGTATCCCACAGAATTGCTGCAGCACAATGTCAATGTAAGGTCGTGACCTGTCCCATGATAGTAGTGTCGGACATCTGGTGGGGTACAGGACGTGCCACATCTTCCGAGTGTCCCCTCCTCTGGACAGAATGCTAAATGTCCTGTCACTCCTGTCCTCAGACGGGTTGTTGTAAGTAGCTCGCTGTGGTGGCTTGTGAAGACAATCAAGTAATACTGACCACGCTAGGAAACATGCAGTCTTCATGTTTTGTTAGCGCACGAGCAGTGGTCAGCGTTACCACGCGAAACATGCAGTCTTCTTGTTTTGTTAGCACACGAGCAGTGGTCAGCGTTAGCTTGGGAAACATGCAGTCTTCTTGTTTTGTTGGCGCACGAGCAGTGGTCAGCGTTAGCTTGGGAAACATGCAGTCTTCTTGTTTTTTTAGCGCACGATCAGTGGTCAGCGTTAGCTTGTGGAACTTGCAGTGTTCTCCTTCTATTATAAATGGTTATTATAAAGTCAATTTGACAGGCTTCGAAGAGAAATAGAAAATACATAAGTTATAAAACAACAGTAAACAATTATTCATTACAGTCAGATGATTGATGGAACAGGCCTATTATATCATTGGCTTTATCTCCTTGTTGATACATAATTAGAAATATTGTTGTAACATAGTTGTTTGATACTAACCTTATCTTTTTGCAGTTTTATAACGTTTTAATAAAGCATACTACGAAAATGTTTTCTACTTCAACATTTATTGTTTGTTATTTACGTGTTATCTAGGAAATTTTGCCACGGATAAGTATTTTCTTCACGCGTACTGTTTACCTTACATGATTCAAGAACTTTATAACTTATGAATAACCTCTTTTAAAAATTAATGGATTTCAGTTTAGTATTTTTTATAGTGGGTGAGCTGATTTGTGTCTTTGCTTTTCGCTTCCGCAGGAAGTTAATGAGGTGTGTATTTATTTCATTTTTAAAGAAAAAAGATTCAAAACAATTAGCTAGACTTGACATTTTCATGGAATTCAATACCCAATGAGTATTTCAATACATGTGTAATTTAATTCTGTTTAGAACTCGCGTTTCTTAGAGTGTACCACGGAAGAATTGAGAGAAAAATAAATTTTAATTTTTCTGAAAACTTTGACTCATTCGCTAGAGTATTCAAAATTTGATTTTTCCACTTAACGTTTTTTCTTGAGAAGCTATGTAATTCAGGGAATTTGATTCCATTATTTGTTTATTCATTTGGTATTGGAAGCACTAAAGATTTATCGAGAGTAATTACCATTTAAAATCAAATTAAAACCTTTGCTTTGACAAAAGTGTTTTTGTAAGATTCTATTACTTTGTTAATGTTAGTTAACAATGTAATTTATGATGAGCAAGTGAATAACATATTAAAATTATTTTATACATTTTTCGAATGTCTAACTACATTAATTTATTTATTGTTTTCGTTTTACCGTCCCGATTTGTCGTAACTCTGTTTTCTGAGAATTAACTTTTCAAAATGTTTGGGGAAGACCCATAATTTTGTTGTATTCTAGGGGCTATTTCATATCCCCTCCTTTAAGATATTAATTATTATTCTCTCTTCTTATGAAGAGGCTCGAAACACCTTTCGATACAAAACCTAAGATTGGGGAAGATAGGCTTTACTCCCTTTTACCAAATTCTGTCTATGCCTGGCAGGCACGAAGTGGTAGGAAACTTTTTAATCAAATTGATCGTCTACCCTAGAGCCCTAGAGGACGATATGTTGATGGACCATTCCAGCGTTAGTTTTGTGTAAAGTTGTTGATAGAGATTCTCCCTGAGGTGCTAGAAGCATTTTGATAGCATTAATAATTTTGAGCTACTACTTACCAAGAAAGCCTAGTTAAACAGAACTCTAAAATATTAATAGAATGATTAAAAAGCACAGGAAATTGTTATTTTTGTACGTATATGTTAGGGTAAGATCAGCCAATACCACCGTACGTGTATGCGAGGGTAGGTGGGTCAGTACCACTGTACGTGTATGGGAGGGTGGGTGTGTTAGTACCACCATACGTGTATGTGAGGGTGGGTGGGTCACTCAGTACCACCGTACCTGTATGGGAGGGTAGGTGGGTCAGTAATACTGTACCTGTATAAGAGGAGGGTAGGTGGGTCAGTACCATCGTAAGTGTATGGGAGGGTGGGTGAGTCAGTACTATCATACGTGTATGTTGGGGTGGATCAGTACCAACGTGTATGGAATGGTGAGTGGGTCAACACCACCATAGGCCACACATTTTGAGGATTATTGTAGACGCTTATAAATACTTGTGAGATTAGCAGGAATTATTTTTGGTTAATTTCAAAACCAAAAATTATTTTTTTATTAAAACATGTTTATTTTCATTTTAGGAACCTCAATTTTAGTAACATGAACATAAGGCTGATAATCAACGCTTTGTAAGATATTTTATTTCAAAGTAACTGTTTGAAGTAATGTGTCCGATCCCTCAGGTGGTATGCCTTTGGTAATCGTGGACCGGCAAACTTGGGGAGCCGCACCTCCTAGGATGTCCACACTTTTGGAAACACCAGTCACCCAAGTTTTTGTCACCTGTGCGGTTTCCAGTCTGTGTGGGGGAGATCATAACTGCGTTCGCTCTGTCCAGCGCCTACAGACGTATCATGTGGAGCGTATTAGACTCCCAGACATTCAATATAAGTAAGTGAAATCAAGAATGTAAAATGTCAGAGATGTGTTTTTTTTAGTTTTACTACCTATAAAATTGTAAGAAAAAAGCTCTATTGCATCCTACGTACATGTTATATGTACATGTTCTAATCAAGAGAATGTTGTATGAATAGTGAACAAATCAAAATGTACAACATCGAAGGAATATTCATATTACTTTGAAAAAAAGTCAATTCAACAACTTTAACCCTCTTCATCTCAGACCTTTTTTAAAATTTTAAAAAAATCCCAGATACACGAACATTGTATTAACCTTCCCACCCACCCTCCCACACACGTAAAGTGGTATTGACCCACCCGTCCACCCATAAACGTACGTGACATTAACCCACCACCCATCCATACACGTACGGTGGCATTGACCCACCCACCCTCCCACTCACGTAAAGTGGTATTCACCCACCAACCTGTCCACACACGAAAAGTGGTATTGACCCACCCACCCTCCCACACACGTAAAGTGGTATGGTATAACATTCTAATTAAGAGAGTATTGGAACACTCTCTTAATTAGGCGTTTTCCTCTTGGCATCGCTTTGGACATGTATTTCATTATGTTAACAATCAAGTTCAGCCCTAATTATACAACCTCTCTACAGTCAAACTACTTTCTGTAAGATTATCTAAATCACAACGAACGTTGTGGCTGTACCAACTGTCAAACACAAATCGATCGATACCTTCAAAATTGTATGTCATTTAATAACAAATGCAATTAAAGTGTCAGTTCACATTCCAGTTCCAGATCGTAGCACATTTATAACCCGTAGGCTAGAACTTTCAATGACAACATCCAATAATTAGTCAGGTGTGAAACACGCGCGGTAAATCACAGGTAACTTTTTTTAACAATATCAATGGTGTGTTTCTGAAAATAAATTGTAATTATTACCTACCCTGACTAGTGTATAAATATTCAAATTTGGATAAAATATTTGAGATGTTAATGATAGATTGTACAGCGTCTTGCTGAAGAACTTTGCGTACTTCCACGAGGCACAGATTTAATGTTGAATATGAGTACTTCCTGTCATGCCAGCAGGACTTTAACTTGGACCAAATGAAATATAGGGAAATTTTGAGTTAGCGCAAAAAAGAATCATGTTGGTAGCTACATTCCTTCAAATATGGCAACCAAACTAGGAAAGGGCGACCACGTGTACGTTTTAGCGACGTATTCGACGGACTCATGGAGCAACGGTAAATGAGGTAAAAACTATAGTACCAATAAATGTTTTAGAAATGTTCCAAAACATTCTAAATCAATTTTAGAAAGTTCGCCAACGGTAACTGGGATGTTGACGACTGCTCGACGAGAATTCAAAGAGAATACATTCAAGTGGCGTCTACTTCATTGTGCCAACCATCGTCAAATGTGAATGGGGGCAAGTTGAATATTTCCTTCCCTTTATCATATAGTTAATTTCGTTAGGATGTTACCATTGGCTTTTCACATAAAAATGAATACTTGTTTTTTTATTTTTTACACATTTTTTAAGTTGAAAATTTTGCAAGGACATTTAAATAAGATAAAGACGTATTACCAAGGAGAATATTTTTCTTAATTAAATGAACATTTTCAAAAGGACAGCAACAATTTATTTTTTCTTGAACAGACTTAATGAACTGCTAATCAATATAAAAGTAACATTGTTTAGGAATTTGAAAATAAACACTATAATTGTTAAGAAATAGGATAATAATAAGAAAAGTAAGTTGGTTTGTGATAGTGTGTACTTCACAATTTTCAGCATTTTAAGTTACTGGTAATAATAATAATGTAGACATACTGTATGATTTCTTAGAAAAATCAGCTGTTTATACTAACTAAAATTGAGTATTCAGGTGATTTAAACGTTTGCATTGTTATTATGAACAAAATTTACTGTAATATCAGTGAGGAGTACTTACAGGACACAGGTTTGGGGTCCCATAGCTAGATTAATTAAATATAATGATAAAATATATGATTTTCTTTTTATTTTCAGAAGCCACTAGTTCGTTACTTAAGTTTAGCTCGGATTCTTTTCCTTTATATCATATTTTAAACTTTGATAACTAATTCATTGTAAGTATTTGAAGTTTCTGCATCGCTGCCAATGGCCGGGCGTATGAGGGGAGGGGGTGGCATGCGAGATCTACCCTGCTCAAGAAACATCGCCAGTTCACGAACTCCAGCCTCTTTATCGGCTTCATGGGCAAAGACCTGGGTAAGACCGAGTGATATATAAAAACAAGCTTAGGACAATTATTACCGTTCATTAAACTGTTTGATCTTTTTAGTTTGATCTTTCCGTCAGTTAACAGGCAATGATCTAAGAAGAGATGTTCAAGCCAAACTCTTTGAGGTTTCTATTGGACGTGTCCGTTTTATTATATTGTGTACTTTTTACTTAATCAAATAAATTACATTAAAATTTACAAAATACACAAATCTATAATAAATTATAAAGTAATAATAATATTATCAGTTATGTATTTATCAGTTATGTATCATTTATATTATAAATCATTAAAAGTAATTAATTATATCAAATTATCATTTATTTGAAACAATTATGTAAACATCCGAATTGCGTTGACTTTTTATTAGAATTGAACTTAATATCTTTTTATTGCTAAAGTGTTACTATAAATTATAACTAGCGCTGTATTGTTTCGGAAAGTTATGATAAGTTTTTATTTAAATAGATTATTTAGTACACATTGATTTTATATACACATACAAATAGTTTTCTAAGCCAATTGTACATTTTGTGTCTCAAATTACCAGCGAGTACTAATCAAACATTTCGAACTGTATTTCTGAAGTGCCGAATGGCTGTCTTCGATATTTATACTTCTCTGTTATTAACCTTATTCCATCATGTTTTCCCACCTCTTTCTATACATTTAATTGTATCGAAAATGAAACTTGCTGCATGGTTAGTAAAACTGTAAAAAAAACTATCATCTGTTTTGGGATCCAGTTGTGGAGCGCTAGTGTAGTCCCATGTCAGTGTAATGTAGTTTAAACCAGCTGTAGAGGCAGACCTTACCAACTAACCACATTAAACGTACAAATATTCCTATTTCATGAGATATCTACCGGTAAGTTGAAATATAATCAAGGGTATATAACCCACGGTATCAATAACAAACGGCAAGATTCACGGCGAGGGTGCAAGATTTACGGAGACTGTGACGTCATATGGGTAGAATAATCTCGTTTAATTATTCTATTAAATAATGGTAACTAAATCTAATACCACATGGAAGCTTTCAGCTAAGTAGTAAGTAAGCTTTTTACAACCAATCAGCTTTAGTTATAACCACGGGAATTAGAGCAGTATTTTAGCGTTTATTTGTTGTTTTTTTTGTTCCACCCAGCTGCCTGTGTGACGTCATGGGAGATGCGCAGAAACACACCGTCTTCTTTTCTAGGTACCGAGAGGTATAGCGTAATTTTGGGTTTCTATCTAAAATCTCAAACCTCGTGATTTTAGATGTGAGCACAGGGAAAAAAGAAACAGAGGTTGCACCGAACACCTCAGTGGCAGTTATAAATATATTACAAATATTGTACATCTGCAGTAATAATTACTACGTTTATCTTTATGGATTTGAGGAGGGGAGGATAAGGATGGGGCTGACGAGGTGCTAGCACTGCCATCGCATGAAAAACTGGAGAAATAACTAACTCTTTTATCGCACTATTTAATGCGACTTCTGTTTGTTTCTTCTCTGTGGCGTGAATAAGTAATACTTAAGGTCCATAGTAGTCTACTTTTCTTCTTCCCTTCTAATACATTGTGTTGATTTCTTTAATGTATTATTTAAATAATCAACCTAGAATAAAAATTTGTTAAAAAATCTCAATCTGGTTGGTAAGGAATAGGTGACATTGAGACAAAAATTGATATTGATGAAATGTTGGCAGGTGTTGCTGAGAGAAGAACTGTGCGAGACAGGATGTTCAAGACCCTGAACGATCTGTTAACGTTTGGTGTCCGCAAACAGTTCATCACACCAAAGTTCTTACTGTTTAAAAACAGCTGTTTAAATTTCTTCAATCATCATTGACTAGCTACCTAATTGTGAATTTATATTTTTACTGTGCGAGGATAAAAGTTGTTTTTTCTTTTTAATGACGTTTATAGTGTTAATCAATCATGATTATTGATTGTGTTCTGAATCATTGCTCTATGTTGACAGTGCGTGTTATTATTAATAAAAGGTAAGGTAAATTTGGAATATAGAGGTCCTAACCAATTTACATATCTTTAAACACTCAATATAAACCCTACAAACACAAATTCATAGAAAATTTTCGGCGGAAAAATGGAAAAACAAATGTTTACACAACAAATTATGTATATTACAATAATCATATGTATTTTTCTTTCCTGAAAGTGAATATGTCATTAAACTATTCGTACTACGAATAGTAACTGAGATATAGCCTGCAGTAACAAAAAAATGTTTGTTTGTAAATTCCAAGATTTGAAACAGAATGGTAACGGCCTATTGAAATCAGAAAATATGTATTTTTAATGCAATTGTGTAATCGACGATCGCAGTTAAAAAAGTAATATGCTATTTTTTAGTCATCAATGTTATTGGATATGATTTGCTGGATTAATAAAGATTGCCTGGACATTCTGAAACACGTAAAATCTCAAGTTTTATAAGTCAAATTGGTTTATTCAAGCTAATTTCTTTAAAAAATTATATATTTAAAAATTTATGTTTATAATAATTTAGGACTCTTTTCTTCCAAATTTGGTACCTTAAGTTGATCGATTCAGTATATTTATATAATAATTTGACGCATTTTCGTCATTTCGAAGTACAGTAATGTTAGTTTGTTTATGATTAAGAAACTGTTATAGTTATTTGCTTGTTATAGCATGTATAGTTACATTCAAACATTGCAAAAAGTTATGTTTAGTAGTTTTGTTAACTTTTTACTGTTGCAAACATTTATGTAGCCTGTGTAACTGTTTTTTTTTTTTTTAGATTTACTTTAGAAGCTAATATGTGTATTTTATATTTATAAATTATATATTAAATATTTTATTAAACATATCAGTTATAAAAGCAGACATTCTCAGATAGACTAAAACATACTGTCTGAAAAACTGACAAAGCTCTACCGTATGTAAAAGACAGGACGATGTACATTCAGAATGACTGGATTGTTTATGGTAACAGAGAAAAAATAAACAGAGAAAGCTTTACAACTAAGGTACTCATTTATTTATCTGTAATAATAATTACCACGTTTATACTTGAGGATTTGCGGGGAATAAGGAAGCGACTGACAAGGTTCTGGTCCAGCCATCCGCATGGCAACTGGAGAAATAACTACTGGATACTCATTTGGCGCACAATTAGATGCGACTTCTGTATCTTTATTCTCTGTTCATGCGCTTGCTTGAACATTGACTTTAGATCAGGTGAGAGATTTTTATATTATATAATTATAAATTTGACGGTGACCAATGAGAGAGACTATAAACTCCCAGCCAATAAATTCAGAACTAGAATGAATTTGTATTTCATAACTTTATAATTAATTATAATTACAAATTCTATAAGCTCACTAATTAAAATAAGAACTATGGTAAAAATAATTGCTGACGTTTATTTAAAATGGGCTTATCCCTCAGGTAACTCGAAGTACGAAGAGTGTTACAGATTAAGAAGCTTACAACTTTTCATTTATCCAAAGAAGTAATTTAGTCACTTGTAAGTGCCTCATGAAAAAAGTCATAATAAATTTAAACTGACGTTTAAGTATATCCTTCCTGATTTATTGTCTACCATTTAGAGGTGTTTTTTTTTTTCAAAATATTCACCTTATTTGATGTTCCAGATATTCTAGTTAACTAGTTTGTTTACAAAACAATTGTGACAGTCACAAAATACAATTTAAATTATTTAATTAATTATTCGTTAAAATTATGCCTAACGTGCTTAAATACTATGATTTATATTTTGATACTCCATCCAATTTATTCTTTAACAAATTCCAAAAAAAATTCAACAACAAACATATAAATATTCAAATTCTGCAAAATTAAAAATGGTCAAAATAAAAAAATCTAACAAAAATCAATTAAGAAACAAGCTCAGAATAAATTGTGTTTTGTGAATGATAAAGTCATTTCAGTTTTATATCAACGGTCTACAGTTCTCTATTATTGCTCCTCATATTATTAATGATTATGTTTTTATAAATTTATCTGCACCAACTCTAATTTTTTAACTTTTTAACTGATTATTTTTCACTTGGCTCAGTTAAAACGCCTCTACCATTCATTGTTATAAAATTATATTGAATATTTGAGTCTAACAGACAGTCAAAGATTGTTCTGTAAATTTAATTTGATCTTTTATGTGTCGAACCGTTTATATTCCGTTTGCGCTAAATGGTAAAACATTCGTACAACACGCAAATGCTCAATATACGAATTTATATATTTTTATTGTTACATCGATTACTATTTAAACACTTAAAAAATACATAAGATGGAAGTAATAAGATTGTTTTTAATCTATTTTCATTATTATTTATGGAAAGGGTGACCGATTCAATGTAGTTAATCAATTAGTTATTTCAAAGGTATAATTTAATATCAAACAAGATTGTTTTTACAGTTGAAAACCAAACGTTACCAACTAATGTATTCAAAATATATTGACTAGATCTAACTTACGAATAGTCTATTAAATTATTATTAAAAACGTCCTGTTGATTAACAAGATGATTCAAAATTCTACTAAACTTAACGGAAGAATAATAATAAAACAAATATGAACAAAAATGTTATTCCTGATATATTTCTCGAAGTATATCATCAGCTCTTTCGTCATTATCTCTCCGAACGTCATAAAACATATAATCTGGGTCAATATGTCCATGGGCCATGCCGTAGTCCACCAGATCAAACTTGGCATCGTGCATCTCCAGGCATCTCTCCACTGTAACATATTGACGTTAGAGATGAAACAATCCAATCTCTGTAACTGTGATACATGCCGTAGTCCACCAGATCAAACTTGCATCTCCAGGCATTTCTCCACTGTAATATATTGACGTTAGAGATGAAACAATCCAGACTCTGAAACTGTGATACATGCCGTAGTCCACCAGGTCAAACTTGGCATCGTGCATCTCCAGGCATCTCTCCACTGTAACATATTGACGTTAGAGATGAAACAATCCACTCTATGTAACTGTGATACATGCCGTAGTCCACCAGGTCAAACTCAACATCGGGCATCTCCAGGCATCTCTCCACTGTAACATATTGACGTTAGAGATGAAACAATCCACTCTATGTAACTGTGATACATGCCGTAGTCCACCAGGTCAAACTCAACATCGGGCATCTCCAGGCATCTCTCCACTGTAACATATCGACGTTAGAGATGAAACAATCCACTCTATGTAACTGTGATACATGCCGTAGTCCACCAGGTCAAACTCAACATCGTCCATCTCCAGGCATCTCTCCACTGTAACATATTGACGTTAGAGATGAAACAATCCACTCTATGTAACTGTGATACATGCCGTAGTCCACCAGGTCAAACTCGGCATCGGGCATCTCCAGGCATCTCTCCACTGTAACATATTGACGTTAGAGATGAAACAATCCACTCTATGTAACTGTGATACATACCGTAGTCCACCAGGTCAAACTCAACATCGGGCATCTCCAGGCATCTCTCCACTTAACATATCGACGTTAGAGATGAAACAATCCACTCTATGTAACTGTGATACATGCCGTAGTCCACCAGGTCAAACTCAACATCGTCCATCTCCAGGCATCTCTCCACTGTAACATATCGACGTTAGAGATGAAACAATCCACTCTATGTAACTGTGATCCATGCCGTAGTCCACCAGGTCAAACTCAACATCGTGCATCTCCAGGCATATTCCCACTGTAACATATTGAAGGTAGAGATAAAACGCCCTACTCTCTGTAACTGTGATACATGCCGTAGTCCGCCAGGTCAAACTCGGCATCGTACATCTCCAGGCATCTCTCCACTGTAACATATTGACGTTAGAGGTGAAACAATCCACTCTATGTAACTGTGATAAATGCCATAGTGCACCAGGTCAAACTCAACATCATGCATCTCCAGGCATCTATCCACTGTAACATATTGACGGTAGAGATGAAACGCCCTACTCTGTAACTGTGATACATGCCGTAGTCCACCAGGTCAAATTCAACATCGTCCATCTCCAGGCATCTCTCCACTGTAACATATTGACATTAGAGATGAAACGCCCTACTCTCTGTATCTGTGATACATGCCGTAGTCCACCAGGTCAAACTCGGCATCGTGCATCTCCAGGCATCTCTCCACTGTAACATATTGACGTTAGAGATGAAACGCCCTACTCTATGTAACTGTGATACATGCCGTAGTCCACCAGGTCAAACTCGGCATCGTCCATATCCAGGCATCTCTCCACTGTAACATATTGACGTTAGAGATGAAACGCCCTACTCTATGTAACTGTGATACATGCCGTAGTCCACCAGGTCAAACTCGGCATCGTGCATCTCCAGGCATCTCTCCACTGTAACATATTGACGTTAGAGATGAAACGCCCTACTCTATGTAACTGTGATACATGCCGTAGTCCACCAGGTCAAACTCGGCATGGGGCATCTCCAGGCATCTCTCCACTGTAACATATTGACGGTAGAGATGAAACGCCCTACTCTCTGTAACTGTGATACATGCCGTAGTCCACCAGGTCAAACTCGGCATCGTGCATCTCCAGGCATCTCTCCACTGTAAAATATTTACGGTAGAGGTGAAACAATCCAATCTCTGTAACTGTGATACATGCCGTAGTCTACCAGATCAAACTCGGCATCGTCCATCTCCAGGCATCTCTCCAATGTAACATATCGACGTTAGAGATGAAACAATCCACTCTATGTAACTGTGATACATGCCGTAGTCCACCAGGTCAAACTCAACATCGTCCATCTCCAGGCATCTCTCCACTGTAACATATTGACGTTAGAGATGAAACGCCCTACTCTATGTAACTGTGATACATGCCGTAGTCCACCAGGTCAAACTCAACATCGTCCATCTCCAGGCATCTCTCCACTGTAACATATCGACGTTAGAGATGAAACAATCCACTCTATGTAACTGTGATACATGCCGTAGTCCACCAGGTCAAACTCAACATCGTCCATCTCCAGGCATCTCTCCACTGTAACATATCGACGTTAGAGATGAAACAATCCACTCTATGTAACTGTGATACATGCCGTAGTCCACCAGGTCAAACTCAACATCGGGCATCTCCAGGCATCTCTCCACTGTAACATATCGACGTTAGAGATTAAACAGTCCCAGTTATATAATGTTCTCAGAGTTCAGTGATTTATTTGTATTTGGCAATTATTCCTGACAATTTTTCATTAATCATTTGGGACGATTCAGTGACACTTATTCGTCATCCTAAGTACTATGTAATGTCATAAATTAACATTTAAATAATTATAAAAATTTAAATTACTTATAATTGTGAAACTCGTACCGTCTGCAGGAGCGACGAAAGCAATGAATATGCTCTTTGGTTCTAGCCGGCGCCACCTCTTGGGGAGGTTGGGGACTACGCCCCAACCCCGACCCTCGTACACCCGGCCGTCTCCGCCCAACATGAAACTAGAACACGAATGTTTCAAAATTAGGTGGTGTGTAAGTTGCAGCGAGCACAGAGTATTATAACCTAACCTAACTTTATCCACTTTTTTGTCGAATATATCAGCTATTATTCGTCGTACGAATTATTTGGTGTGCTATTCGTGTTCTGGAAAAAACTACATAATATTATGTACTATATTACATATTATAGTTTTTGGGGTACAAATGCTTTTTTTTCAATTTTATTTTGTCAAATATCAGTCAGTATTTTCACCGAAACATTTCCATGGATTTGTATTCGTTGAGTTGTTAATATTGACCGTTTTTAAAAAGTGAACTTAGCAGATATTTTCAACAACTTAGGCCTACAAGTCGTAGTTATTTTTACACTAATAATTACTAACATACATAAAAATTATAAAAGTTATTTTTACCTAAATTAATATCTGTGTGCCAAATATTGTGTTGTTGGGACGCAAAATCATGTTTTTTTAGTTTCATTCCCAAGAAAGATTTCTTTTAATTTAGAATTTCTTTCCGTCTGAAAATGGACACAGATTGTAACACCTAAAATATTTTAATTTCCTTCTCAATTAAACGCAATGAATATACAATTAATTATTAAAAGTTTTCATCATCACTCAAAAGTGGTTTGCTAGTCTAAATATATGCTTTACAAGTAACCACATAATAACTAGACTTACTTGTAAGGAATGTCTTCGTATCTAGATATAGTCATCATCTTGTTCTGAAGCTCTTTCAAGATTGCTTTACATCTTCTGAACTTGTTACATGTACCAGAGTAGGTGAGGCTGTAGAATACATGGTAGGCAGGTTTTTTAAGCATCTTTGGGACTCTGGTAGGGGCCCGAGCCCCCCAAGTGTCTCTGGTCACTATCTGCACCGTCTCCCTCTCTTCCTGGACATACCTGCTGGTAAATTAACATCTGTGGGACTTTGGTAGGGCCCCGAGCCCCCCACGTGTCTCTGGTCACAATCTGCACCGTCTTCCTCTCCTGCTGGACATACCTGCTGATAGATTAACATCTGTGGGACCCTGGTAGGGACCCGAGCCCCCCCAAGTGTCTCTGGTCACTATCTGCATCGTCTCCCTCTCTTCCTGGTCATACCTGCTGGTAAATTAACATCTGTGGGACTTTGGTAGGGCCCCGAGCCTCCCACGTGTCTCTGGTCACAATCTGCACCGTCTCCCTCTCCTGCTGGAAATACCTGCTGATAGATTAACATCTGTGGGACTCTGGTAGGGACCCGAGCCCCCCACATGTCTCTGGTCACTATTTGCACCGTCTACCTCTCCTGCTGGATATACCTACTGATAAATAACATCTGTGGGATTCTGGTAGGGACCCGATCCTACCACGTGTCTCTGGTCACTATTTGCACCATCTCCCTCTCCTGCTGGACATACCTACTGATAAATTAACATCTGTGGGACTATGGTAGGGACCCGAGCCCCCCAAGTGTCTGGTCACTATCTGCACCGTCCCCTTGTCCTCCTGGACATACCTGCTGGTAAATTAACATCTCCGGGACTCTGGTTGAAGGCCGAGCCCCCCAAGTGTCTATGGTCACTATCTGCACCGTCTCCTTGTCCTCCTTGACATACCTGCTGGTAAATTAACGTCTGTGGGATTGTATTTGATACCAGATCCCCCCTCCCATATCCTTATTACTAAAAAATTTGGTTGAACCTCAGAAATTTTGGTTAACTGATACCTAATATTAGTGTAACCACATTATATCAGTAGCAGTGTGTTCCTTGACTGTTTTTAAAAATATTTTTTTGAACAGGAAAGGCTTTTATTTCTTTTTTTTTTATAAAAGGAGAGGCCGATTTCCTTTTTAACTTTTACTCTACCCATTCCCCATAAACTAATGATCTTAGTGGGGAACTTATCAGACCGAATAAAGGAGAGAATCAGTACATTAAAAGGTGAATATTAGATAAAAACTAACAGTCAATGCAGGATTCGAATCAGCATTAACTCTAACTTTAGGTACAATACCCTGCCACCTTTAGACCGATCATCCAATTTCTCTGGAAAATAAGTTCAATGTAGCAATGGCCATCTATATAGCGTGCCTGTTTTTCCACAAGACATGAAGTCCACATTTTTCCTAAGGCCCTCTTTCTACTTAAGACTTCTGGGGCATGGCCTCTTTCAACCAATAAACAGTTACTAAACAGAATCCTTCGTAGGCGTACTATTTACATTTTTCCTCTTTGGATCGAACCGGATATTCCTAAAATGTAAAAGAGGATTTTTAATATTCATGAACTGGCCTGTTTAGCATAAAACAATTTTGAAATAGTGTTAGAAAGTGTATTACATTATAAAAGGTTGATTAAAAATCTGTATAATTACAAACAATTTAATTAAAAAGGGGTTCTCTATGATGTGTAAAAAAGTTTTATGAATAGCATTTACATCACACAAACGTTTGATTTAAAAATAGACAATTCATAGAGCATTTATTCACAAAACCTTTTAATGTGTTAACATACAATAAAAATTAAATGCTAACACTTTAAATTAAACCCGGCCACAATTTGCTGTGGCTTAGTTTGATATTAAAAACTGGGGAATTTTGACTTTAGTTGTTAGAAAAATAAAGGTTCAATATTACTTGATTTTATACGAAATAAAGTAACTCACTGTTGTTTTCATAAATAAACGATCAGCCGGTCGTTACAGTAGCATTTTTTCCCGCTGAAATTTACTCCTATTTTTGAAATGTAGGAAGGTCTGGAAGTGATTGAAATATTGTTCCCGTTTACACGTTTATGGACTGAATATATAAAATCACTCGTGTATATAAATGCAATGTTGTGTAAAAGTGTAAAACGAATCCATTCACTACTTTTCAGGTTTTGTGTGCACAAACATACGGAAGTTTGATTTGTGAATTCGATGTTCATAAAAACCAATAATCGTTACACTCACTAACTTTATACTTTATAGCTTTATACTCACCTCTCCCTCTATTTCCATCATCTTGTTTACTCTGTATGAGCCGTGAACTTTGACGATCGTGACTCACTCACCGGGATTTACTCAGATTGTGACGTCACACTGGCGATAACCCCGTTCACAGAAGCAAGTCTTAAATCAGCCGTTTTTATAATTAAGTTGACCTTTAAAATGTTTAATAAAGATATCGTCTTTACGTTCGTTTTAAAATTTGACTAAACCTAACGTACGGAATCATTAATTGAGTTCTACATGCAAAAGGTAATTTGTTTATTGGTTTTTGTTAAAACATTGTAGTTTTCTATACCTACGTTTTTAATACGAATTAATTTTTAATGAGAGATTGCAGTAAGTAAAACTATGTTAACTTTGTATTAGTAGACGAAAAATTTAGATAAGTATGTTTGAATTTAAGTGCTTTAAGTGTTGGTGTACGGTAAACAATAAGTACTCAACAGTTTTTAAATTATTTAAAAGTAAGTTTACTAAAACCAAATCATAATTGAACATCTGCTATACCAGTTTGATTTAACTTGGAACTTTAGGGAAAAACTGTACTTATAAATTGCAAATTTAATATTTTTATCAAATGTTGAGCAAGCACAAATTTGGTTGAAGAGCAGTGCTAATGTTAGTTTTTTAGTTGTAAAAATATTTTCAACAAGTCAAAATATCGTGTATAATTTAGTGTGAGTATTTGTTTATTTTTTATTCTTTATAAATTATATGAATAACAATCAAAGTATAGCAGATCCAAGGTAGTTTGGTTGCATCTTCTTAATAAATATTCTGATTACATTTTAAGGATTCAGGTGTATGAAATAAAACTTTGCATAATTATTTGTCTACTATTTCTTCTTAGTTAAGTTTTTCTCTTCTTCACTGGTTATGTTATCGTAAAATGCTTCAATTGAACATAAAAAAACAGCATCAGCTAAGTATTTTCTTAATAATTTCAACTTGAATATATAGAAGGTAAATATATATATATATGTATATTTATATATATATAAATATACATTATTATTCTTATGGGAAAAAATTCCCATAAGAATAATAATGTAATTAAAATATAATCAATTATCTGACGTTCATGTCAAAAATACGAACATTATAACAGTGTATGGACAATATATTTACGATGCAATTGTAGTCATCAAGAAAGCCCCAACAGAAGTTAGTGATAGTATTCAGACTTAATTATAATATAAAAAATAAAACTCACATCATACCCGTATTTATAATCTGAATTTTTCTACAAAAACCAGTATACATTGAACCACATTTTTTAGATTTTTACATGAAATTATTTATAAAAAAAACTATCTTATATATATATATTTTTTCTTAATAATTTCAACTTGAATATATAGAAGGTAAATATATATTTACCTTCTATATATTCAAGTTGAAATTATTAAGAAAAAAAAAAAAATATATATATATATATATATATATATAAGATAGTTTTTTTTATAAATAATTTCATGTAAAAATCTAAAAAATGTGGTTCAATGTATACTTGAATAATATATAATATATATAAAAAAATATATATATTTACCTTCTATATATTCAAGTTGAAATTATTAAGAAAAAATATATATATATATAAGATAGTTTTATTTTTTAATAATTTCATGTAAAAATCTAAAAAATGTGGTTCTATGTATACTGGTTTTTGTGTAAAAATTCAGATTATAATATACGGGTATGGTGTGAGTTTTATTTTTTATATTATAATTATGTCTGAATACTATCACTAACTTCTGTTGGGGCTTTCTTGATGACTACAATTGCATCGTAAATATATTGTCCATACACTGTTATAATGTTCGTATTTTTGACATGAACGTCAGATAATTGATTATATTTTAATTACATTATTATTCTTATGGGAATTTTTTTCCACTGCAATAACACTGTGCGTGTATGGGCGGGCGGGTGAGTCAATACCACTGTGCGTATATGGGCGGGCGGGTGAGTCAATACCACTGTGTGTGTATGGGCGGGCGGGTGAGTCAATACCACTCTGCGTGTATGGGCGGGCGGGTGAGTCAATACCACTGTGCGTGTATGGGCGGGCGGGTGAGTCAATACCACTGTGTGTGTATGGGCGGGCGGGTGAGTCAATACCACTGTGCGTGTATGGGGCGGGCGGGTGGGTCAATACCATTGTACGTGTATGGGTGGGCGGGTGAGTAAATACTATTGTACGTGTAGATGTGGGTGGGCGGGTCAATACCATTGTACGTGTATGGGTGGGTGGGTGGGTCAATACTACTGTACGTGTGTGGGTTGGCGGGTGGGTCAATACCATTGTTCGTGTATGGGGCGGGCGGGTGGGTCAATACCATTGTACGTCTATGGGCGGGCGGGTGAGTCAATACCATTGTACGTGTAGATGTGGGTGGGCGGGTCAATACCATTGTACGTGTATGGGTGGGTGGGTGGGTCAATACTACTGTACGTGTGTGGGTTGGCGGGTGGGTCAATACCATTGTTCGTGTATGGGCGGGCGGGTGAGTCAATACCACTGTGTGTGTATGGGCGGGCGGGTGAGTCAATACCACTCTGCGTGTATGGGCGGGCGGGTGAGTCAATACCACTGTGTGTGTATGGGCGGGCGGGTGAGTCAATACCACTGTGCGTGTATGGGGCGGGCGGGTGGGTCAATACCATTGTACGTGTATGGGTGGGCGGGTGAGTAAATACTATTGTACGTGTAGATGTGGGTGGGCGGGTCAATACCATTGTACGTGTGTGGGTGGGTGGGTGGGTCAATACCGTATATCCACAGTAAATTTGTAGAACACCTATGGTGTATTTGTCAAGCCAGTCAATTTCACGTACACGGTAGTACTGTAAATACTCATTTTCACAGTAAATGATTTTCACACCCTTTTTCCCTAGTTCCCTAAATCGATCACCATAATATTTGTACATCTTGTACTTATATTGTGGTAGATATGTGTTGTTTGGAGTCCATTTGTATTTTTAGCAATACGTAAGTTATATGCTAATTAGGAAACTAGTAATTATGTGAAGACAGATTATGTGTGGGTAACTTGTGTAGGAGTAGTTTAAGTCCAGGATAGCTGATGCTTTCACCGCTCCGATGGTTTTTATCAAGATTTTGTTTACTGGTTGTGTCATATAAGCAAATATCATAGGAAATATATGCATAGTGAAGTGCTTTTATTGCTTAATATTACATAACAATTAGTTTCTGTTTACATGTATAATATATTCCTGAATTTATTTTAGAAATTATTTTGTTTCGTTCGTTCCCAGTTAGATTTTCGTATACGTGTGATCTAGGGAAATTTGAGTAGTTTTGTTTTTCAATATAATTATTATTGAATATTGTTTTACTTTGTGCTTCTATCTTATTGTTTTGTATATTTTTAAAAGAGATTAAATTTGTTTTTTCAATATTCTAGTTATGTTAGTAAAAGTTATCTATTATAAATTTATAATCTTTAACAAATACTGTATATCATTTGTTAAATATTTATAAATTTGCTGATAACATATTTTGCTGATATTTTTAAATTTTAGTCATCTGAGTAATAAATAAGTTATTATGTGGAATATTTGTTAGAGATAACTCTATGTTTTTTATGTAGTAGATAAATAAAAGAGGTCCTAATTTTGAACCTTGAGAAATACCAATTGGGAACACTATGGTGCCAGTTGAGTATACATGTTAAATATTATCTGTTAATAACCGATACCGATCCCCTACTACCTAGGCAGGGGAACTTAAAGTTCATCGTGGAAACGTGGTGTAATCTGGTAAAATTGATTGCAAGAGGGTGTACACGATATCGTTGCCTATTACGATAAACTTCACTGTTTATCACTCTTGCTCTATTGGACTTTCCTTAGAACCAATAAAGACCTAATTGTCATAATTAGACGATACCATGATTTTATAAATGCCATTTCATCATTGTTGTCAAGTTGGCGATACTGCTCCGACCATGCTGAACATCATCTCCCGTGAGTCGTGGGGTGCCACACCCCCCACCGAGGAGATCCTCATACCTTCCCCGACCAGCAGGGTGTTCTACACCTTCACCCTCTCGTTCCCTTGCCAAGGGGTGGCCAAGTGTGGACCCACCTTAAGGATGATGCAGTATATGGAGATGAAGTACAACTATCGCACGGACATACCGCACAAGTAACGGCCACAGTATGTATGTAACCCCACAGTAACGATATTCTTGTTGAAAATACTCACTTTTGGATATTATTCATCATTTTCAAATAACATTTAAAATGTATTTTGTTAAGCCAATCCAAAAAGAAGATTTAACTTTCAAAATTATTAAGAACATGTAATTTGTAAATAAAAAAATAAAAGTGTAAAATAAATAAAATTAACGTAACTGTAATGAAAATTGACGACCTAAAAAAAAAATAAATTTAAAAGTACGTTAAAAGTATATAGGAGACATTTAAAAAATAACCAAAAATAATAATCGACAATTGCCAAACATTGTTTAGAACCAAAAATCTTAAACGATATTTTGTTATACGATCTGATATATTTTATTTTATTTTTTTTAAATGTATACACTGTTATAGTTATTTATACTTTTTACAATAAAACAATTGTTTTCTCACAGCCTCAAGGAAAATACATTTTTAATTTTATTGAACATGATAAAAATGGTAATTTTGTTATTGATTGTACATTGAGGTATCCGAGTATGTTTTTTCAACTGTAAGGAAAATATAGATTAATTTAGTGGGGAGACTACTAAAAGAATATATATTTTGAAGGGCATATTTTATTTGAATATATTATATTTTTATCTCGGCTCGGTCTTTACCAGATACAATAATTGTTAGTAAAACAGGCATTTTTACCATGATTAATGCTACAAAATTTATATTACCAGATAGACAATATTTTGCAGTTGAAATTAAACTACTATTATTTACTAATACTTAACGTTACTTATCACGCTTGAGTTAGTTTTCGCACAAAATGTGACACTGTTCGTGAACTATCACTTGACCGTCACTTTCACAGTATTTTGAAAACTGAATCGGAAAAGTGAAAGGAAGGCAGACTTCCCCTGGACTGACTCGTCGGCTGAGGGCAACCTTTATACTAGGCGGCGTTCTAAGCCTAGAAGGTTCAGGATCTATGGTGCAGATTTTTCTGGAAGGGTGATCTAGACAATTCTGGAAGCCAATTCTGGAAGGTTCTGGCTCCACTTATAAAAACCTAACTGCCATTCTAGCACCTTCTAGGGCCTACTGGATTGACCGCAAGTAACTCACCCTCGCGCAGTAAGGGAGCCGTAATTACAAGGGGGCGCTTCTGGCAATTGCCATGATCCGTAACAATGAGTGAATTAAACGTGTGGATTACCCCAGGATTGTTTCACTTGTGGACAGTCTAGATAATTGAGTCCTTTTGGAGCGTTCAAACTGAATAATGAAAACACCACTCGGAAAGTTTGTCTCAGTGGAGAGAAGAGTTACCATTTGTTAGTGTAAATGAACTACAAGCCGCTTGGGAAACAAATACGCAACTCAACATTTAGGAACCGTCCGTCGGGAAATTCTACCTTAAATATCCTAGAGCAAAACACGGCGATGGTAATATCATTTATCAAATTAAATATTTTATGAAAAAATATTTCATTCAAATTCAGCCAAAACATTGACAAGGCCCCTGTTTGGACATGGACCCTTTAAATTTTCTGGATGATACAGAACTAGTTCAGGTATAAGGGCCAATCCCTAACTGGAACCGTGGACGTAACAGAACTTGAACGAAAGAGCACGACACGTTGCATACATCTGGTCTTTCTGGAAGTTGGTACCGTGAAAAACCCCTGTTACTAAATTCTATTTCATACGATAACAGTGAGGGTTTCAGGACATATCGATACCGGTCCTAGCCTTACAGACAGTCACGCCAGGATAGATAAAGAACCCTCTAAATACGGGACTACCTGTTTATACACACATCCATTAATGAACAGTCGAATGAGGCAAGAATGTATTGTAATTACCTGAGGGAAAGCTCCTAACTCAAGAGCTTTGACTTTTAGACATAGCTAATCTTAACGTAGCGTTCCAAATGGAAAGGGATACTAGATATTAAATGTTCTAAATATTACTACATGCATAATTATAGCTATAGGATTAAGTTAAAAAAACCTTGATTACAGCTTCCTAATTACTCATGACGGCACTGTCTATGAGGGACGGGGATGGGGTGTGATCCCTTCTCTACCCAAGAGGCTGCACGAGTACAACTACGCCGCTTTGTACGTCGGCTTCCTCGACAAACCAACCACAGTGGGTTAGTTAGTACCATCACTTCTAATTGAATCACCCATCTACCCTTCGGTTACAAACGGCCTTTTGTTAAATCAACCCCCCTCTCACTTTCACCTATATAGTTAAATAACTATGACGTGTCCTCAGCCATATAAATTATCCTGTGTGTATTGTATATATATTCCAGAAAAAATATTATTACTGTGCAATATTTAAGAAAAATATTGCATTATCTCATAAATATATTGTACAGGGACCACACCTCTATAATTGATATATGATGTTTTGTCTAACTTCCATGTACGTCGCTACTCTACTCTAGAATTAAAATACGAGCTTCAAATAACAATTTACTACATTTATAAAACTTCTATGAAACATATATAAAAAGTGTTCTCTAGTCCATTTTGGTCCAATCGAATAACTAATTACTTGGTTACAATAAGTATTCTTATTAGAAATTTATTCATCATAAAAATAAAATAGTGATTTTGTTTGGAATTAATGTTTCTTTATGTTGCAGGTCCGCGAGAATTTGAGAAGCAGAAATCTCTGATGCTTGGCTTTTTAAACGAGCTGCTTAAGTTCGGCGTCAGCCATAATTATTTAACAACACAATACAACGTTTCTGAAATAATTCGGTAGCTTCCACAGAGCCACCTTCCTTCACGATCTCCTAGACAAATGATTGTATATATCTAAACGAATGAAGTTCCTAAAATCACCACCAGGTTTGGATAACATTGACATAAACGTATTTCGATGTTATGTAGCGAATGAAAAATGTATGTTTTGAATATAAAATAAATGCCTGATAAATAGTCCACAAATAAGTTAGTAACATAAAAATAATGTTAAATATGGAATATTGGGGTCCCATCCAGTTTTCACGATTTCTTTTTAAAACTATACTAGATATAATAACACCATAGTGAAACTATACAAGGGATTTATCCGGAGACACAGATTTTTTTCAAAAGTTAAAAGTATTTCCACTAAAACCATTTATATTACAATAATCTTATGTAATGTTGTCTCATTAACTCAAATATAACATCCAATATATAAAATATTCTTCATAAAACACACACACACACACACACACACACACACACACACACACGCACACACACACACACACACACACACACACACACACACACACACACACACACACACACACACACACACACACACACACACACACACACACACACACACACACACACACACACACACACACACACACACACACACACACACACACGCACGCGCACACACACACACACACACGCACGCACGCCCACACACACACGCGCGCGCACGCACGCACGCACGCACACACGCACGCACGCACGCACGCACACACACACACACACACACACACACACACACACACACACACACACACACACACACACACACACACACACACACACACACACGCACGCACGCACGCACGCACGCACGCACGCACGCACGCACGCACGCGCACACACACACACACACACACACACACACACACACACACACACACACACACACACACACACACACACACACACACACACACACACACACACACACGCACACACACACACATATCTGAAATATTCAACAAAAATATGGGTTAGGTTAAGTAAAGTTAGGTTATTTTAGGTTAGTTTTTATAAATTACCATATATTCATAGATAAAATTTACCCACCAAAATGCTCTGTAGTTAACTTAACCTAACTTGTTGTAACTAATTATGTCCCATTTGAATTTATCTTTATCTGTTGTGTTTCTCTTTGAGGCTTTGTTTAATTCATTAATCGAATTTGCTTATTTTATGTTTACTACACTTATACGTAGTAAAAAAATATATGTTTAAATTAAATATACTATAAATTATTGTCAACTTTCAACTAGCCAGTTTGGTCAGAGTGTTTATTACGGACAATGTATAAGGACAGTTGTAGTAATTGATTGAATATAAAAATACCTAACCTAACATAATATTACTTAAACAAATAGTTTTTTAATTAGCATAATACGTGTTGGTATATATACAGTACATGTAAACGTCACATAACACAAATATATTACAATACAAGCACAAAATGCACAAATATTATGGTGATCGATTTCGGTGAACTACGCTCACGTTCCTCAGACCAGAGAATCTTTTGTGAATCCCTCTTTGTGTTTATGTTGTAATAAATTTGTGTTGTGTGACGTGTACTTGTACTGTACTTAAACAACGAAAGCTAATCTATTTTATTCAATATCTCATATAGTAGGTGTCATGGAAATAAATGGATGTCATATTTGAGATTAGGAGGAAAAGCTACACACTTTTATTGCAATAAAGTGTAAACAACTATTTCATTTTTATTAATTTTTTTTGTCCAAAATCTGTGTTTCCAAAACACCTATGAATTCGTATTAATGGAGTTACTATTGATTCGTATTTAAAGAATTGTTAAAATAGGATGTAACCCCTATACAGTATATATGCAGTATATTTACCGAAATAGTAACGCTTCAAACTTGATTTTTGTGGCGTAGTGCTGCAACTCAGATATTTACAGGTTACGCGTTGTAATGATACTATGATTGTTTTGGAATTATAAGGATTTTAGGGCTGGTCTCAACCTCTCAAACAGTCACCGATCAGTGTTTGCTCTAACTAGATACTGTTGGAGAATATTTGTGTCTGTGTTGGCTGGTGGTCAGTGTTCGGATGTTCTCGGGGGGAGAAATCAAAGAATCAGGCTTGCCAATACAAGGAAAAAATACCACAAAAACACCAACGAAGTTTAAATTCCACAATAAACTTTAAGACCCTTAATTGCAGCACTTGAACTCGTAATGTGGTAACTAGCCTTAACAAATGATAATTCAAGTTGAGATAAAAAAAAAAACAAAACAAAACAAAAAACAAAAACAACACTAAAGTTCCTTCATTACACTCATTCGCAACCATATTTAATAAATCTTATCGACAAACAAATTACATATAGTAAGGTTATCCAAAGAGAAGAAATAAACAGAGGTCTCATCAACAGTGTGCTGAATGTGTGTCGAGTAGTTATTTGTCCAGTTTTCCATGTAGATGGCAGGGCCATCACCTTGTCAGTCGCTCCCTTACTCCCTTATATCACTCAGGGTTAACTTAGTAACTATTACTGTAGTTTTATAAAGATGTACGTTTGTTGTTATCTATTTATAACTGCCACTGAAGTGTTCGCTGCGACTATAAGGAAGCGAACCCTGTTTCTTTTCTCTCTGTGGGTTATCAAAATAATGTACAAAACAGGCTGTAATCACACTCGTAACTATAGCTCGGTTGGTACGGATGCACTGAGGTGCAATATCGATACGATGTTAAGATTTAGGTCGTACGAGTCTGGTGATGCTACTAAGGGAAGTCTCGTCAATTAGGGTGGCAACAAGATAAGGGCTGTTAATTATCTCACTATCAGAGTTCACTAGACAGCACTTTGAGTGGGTTGTGGGGGTTGTAGAGGCACTTGCCCCCTCCCACCAACACCCCAGGGAACGCCAATTAATTTGCATACATAATGAGGTCCCGTTAATGTACAGATACCACGATGGCAAACACTTTTGTTATGCAGTTAAAAATTAACTGGAAATTGTGTCAATACTAATAATGAGTGTATTTTTCAGATTTAAAAGAGTATTCTTTTTAACAAGATTTTTATGAAAGTTGTATGCTATTCTGTAAACCATTAGATCAAGAAGAGTTATGTTTTTATGAAAATCTACATTTTTACTAAGAGTAAGCCCTTTTGCTAAACTTTAGCTTAGAACGAATGAAAAGGGTCGATTCCAATAAATGTGTATAAAACACATCAACCCGTACACGTACGTTGGTGATGACTCTCCCACCCACCCGTACACGTACGTAGGTGATGACTCTCCTATCCACTCATACACGTACTATATTGCCATGTCGACGTCCAACTGTATTGAATCTCAGTTCTCTTACCATTTAATACCATTCCCATTTATAGCAATTATATCATATTTGTGCATTATTACACAATCACATTTTTACTGTCACATTTTCCTTTTGTTTACTCAAAAACATATACTTCCATTAAGGTTTAAACCAATTTAATCATAATAAGGTGCTGTCGATACTAAAGAATATGTTGCATGGAATATTAAACTCTTTATTGACTATTTAGTAACTCTTTACTGAATATATAGTACGTAATTGATGTACTACAAGGAGTAGTATTAGGCAATTATTTAATGACAGTGCGTTGACAGACATCAAGAGGTTTTATTTTATATTATTATTAAATATAATCACCCTTGTAATGGTTATCTGGCGTAAAGCTACCAGCAGACACACTTGTGTATACTGTAATTTGATCAACGTTTTTTGTGATAGTCTTTGTTGAGGTCAATTATGAAGTTAAATCTTTATATTTAATTCTGTTAGCGAATTGGTCCCCATGAAACTTCTTGAGCTAAGAACAAGATCAATTAACTTGATTAGATTCATTTTAAAGATTAAGAGACAAGGATGGTAGAAAAATATAAAAAATGTCAAAAATAACCTGCGACCTACCCCACTGGTCCTAAAAGAACTAACAATGTTCCACCACTACTGTGTTTTTGTAGATAGAATGTCTAGTTACTCCAAATGCAATTCGTTATATATCAAAGGCAGTTTAAGACGACATATATTTCGGACATGGCAGGGACATGGAATGGGCGGGCTTACGCATGAGTGTGACTGTCAACAGGTCCTAAACTGTGATTGAGTCGGCTCCTCTATTTGACTGATTCTAACCAGTGATTCCCGTTCCAATAAAACAATCGTACTAACTGTAGTTGATTAAAAACACTGGTTTATCAAATGGAATTGGAATGTATATAATATACCAGTTGTTTTTCTATGCTTTCACAGTGACTTTTCATAAAACAAAACCATTTTAACTCTTAAACGACATAACTGTATTTAGACTGTCATATATATGAAAAATACTACTTTAGGCTATTTAAAGTATATAACAAAAGTTTATAATATCCTATTTTAAATCAGTGTCTGCTACTTTGCAAGTAGCATAGTTGATCTCATTTATTACAAGAAATATATGATGAAATATATTATAAGAAATACATGAATGTTTGCTTATATTGATGAAATTATCGTAACAAAATGTAAATTGAAAAGTTTTTTAGATTAAAATTTAGAAAAAAGCTGTTTATATATGTTTAAAGATAATATTCGTTAAAAAAATTAAATCTTGAATATTTCAAAAATAAAAATTATTTTGTAGCCATCAAAATATAATAACTGAAATATTCAGTTCTTTTGAAAATTAAGATGAAACAAACATAATAAGATCAAAGGCTTTTAAAAATACTTAAGTTATTAGAAAAAAATACGAATTATTGAGGAAGAAAATAGGACTTTCAGTAACACGTTTTTTTTATAATTTTGATCGTTAGACACCAATTATCTATAGAAATAAGTTACATTTAATCAAATACCGACTAAAAATAGGTTTAATATATATTAATATATATATATATATATGTGTATATATATTTGTATAGTATTGAACAAGTTAGTTTGCTCTCAGTTCTGGCAAAAGTGTTGAACTGTCGTTGAGAGAGGCTGACACGTACAAACAGCTGTTCACCTAACAGATGTTCCAAACAACTTTCGTGACGTCTTTGTCGATCTCTGATTGTTTTAATGAAGAAAATACAAACTTTTATCAAACCGTGACAGTTAGGAGAACAATTTTTCCATCTGGCTGCTAAACAATACTTCAGGAAGTTATTAGAAAAAATAAAATTTCACGTTTCGAGGAAGACGTCAGTAAGTATTACTATATCTGAATATATATATATATATATATATATATATATATATATATATATATATATATATTAAAAAAAAATTATGTCAGGTGGGTGAGTGGACTTGTAAAGAAGTACGTAGGCTTGTCAAAACATACTTCGAGTGGGCTTGTCAAGACGTACGTGAGGTGGGTGTGTGAGCATGTCAAGACCTAGATTGTGTGGGGAGTGAACTTGTCAAGACGTACATCTTGTGAGTGAATGGGCGTGTCAAGACGTACGTGAGGTTGTTTGAGTGAGCCTGTCAAGACCTAGATTGTGTGGAGAGTAGACTTGTCAATACGTACATTGGGTGGGTGAGTATGCTTGTTAAGGCGTATATCTGGTGGGTCAAAATAAAAGGTGGGTGAGTACTGAGTAAGCTTGTCAAAACCTAGATCGAGTGTGGAGTGGACTTGTCAGGTGGACGTACATAAGGTGGGAAGTGGACTTGTCAAGATGTACATCGGGTTGGGAGTGGACTTGTCAAGACGTACATCGGGTTGGTGAGTGATCTTGTCAAGACGTACATCAGGTGGGTGAGTGGGTTTCAAGATATGTATCTGGTGGATGAGTGGGTTACAAGATGTATATCTGGTGAGTGAGTAAATTTGTCAAGACCTAGATCGGGTGAGGAGTGGACTTGTCAGGTGGACGTACATCAGGTGGGAAGTGGACTTGTCAAGACGTACATCGGGTGGGTGAGTGAACTTGTCAAGACGTACATCAGGTGGGTGAGTGAACTTGTAAAACCTAGGTAAGTGAGGAGTGAATTTGTGAAGGTACATTTATTACCTTTTTTTAAATACGATCTATAGTCATATACCGTTACAGCATTTGTTGTTTATATTATTGTGTCGGATCTATCAAGCATGGAGTTGTTTTAAGGCGTTTATTGTTAAAATCCAGGAAGGTACTATTTTAATCTATAGATCTTAAATAGTTTACAGAGGTAGTTCCATTTCGTATTTATTCTCATAAGAGTAAACATTAATGTAGAACAACTTTGTGATTTAACGATTTTTTGGAAAAATATACTTGTTACTCATATTAATGAGCATAAAATATATATATTAAATATACTAGACTACTAAATATACTATTACTAGACCATCCACTTCCAAAAAAAAAAAAAAAAAAAAAAAAAAGGATTCATAGTGAACACAATTATCAATTTTAGTTTATTATATATACAAAGGAACAATCAAGTTGCAAAAAAATGGATTCTCTAGTACAATTTACTCGCTTTTAAAAGATGTAAAATCGTAATTTTCTGGTTCTGCATTTAACAGTGCATATGGGGATGAATTCAAAATGGTGACTCCCTCTGCAGACTCTTAAGGCTGTTTGAATTTATTTTATAAAGTTAAAGACTCGTAGATTCTGTAAGACTTCGTAATATAACTATACTTATGTCTTTAATATAAACACTATTTATTGCGGTGACATGTTATTATTATAAGCAGATTCGCTAATTGTAGTGAAACCGTCACCGTTCCTGGTCGAAGCAGTTACAAGTTATGGTTATTAATAATAAATACATTTTTTTAAAGAATAACTGGTTAATGTTTTAGTTTTGTTTGTATTTGTATGTTTGTTTTATTTTTCAGAGAAAACCAAATTACTATGGATTAATAAATAAAAAATAATAAATAATGAAAATCACTCGACAAACATACGAGGCAGCTATTCTAGCTACAAATTAGACAATAAATTTGAATTTGAGTAGCATTAATAGTCTGTATTATAATATTTTGAACAGAACAACAAACAACAACCTTCGAGATAGTCGGTTTTATTTATCTCCTATTATAGAGTATATCTATCTCTAAAGAACGTAATTATTGTGAAAACATAATTGTTGTAATTATTGTAAAATATACTTACAAGATGGATAAAAATAAAATAGTTTCGAATGAAAATCACAACAGAAAATATACGGTTGTAAAATTGACATGAAAAATAATACATCAATTGGGTTTGGACTGACTCCAACAAAACTGCACCTACATCGTCGTCAATGAAAATAATTCATGGAAAATGATAAATACTCCTGGTGGAGTGTAAGAGGTAACTATGTTAATCGAGGATGTCTAATTAAAGGGTAACCAATAACGTAAGTAGAGCATTGTAGACAATAAATATTAACATTGAAAAAAATGTTTATTTAACCTAAACTAACTGTAGCATAACTGTCCTCTATATTGTTTCGAATGAGGACTTTCAACTAGTTACCCAGTTGAGCACTACAAGGAATTAAATTATAGATTTCACGAAACTGTCGCTAGGAGTAGCAAAGAGTCTGCCTCACTAACACAAATACGTTTTCCCTCTCCCTCACTGTCCTAGCCTGCCCCGCCCTGCAAGTTGTACAACTGTACTTAACTCCTTCATTTGTAGTAAACTCTAGTAACGAAGTTTTTATATAATATCAGTCTAATCTTTCAGCCAAAGATAATAGAGCAAATTTCAACTCAAAATTTGTAGAGGTGTCATTTATAGAAAAATAATACAATACAATTAAAAAATATCTTTTTTTAGTTTTATTCAACATTAAGTTGGTTAGTACCTTTTGTCCACTATTTTCTCAAAATATTAATAAAATATATAGAACGGTTTCTTAATGAGTCATGTACCTAAAAATGCCAAACGAGCCGCTTTAGGCAATCATTTCCCCCATAAAGACATTTTAAGAAAATTTTCCTTCAACAGATTTATTACTCATAAGAATAATAATACTTTAATGAAAAAAGTATGAAAATAATATTTGACCGAAGCCCTTAAGTACCTTCTTAGTTTTTATCGGTATTCGATACTTTTGCATCGATGAATTGATGAATGCTGATTGATGACTATATTTTAGTACACAAGGCAACATAAGCAACGTTTTTGATTGATTGAAAAACGTTGTTACAACACAGTGAAATTATTTAAAAAATGTACATCTTTTTAATTAAGTTTAATAAAATATAACTTTGTAGAATATATAATTAATCTACATATTTCTATTATATATATTATATACATTAATCTACAGGATATCTACATCTAAATCTACATAATATAGTAGTTTTGTTTCGTACTATACTATATAGTATATTTGTTAGTTTGTATATTAGTTACGTAGATCGTTATTTTTATTTTGAAATGATTTTATGTTAGAATTATAATTAAAATAAGTAAAACCAACGAGCGGTGTTTGTCACCTTTATCATTTTGTTATTTTGTTTTCATACCACGTAGACAAACGATTACACCGTCACCGTGTCCTGACTTTTTAATAGGTTTGTGTAAATTTAAATATTTAATTGGCCTACCTGCGTTAATTGGGGCGTCCCAGGGAGGACCAAGAACCAGTGCTCGAGTTGCGCGAAATACCGATCTTACTAGTAGGTAGGACGTCAAGTTTTGGCCGCTCAAAAATGCAACTTAAACTACAAGCTGTGCAAAATAAATATTTCCGTAAATATCACAACTCACTGCAAATACCCTGATTTGTCAATTGTATGATTCCGAATATGACTAAATAAAAAAGTAAAAGTCAAGACTAAATGAAAATCATAATTACATAATGAATTTAATTAAATACATATTATTTGGTACTGGATCATGATTATTTAAATCAACGAGTTTGGAAAATATACATCCACCGTTAAACGTAAAAACGTTTGCTGTATAACTTTTAACTGTACATCGTACACCTGTTGACATAATTTAACTGTACACCATACAACTGTTGACATAATTTAACTGTACACCATACAACTATTAACATAAATTAACTGTACAACGTATACCTGTTGACATCATTTAACTGTACAACGTATACCTGTTGCCATCATTTATTTGTACACCGTACAACTGTTGACATAATTTAACTGTAAAACGTATACCTGTTGACATAATTTAACTGTACACCATACAACTGTTGACATAATTTAACTGTACACCATACAACTGTTAAAACATCATTTAACTATACACCATACACCTGTTGACATAATTTAACTGTACACCATACAACTGTCGACATAATTTAACTGTACACCGTACAACTGTTGACATCATTTAACTGTACACCTTACACTTGTTGACATGAAATAACTGTACACCGTACACCTGTTGACATAATTTAACTGTACAACGTACACCTGATGACATCATTTAACTGTACAACGTATACCTGTTGACATCATTTAACTGTACAACGTACACCTGTTGACATAATTTAACTGTACACCGTACAACTGTTGACATCATTTAACTGTACACCATACAACTGTTGACATAATTTAACTGTACACCGCACACCTGTTGACATCATTTAACGGTAAACCGTACATCTGTTAACATCATTTAACTTTACATCATACAACTGTTGTCATCATTTAACTGCATATCGTACACCTGTTGACATAATTTAACTGTACATCGTACAACTGTTGACATCATTTAACTGTACACCTTACACATGTTGACATAATTCAACTGTACGTCGTACAACTGTTGTTATCATTCAACTGTACACCGTAGACCAGTTGACATCATTTAACTGTACACCGTACAACTGTTGACATAATTTAACTGTACAACGTACAACTGTTGTCATCATTTAACTGTACGTCGTACACCTGTTGACATCATTTAACTGTACACCGTACAACTGTTGACGTCATTTAAATGTACACCATACACCTGTTGAAATCATTGAACTGTACACCATACACCTGTTGACATCATTTAACTGTACACCATACACATGTTGACATAATTTAACTGTACACCATACACCTGTTGACATAATTTAACTGTACACAATACACCTGATGACATCATTTAACTGTACAACGTACACCTGTTGATATCATTTAACTGTACACCGTACACCTGTTGACATCATTTAACTGTACACCGTACACCTGTTGACATCATTTAACTTTACACCGTACACCTGTTGACATAATTTAACTGTACATCATAAACCTGTTGACATAATTTAACTGTACACAATACACCTGTTGACATCATTTAACTGTACAACATACACCTGTTGACATCATTTAACTGTACAACGTACACCTGTTGATATCATTTAACTGTACACCGTACACCTGTTGACATCATTTAACTGTACACCGTACACCTGTTGACATCATTTAACTGTACACCGTACACCTGTTGACATCATTTAACTTTACACCGTACACCTGTTGACATCATTTAACTGTACACCGTACACCTGTTGACATCATTTAACTGTACACCGTACACCTGTTGACATCATTTAACTGTACACCGTACACCTGTTGACATCATTTAACTGTACACCGTACACCTGTTGACATCATTTAACTGTACACCGTACACCTGTTGACATCATTTAACTGTACACCGTACACCTGTTGACATCATTTAACTGTACACCGTACACCTGTTGACATCATTTAACTGTACACCGTACACCTGTTGACATCATTTAACTTTACACCGTACACCTGTTGACATCATTTAACTTTACACCGTACACCTGTTGACATCATTTAACTGTACACCGTACACCTGTTGACATCATTTAACTGTACACCGTACACCTGTTGACATCATTTAACTTTACACCGTACACCTGTTGACATCATTTAACTGTACACCGTACACCTGTTGACATCATTTAACTGTACACCGTACACCTGTTGACATCATTTAACTGTACACCGTACACCTGTTGACATAATTTAACTTTACACCGTACACCTGTTGACATCATTTAACTGTACAACGTACACCTGTTGACATAATTTAACGGTACACCGTACACCTGTTGACATAATTTAACTGTACACCGTACACCTGTTGACATCATTTAACTGTACACCGTACACCTGTTGACATCATTTAACTGTACACCGTACATCTGTTGACATCATTTAACTTTACACCGTACACCTGTTGACATCATTTAACTTTACACCGTACACCTGTTGACATCATTTAACTGTAGACCGTACATCTGTTGACATCATTTAACTTTACACCGTACACCTGTTGACATCATTTAACTTTACACCGTACACCTGTTGACATCATTTAACTTTACACCGTACACCTGTTGACATCATTTAACTGTAGACCGTACATCTGTTGACATCATTTAACTTTACACCGTACACCTGTTGACATCATTTAACTTTACACCGTACACCTGTTGACATCATTTAACTTTACACCGTACACCTGTTGACATCATTTAACTGTAGACCGTACACCTGTTGACATCATTTAACTTTACACCGTACACCTGTTGACATCATTTAACTTTACACCGTACTCCTGTTGACATCATTTAACTGTACACCGTACACCTGTTGACATCATTTAACTTTACACTGTACACCTGTTGACATCATTTAACTGTAGACCGTACATCTGTTGACATCATTTAACTGTACACCGTACACCTGTTGACATCATTTAACTTTACACCGTACACCTGTTGACATCATTTAACTTTACACCGTACACCTGTTGACATCATTTAACTGTACACCGTACACCTGTTGACATCATTTAACTTTACACCGTACACCTGTTGACATCATTTAACTTTACACCGTACACCTGTTGACATCATTTAACTGTACACCGTACACCTGTTGACATAATTTTCCTACTAACTTTGTATTTGTAACCATTAAAATCTACCAAAGGTTTCTCCTTTTGCCTAATAATTTTGTCCATACAAAATTAAAAATAATTACGTTTACAAAATTAAGTAGCAAAATAAAAAAAAAAAAAAATACAACACTATCAGCTTCAATACTTAAATATAAATACTTCACTTCTCATAAACAAAACAGCACCCAGAACAATTTAAAATAACCTATCACCAGTGGATGAGAGTAAACTAAGAATCCTTTGAGGACGTGGAAGGGATGAGGTCACGGAATTCCAAAATATACTGGACTTATGACATCCCTAGAAGAGTGAGATGATGGTATCCACAAAACAGTAAATAAGGACACTTACAGCTTATGGCATTCGTGGAAAGTGAACATTGACATATTTTAGCAAAATTATTCACTTATTGAAAATTCTAGAGGTTCAAGGGTACTTTGAAGGTAATTAAAAATGACTGTAAATGTAATTATTTCCAAATATAATTTGAATGTTATGTTCGTTGTATGTTAACCTTTAGTTACCTTTTATTTATTATCAATGATACATCACTATACAAACAAAACAAAAAATAGGTAAAATTTATTGGTGAAAATAGTATGCCTAGTTATTCGTTATCAAATAATCATCAATGTCAAATACTGTGAATATTTTATATTTAGTATTTATATTTACTTGTTGGTATAGAATATTTAGTATTTGTATTGAATTCATGATATAGAAAGTTAGTTCCAGTATGAATATTTATTATTAGAGCTTCAGAAACTTTAGTCATTTTGTTGAAGGTTCGGCTGCAGGTAGTTGCGCGCAACTCGAGCATCCCTTTACGGACCTTAGGTCATAAAGCGCGCAACTCGAGCACACCCATTTAGTTTGTAGCATATTCCATAAGAATAACAATGTAGTACAGAAAGGCCTGATGTTTTATAGAGCTCAGAGAAAAAAGAAAAAGAACAGCCTGCCTTAAGAGGGCTGTTTCTCAAAATCGCCTAGTCAACAATATGCAGTCGACAGTCTCAGACAGCCTATAGTTGCCATGCAGTTTTAACGCCTGCATAACTGTACATTTACTGTTTATTATTATAATAGCTTATAGTGTGAACACTTTATCATTATTATAGGTCCAGTCTAGTTGACCAGAAGTTGATATTATGAGTTTTTAATTGAAAATCGTCAAGAATCACATTTATAGTTTAACACATTTAAATGTCGAACATTTATAAAAATACTCAAACTTTAGAAAAAAGACCAAATTATGGTCCACTAGAATAGTTTTTCAACTGTCCAACGACTCTCAAAAAGTTACGACACGACCATTATCACAAACCAAATCGTTGAAATATAAACCCATTTCGTGGAGCAAAATGTATCTGGCAGCTCTTCATAACACATAATTTATCACCGTTAGTTTTTATTAATATTCTTTGGAGCATACTATTAGACTGGAAAAGGGTTCTTTTTATTCTTGATCAGATAGTGTTCGTCATTATGGAACTAACCTATTACAAGTCTAAATTTTTGTATACTACTACATACTAACTAATTTGTATACCGATTTCAACCATGATACTAAAAGGAACAAAAATTAGGTTCGTTGAACCACTGATGTTTTTGGCATATTCGTAGAGAGCAGTTAAAAAATATTCATTTGACCTTTGCTCAGTTTTTACAATTAAAATGAATTCATAATATAATAATTATGAAATAGAAATATAAGAAATAGAACAAGCCAGTTGTATTAAGTATTTAGGGTTAGTTATTGACTTTAAATTGTCTTGGAAGGAACATGTTGCCAAACTAAAAAAGGAGTTTTTAAATAGCATTAGGAAATTTTATTTACTTCGTCATTTGTGTCCAAAAAAAATTGTTAGTTAATGTCTATCATGCATTGGTTGGTTCAAGGCTTACCTATGGAATATCTTGCTGGGGCGGTTCCTATTCTTACACTCTTTATCCTCTAGTAATTCTTCAAAAACGTTTCATGAGGGTAATTTCGAACAAGGGAAGGTTTGAACATGCATGGCCAATTTTTCTTGAACTTGGAATTATTCCACTACGCCACTTATATGTTTATAAGGTCTTGAAAATGTTTTTCATTAGAAGCACAGGGTTTCATGTATTACAAAGACCAACTTACGGTCTGAGAAGATATCAAATAGTTTCTGTACCAAGATCAGTTTTAACAGCTCATCAGTTATTTTATAGTAGTACGGCACCACGACTGTTTAATATCATTAACCCTATGATAGGAGATTTCACGAAAGTTTGTCAATATCTGTCTAAGTTAAAAAAGTGGCTTTTCTCACAGGAAAATCTTGATAATATTTTAAAGATTATCAGGTAGAGTCTTACAAGTTGTCTTATTATTATTATTATTTTCTTGTAGTTATTTGTATTAAACGCTATCCCTCATGCCTAAAGCGAGGACGTTTTTATCAGTTTCGCTGCCAATGATTTATTTTATTATCTTGTATTAGTTCTTATTCAATAAAATTTGATGAAAATAATTATTGGGCTTAAATATAAATATAATCAGTATATATGGGTTTATATGTGTTTGAATATGAAGTTATGTATATATACGTATATGTATATGTGTGTATATATATATATATGTGTATGTATGTAAGTGTGAGTGTATGTGTGTGTGTGTTCATGGATCAGTTAATTATTAATGTACTTGATTATTTTAATTTTATTTATTTATTTATTTTTATTTTTTGCACAGAAAATATGAAATAATCAAATGAATATGTTATTTTGTTTTTCTGTATCTGTTAGCAGCGGTCTTGCTGCTAGTGCACAATTGTATTATAATTTAATTCAAGTGATGGCGATCCCGACACAGGATACATAGGGGATCCCTATTTTATTTTGCCTTAGTTTAAATTTAATTAGTTTATTATAACTTGTATTAACTGTTCTGTAAAAATTATAATGGAAATGTTGTAATTGTTGGCAAAATAAAAAAAATTATTCTATTCTATTCTATTCTAATTCATTTTACAGCACGTCTAACTGACCTTAAGGACAAGTTAAATGAGGCATTCATAACTAGATGGACCTAAGGAAGGAAGATACTGTCCTGGAAGTGGTAACTAGAGACAAGTGGGGTGCCTTACCCCCCAAGGCCCCTGAACCGGTAGTACACCCCATCAGCTATGTGTTCTACGGCTCTACGGGGGGTAAGGAATGTCTGACCCACGACGCATGCGCAGAAGAACTAGCTGCCATTCAGAAGGCAGACATGAAGAAAACGTTTGATATCAAATTCAAGTAGGTATTTAAGGACTTTAGTATATTGCCATCTACCGTAAATATCTGGGATTACAATTTTAAGGTGTACACTTAAAGAGCCGTTTCCCTCCACGAAAAATGTCAAAAACGAATCGGTCCGAAATGTGGTAACACTTGAAGTGGGATGTGATTGGCGAATAACTTTTCTAATGGACCATAAGTTGGTTTTTGTCCTTTAGATGTATGGAGATCCAGGTTGAATTAACACTTTTCATACATTGAAACAAATTGTTTGTAACTTATTATAAACAGTACAATAAAACAAAATTAAGTTACGTAACTGTAAATTTACTTAGACGAAAATGTATTAATATACATAAAAAACCTTGCGAAAATTCATGTCATCTAGATAGCATTAAATTGTGTGAATTTCATTAACCACATGTATTTTTCCAGATATTACATTCCAGGTATTAAATGCATCCCAGATTTTACACGTAATATTAATTTATATTTATTTTACGTCTTCGAAAGTCAAATACGTTCAAAATGAAGATACGTGTTAATAATTAGTTTTTAAACATACCTAAATAGCCCTTTGCGAATATTAAAAAAAAAATAAAAGTATTACAAAAAAGTAAATGACTCATTCCGCTTACACTCTCCAGACGTGGCACTAAGGGGAGAAAATAGACCATCCAAAGGTAAGTCAAACATACCAGTGTTTTTCCTGAGATTTACGTTTGTACCAGGACACTAGAATATGTACATTTTGTTTCTTAATTCATGCTTTCAATACGCAAAACATTATCCTTATTACCCATCAGTTTATATATGAACTCTCCTATGTTCAGTTTTCTAGTGAGTGGAGATGGAACATTGTTCGAGGGAAGAGGATGGAAGTACAAGCCCAACATACCTATGAGGTACCGGGACGACCAGTACACCAGTCTGTACATCGGTTTGTATGTTTGAACTCTCCTATGTTCAGTTTTATAGTGAGTGGAGATGGGATGGACCAGTGTACGAGGAAAGAGGGTGGAAGTACAAGCCCAAACTATCTGTGAGATACCGGGACGACCAGTACACCAGTATGTACATCAGTTTGTATGTATGAACTCTCCTATGTACAGTTTTATAGTAAGTGGAGATGGAACAGTGTACGAGGGAAGAGGGTGGAAGTACAAGCCCAAACTATCTGTGAGTTACCGGGACGACCAGTACACCAGTCTGTTCATCAGTTTGTATGTATGAACTCTCCTATGTTCAGTTTTATAGTAAGTGGAGATGGAACAGTGTACGAGGGAAGAGGGTGGAATTACAAGCCTAAACTACCGGTGAGGTACGGGGACGACCAGTACACCAGTGTGTACATCAGTTTGTATGTATGAACTCTCCTATGTTCAGTTGTATAGTGAGTGGAGATGGAACAGTGTACGAGGGAAGAGGGTAGAATTACAAGCCTAAACTAACGGTAAGGTACCGGGACGACCAGTACACCAGTCTGTTCATCAGTTTGTATGTATGAACTTTCCTATGTTCAGTTTTATAGTGACTGGAGATGGAACAGTGTACGAGGGAAGAGGGTGGAATTACAAGCCTAAACTACCAGTGAGGTACTGGGACGACCAGTACACCGGTCTGTACATCAGTTTGTATGTATGAACTTTCCTATGTTCAGTTTTATAGTGACTGGAGATGGAACAGTGTACGAGGGAAGAAGGTGGAATTACAAGCCTAAACTACCAGTGAGGTACTGAGACGACCAGTACACCGGTCTGTACATCAGTTTGTGTGTATGAACTCTCCTATGTTTAGTTTTATAGTGAGTGGAGATGGAACAGTGTACGAGGGAAGAGGGTGGAATTACAAGCCTAAACTACCGGTGAGGTACCGGGACGACCAGTACACCAGTCTTTTCATTGGCTTCATGGGAAAATACGACGGTAAGGGAGTTCTAATTTGAAATCCGGATTTCTTAATAGATTTACGCTGCATTTGGAAGTTATTGTAGATAACAAATTATTTTATTAATGGTGCAGGAACTGGTAACTTATATTTATTTGTTTTTTGTGTATTTATGAACACTCATTTTGGGTTAGTAAACCTTTAAATCAAAAGTATTCACTATATTTCATACTAAACAGTCTATTAACTCAAAATGGGTATTTTTTTAATTGATGCGCCTCTTGCTAGTCTAGTGGTTAGCAATTATTCTTCATATACAGATGGCCACGTGTTCAAATCCCGAAAGGTTCACCTACCAATCGCTTGATAGTTTTTTAGTATTGACAGTACAAGATGCCTTTGGAGTAGATAAACAAAAATGCTGCCATTAAAAATGAAACTAGGAAAAACAGGAAATACAAAATATTCATTTTTTTATTAAATAAAAATATATCTTATTATAATGCATAAGTCAAGTAACTCAATTTAGATATTTTCAAAAATTAATTAAAAGTGTTTGTTGTAGTTTCGAGATTGTACTGGACTCCAGTCGTTGCCAATTATAGGTGTAGTAATTCAATTTTATATTCATAGTTGTTGTTGATAAATACATTACTATTTAAAAACTGTCAACTGGAAAGCAATTAAAACAGCTCCATAAAACGTTTATTGATATTTTGTATAGATTCTAATCCATCTCTATAAGATACAATTTGTTCACACAATGTCATCAACCATTTTATTGACAAGTAAATAAATTCATTCGTATTATTAGCTATAACTATGAATATGTTTTTAAATCAAAGCAAAATAGTTAAATTTCAAATACACAAATAGTCAATGGCCTCGTGTTTTTATTGACTGACATTGATTACGTTTGTATTTGTTTCTTCGTGTTATTTAACTCGTGTTAAATAAAGCAAGAAATGTAAAATTTATTTTCAGAAAAATTAAGTTACATAGTTTATTAACACTTTGTAATGTTTCCGGAAATGATAAATCATATTTTTACGCTACTCCTTGGAGTAGATTTAGAATTTACGCAATCTACTCTAAGCTGTCCTCACGTAATGTGTTTGAAATATCCTGTGTGGTAGATATTTCCTCACTCGATCTGCACCAGTGGCATTTTACTTTGTGTACGTACGTTGTTAAGGGACAACGATCCAAAGCCCTCCAGCGAATTTCTAAGTGGACCTCTCGGGATTTGAACCTTTGACCTGTGAACCTGTGAAGCAGACATGCAAACCAATAGGCTAGCAATAGGCCCTACACAATATCTCTGATATTTCTTTAAATTTTCATAAACGTACTCACTGATGCAATGTTTTGTTTCTCTGTCATTAATAAGTTGATTCACAACCCCAAATCTAATCATTCAAAATTTCTTGAGGCCAAACTGAGGCTTCATTTCTTTTATGTGAGTATTAATGTTGTTAATAAATTCATTATTATTTTTAAAAATTATCAAATTCTAGCTCGAAGGAGTTTGACGATTGTGTAGACACAACGAAGGCCAATAGACAATAACGCCTGGTGTAGAAAGACTATAAAAACATAATTATGCCACAGATTGGAAACATTTTTATAAATTATTCATACATTAGGATGTTTTATTTTTTTTAAATAAATAAATCCTATTTTTATTTCCACTTATAATTTAGAAAATCTACATACCAAGAAAATGTTCAATCTTTAACCCTTTTGCATTTTATTGGTCGTTGGCTCAACGATTTTCATTTTAATTTAGGTAAAAATGTATTTTTAATTATCATAAAATATCTGCTCTTTTGTTTCAGTTACGCCTCCATCTGAGACTATGTTCGAAATCAAGAATGCATTAATAAAGTTCGGCATGGAAAACAACTATATAGATAAGCAAATATTGGAGTTTGATCTAGAAAATGTGCAAAAGGTTGAGAATATGTAGTCGGTTTTTACATATTTTTATAACTGAAAAATGTGCAACATTGTTATATATATATATATATGATTAGCAGTTAATATAATTAGATACCTATATTTTTAATTAAATACAATTTTAAAGTATAGGTTATGTTTTGAATAATTTATATTGTATTTTCATAGAGTGCGATTCTACATTTTTTTACTTTATGCTTAGAATATGACTACGTTCTTATGGAGTGAAGAGCTGGTTTTATGTACTTCTCATAGTGTTGAGACTATTAATAATAATAATAATAATAATAATAATAATAATAATAATAATAATAATAATAATAATAATAATAATAATAATAATAATAATAATAATAATAATAATAATAATAATAATAATAATAATAATAATAATAATAATAATAATAATAATAATAATAATAATTTCATTTCATTTTTCATTTATTTATTTCTTTCTTTGTACAACAGATATTCTACAAGTAGTCTTTTTTTATTTATTCCTCTAGCCAATGGCTAATTGAGGAAAAATCTTATTTATAAATACATTTGCTATAATATTTACATCATAAAATACATATTTATCCATTTATTTCTTTCATTGTTACTTTTCAATTAGTACTTATCATTATTCATTTTTGTTTCCTTCTTCTTTATTAACAAACTTGCTAAGTTTCTTAACATTTATACACTCAAAAGATATTAATTAGATAAAAATTAAATCAGACATTCAATACAAAAAATTATATTAATTCAAAACCAATATCTTATTAGATCTAAATACATATAAATATGAAAAGTAATGCAAGATAATATAGCTTAACACATTCAAATAAAACATAACACAATAGAACACAGTATATTATTTATAAATACCTTGACCACTCCAAATATTAGGAATATTAACGAGAGTAAATATATAACTACAATAACAGTAACAACAACAACAAACACAATAAATCAACTATAAACAATAAATTAATCTTCAGTGGAATATTCATTTACAAACAGTTGCAAAAGTAATTTAAGGCACAACAAAGTTCAGGTTCTAATAGTGTAAATGTTTGGACTGTACCAAAGGTCTACTGTGGACGGAACTGACTGTACACTAAAGAGGGGTGAAATCTAAAAAAAACATAACTTGAACGAGTTGCCTTCCTGCACTGTTTTCATATGCAACAGATTATTTAGGGTTATGTTGACAAATAAATGATATGATTCTGATTTGTTAAATATGATTGTATTTTCCTATTATTTGTAAAAATGTGTGTCAGTGTATGTGTGATAATCAGTTCTTTGTGTTTGGTGTTTATTGTAATTAACCCATAATAATAATAATAATAATAATAATAATATAATACAATCATTTATGACTGTCAGATATTGCATATATTAAAGAGAATATGTTGTTTTTCAATATAAAAATCTATAATTTATTAAAGACGAAGAGAATTATAGCAAAGGTGTAGAAAATAAGAAAATCAACAGTGCAGCTGGTTTTGAGTTCCAAGTACGTAAGTTTACGTGGTGAATTAACGAACAGTTTTAAGTGTTTGTAAGACTTAATATTTACTTACATGCAATTTTATATGGTTTGAAGTTAATATTACGTTTTTATTATTTTAGTAAATGAGCGATACAAAAGTTTCACATATTTAGATGAAAAGATCATAAAATACTGAGTTTGTAAAAAAAAACTTTTTGTCCACTAAATTAGTTCCTCACCTGTCAAATGACATTTCTAGTATTGTAGTGCAATAATTATTATGGACTAAATCCATGAAATAGAATATAAGGTTTCTGGTATTTTTCGATAAACACAAATATATATATATATATATATATATATATATATATATATATATATATATATATATATATATATATATATATATCAATTAAGGGTTTTCGATTAAAAATTATTTAAAATTTTTTTGTTATTAAAAGTATTAGTCTTCTTATATGTAATAAATATGTTGAGGAACATAATTAAAAAAAAACTTTGTAGGTATATGATGGCTACTTAAAGTGGCTGATTTGGGCTTTACAGGCGCACAATTCATTAACAAATCGTGTGATATATTTTATGAACATTTCAATAACCATAGTAAATAAATAGTAGTGTAGCCTGCAGTAAAACTTACAAAAAAGTTTTCTTTTAAATTTTAGTAACACATTTTTTAATCATGACAAGTTCTTGAGTTGACCAGTGTGGCAAAGTGTTCAAGGGTTGAGTGGTTGAGACTTGTACAATTATCTTTGGCTGAAAGAAGAGATTATTAGAAATATAACAGTTCCATTGTTAAAGTTAACTATAAATGAGGGAGTTATTTACAATTCGTGGGGCGTATAAGTCAGGAGGAGCCTTGAAGGAGAAAAGGGGGAGGGAAACACGTTGTATGTGTATTTGTAAAGGAGGCTCTTTGCTACTCCTAGCGACAGTTGTAGTGAAAACTGGTACCTGGATGAACACTCTTAACACAAGTAGTTCTTATTTGTAGTAATATCGCGGGCTGTATGTAAATTTATGTGAGAAGGCTAAATTACCAGACCAGCTTGATCTTTGGTAGTACATAAGTTTATTTGTGAAAAAATCTGCATCAGTAACGTTAACACGAATATGTTATATATAAAATTATTTAGAAGCCCAAATTAATGGTAGGTATACAATAAGTACAGGCATAACATGAACTGTGTGTATATATATATATATATATATATATATATATATATATATATATATATATATATATATATATATATATATATATATGTAGGGATATTTTTTTTAACAATGCCGTTATTTTGAAGCCCAAACGAAGATCAGAGTTTTGTTAAAGATTTAGTAACGACTTTTCTTCTAGTCCTTACTATAGGTTTAAGCGTATTTAACTTCAAAATGTATTTAACTGTACACTAAAAAATTATCAAGGGTTGAATTTGTCAGGATATGTGTTGTTCGCGGGTTCATGTGTACACCTGTATGTAGGGCTGAATAGTCAAACTTACTTAGGTGTATGATTGTATGGAGGTTCAACCATCGGTTTTACTTGGGTGTTTGATTGTATGTAGTTTCAACCATCGGTTTTACTTAGGTGTACGGTTGTATGGAGGTTCAACCAACGGTTTTACTTTGGCGTACGGTTGTATGGAGGTTCAACCATCAGTTTTACTCAAGTCTATGATTGTATGGAGGTTCAACCATCAGTTTTACTTAAGTGTATGATTGTATGGAGGTTCAACCATCAGTTTTACTTAGGTGTATGGTTGTATGGAGGTTCAACGATCAATTTTACTTAGGTATACGGTTGTATAGGGATTTAAACCATCGGTTTTACTTAGGTGTATGGTTGTATGGAGGTTCAACCAGCAGTTTTACTTAGGTATACGGTTGTATAGAGATTTAAACCATCAGTTTTACTTAGGTGTACGGTTGTATGGGGGTTAACCGTCAGTCTTACTTAGATGTACGGTTGTAAGGAGGTTTAACTATCAGTTTTACTTAGGTATTCGGTTGTATGGAAGTATAACCAGCAGTTTTACTTTGTTGTATGGTTGTATGGAGGTTTAACCATCAGTTTAACTGAGGTGTTCGGTTCTATGGAGGTACAACCAGCAGTTTTACTTTGGTGTATGGTTGTATGGAGGTTTAACCATCAGTTTTACTGAGGTGTTCGGTTGTATGGAGGTACAACCTGCAGTTTTACTTTGTTGTATGGTTGTATGGAGGTTTAACCATCAGTTTAACTGAGGTGTTCGGTTCTATGGAGGTACAACCAGCAGTTTTACTTTGGTGTATGGTTGTATGGAGGTTTAACCATCAGTTTTACTGAGGTGTACGGTTGTATGGAGGTACAACCAGCAGTTTTACTTTGGTGTATGGTTGTATGGAGGTTTAACCATCAGTTTAACTGAGGTGTTCGGTTCTATGGAGGTACAACCAGCAGTTTTACTTTGGTGTACGGTTGTATGGAGGTTTAACTATCAGTTTTACTAAGGTGTTCGGTTGTATGGAGGTACAACCTGCAGTTTTACTTTGTTGTATAGTTGTATGGAGGTTTAACCATCAGTTTTACTGAGGTATTCGGTTGTATGGAGGTACAACCAGCAGTTTTACTTTGGTGTATGGTTGTATGAAGGTTTAACCAGCAGTTTTACTTAGGTGTACGGTTGTATGGAGGTTCAACCATCAGTTTTACTTAGGTGTACGGTTGTATGGAGGTTTGACCATCAGTTTTACTTAGGTGTGTGGTTGTATGGAGGTATAACCAGCAGTTTTACTTAGGTGTACGGTTGTATAGATATTCAACCATCAGTTTTACTTAGGTGTATGGTTGTATGGAGGTTTAACCATCAATTTTACTTTGGTGTATGGTTGTATGGAGGTTTAACTATCAGTTTTACTTAGGTCTTCGGTTGTATGGAGGTACAACCAGCAGTTTTACTTAGGTGTACGGTTGTATGGAGGTTCAACCATCAGTTTTACTTAGGTGTTCGGTTGTATGGAGGTTTAACCAGCAGTTTTACTTAGGTGTACGGTTGTATGGAGGTTCAACCATCAGTTTTACTTAGGTGTTCGGTTGTATGGAGGTTTAACCATCAGTTTTACTGAGGTGTATGGTTGTATAGTGGTTAAACCATCAGTTTTCCTTAGGTGTTTGGTTGTATGGAGGTACAACCAGCAGTTTTATTTTGGTGTATATGATTGTATGGAGGTTTAACCATCAGTTTTACTGAGGTGTATGGTTGTATAGTGTTTAAACCATCAGTTTTCCTTAGGTGTTCGGTTGTATGGAGGTACAACCAGCAGTTTTACTTTGGTGTATGGTTGTATGGAGGTTAAACCATCAAATTTACTTAGGTGTTCGTTTGTATGGAGGTTTAATTATCAGTTTTACTTAGGTGTTCGGTTGTATGGAGGTTAACCATCAGTTTTACTTTGGTGTATGGTTGTATGGATGTTGTATGGATGTACATACCAAAGTATGTATATGGGAGGGTGCGTGGGTCAATACCACAGTACGTGTATGGGAGGGTGGGTGGGTCAATACCACAGTACGTATATGGGAGGACGGGTGGGTCAATACCACAGTACGTGTATGGGTGGGTGGGTGGGTCAATACTACCGTACGTGTATGCGTGGGCGGGTGGGTTAGTACCACCGTACGTGTATGGGTGGGCGGGTTAGATTTTATATATCAGATTATTACGAATCGACCACCTCAATACTCAAGGAATAATACCTTCCCACCCACCCATACGCGTACAGTGGTATTAGCCTACCCACCCACCCATACACGTACAGTGGTACTAGCTCACCTATATACCCATACACTCTTCTTAGCGTTCCTTTTCTTTCCCCTGCTTAAAGCACCACCAACAGATTTCTGCGGCCGCTTTCTACTTTTCTTTTTACCACCACCAAACGATGTTTTCCCTTTCATAGCTGCTGCCACCGCTAAAGCTGCTGCTCTTTCACCAACACTAGCGTCTATTGATTTCACTCTATTCCAAGCTTTTTCTGCTAGGATTTTGTCTGCCACTGTTCTATTAGCAGAATCGTTAAACTTTGAGTATGCTATATCGCATTTAATAATACACCGAGTGTGCACTCCCTAGTGTGGGAATAGGATTCCCAGTAAATTTAACCATTAAATTTACTGAGGTGTATGGTTGCATGGAGGGTTAACCATTAGTTTTACTTAGGTGTTCGGTTGTATGGATGTTAAACCATCAAATTTACTGAGGTGTATGGTTGTATGGAGGGTTAACCATCAGTTTTACTTTGGTGTATGGTTGTATGGATGTTAAACCATCAAATTTACTGAGGTGTATTGTTGTATGGAGGTTAAACCATCAGTTATACTTAGGTGTTCTGTTGTATGGAGGTACAACCAGCAGTTTAACTTTGGTGTATGGTTGTATGGAGGTTTACTTAGGTGTACGTTTGTATGGAGGTTTAACCATCAGTTTTACTTAGGTGTTCGGTTGTATGGAGGTACAACCAGCAGTTAAACTTTGGTGTATGGTTGTATGGAGGTTTAACCATCAGTTTTACTTAGGTGTTTGGTTGTATGGAGATTAACCATAAGTTTTACTTTGGTGTATGGTTGTATGGATGTTAAACTATCAAATTTACTGAGGTGTATGGTTGTATGGAGGTTTACTTAGGTGTTCGGTTGTATGGAGGTTTAACCATCAAATTTACTTAGGTGTTCGGTTGTATGGAGGGATAAACAATAAGATATTTATATGGAGCGAAGACATGAGATTAAACTTGTAGCTAACACACCATTTCATATATTTAACAACGGTACTTTAATAATTTATGACTAGAAATAGCTTACAGTATAAAAAGCACATTATAACATTACACATAGATTGCAGTCCACTTGCATTGTTCATTTCATTTGAGTAAATTTTACTTTTCATATTCGAAAGTGCAAAAACTTATTTTTTATAGATCCATTTTGTACTCCCAAAAACAAAAGTTTTTCCAGAGCCTTGTGCATGTGCTCTCCTGGCGCTTTGTCTGGAACAGTTATGAACATACTATTTATAAAATAATAACTTTACGACATATTGACGAGTGGAATTCACTGAACATCAAAATGTGTATCAACACAATATCAAAACTAAAAAAGAATATTACAATGACGTTTGTATTGTTGTAATATGTAAGCATTAAGAAATACTAATAACGTTTTAACATTAAGCGTAGGTTCTACGTACCACTGGAAGCCCAATTATAAGACTGTCCCGACGTTACAAGTTGGAATCACCCGTAATCTTAGGCCAGGTCAAAGATAAGTACAGTGACATGGGACAGGCAGTACAACAAGTTTTACGTAATTACCAAGAAAGTGTCCCATATAGACTACGAATATTGAAGGTCAATGATAGGTACAGTGACATGGGACAGGCAATATAACAAGTGTCGCGTACTTACCGAGAAAGTGTCCCATATAGATTAAGAATATTGAAGGTCAAAGATAGAGTGACATGGAACAGGCATTACAACAAGTTTTACGTACTTACCAAGAAAGAGTCCCATATAGACTATGAATGTTGCAGGTCAAAGATACAGTGTCATGGGACAGGCACTACAACAAGTTTTACGTACTTACTAAGAAAGAGTCCCATATAGACTATGAATATTGCAGGTCAAAGATACAGTGACATGGGACAGGCACTACAACAAGTTTTACGTACTTACTAAGAAAGAGTCCCATATAGACTATGAATATTGCAGGTCAAAGATACAGTGACATGGAACAGGCACTACAACAAGTTTTACGTACTTACCAAGAAAGAGTCCCATATAGACTATGAATATTGCAGGTCAAAGATACAGTGTCATGGGACAGGCACTACAACAAGTTTTACGTACTTACTAAGAAAGAGTCCCATATAGACTATGAATATTGCAGGTCAAAGATACAGTGTCATGGGACAGGCACTACAACAAGTTTTACGTACTTACCAAGAAAGAGTCCCATATAGACTATGAATATTGCAGGTCAAAGATACAGTGACATGGAACAGGCACTACAACAAGTTTTACGTACTTACCAAGAAAGAGTCCCATATAGACTATGAATATTGCAGGTCAAAGATACAGTGTCATGGGACAGGCACTACAACAAGTTTTACGTACTTACCAAGAAAGAGTCCCATATAGACTATGAATATTGCAGGTCAAAGATACAGTGACATGGAACAGGCACTACAACAAGTTTTACGTACTTACCAAGAAAGAGTCCCATATAGACTATGAATATTGCAGGTCAAAGATACAGTGTCATGGGACAGGCACTACAACAAGTTTTACGTACTTACTAAGAAAGAGTCCCATATAGACTATGAATATTGCAGGTCAAAGATACAGTGTCATGGGACAGGCACTACAACAAGTTTTACGTACTTACTAAGAAAGAGTCCCATATATACTATGAATATTGCAGGTCAAAGATACAGTGACATGGGACAGGCACTACAAGTTTTACGTACTTACTAAGAAAGAGTCCCATATAGACTATGAATATTGCAGGTCAAAGAAAGGTTCAGTGATATGGTACAGACAATACTACAATATCTATAAGTTCCATGTTCTTACCGGAAAAGTGTCCCATACGGGCTATGAATATTGAAGGTCAAATATAGGTACAGTGGCATGGAACACACATTGCAATATCTGTAAGTTTCACGTACTTACCAATAAAGTGTCCCATATAGGCTATGAACAGTGAAGTGCAAGTGAAGTCACTGTACTTTTTGGGTAGAGTGGGTCTAATGGCCCAGCCACGTCCTTCGTACACCCTCCCGTTTCCCCCGATACAAAAACTGCACAGTAAATTAGTTTAAGATGTTAAATGTACCTAACAGATGATTGAAGAGAAATGTAGAATAGTCATAATTATCGTTAAAATTGTTTATATTGATTAAACAATAATTGCACAAATTTGGAAAATACACACATCACTTAGTCTATTTGAATATGATTATAATTTTGAATCTGAGCCATATTATAATTTACTAAAAAATGATAATAATAATAAAAATACAATTGTCACCAAAACACAGTGCGGTTAAATTAAGTTGCCAATTGGCAAAAATGTAAATGTTTGATTCAAGTATATGTTACTTTAATCATAAATAATACTTGATAAAAATAATACAAAGATGATAAAATTGGCACCACATACTGTGGGTGTTAAATAGGATTAGTTAATGTTAGAAATTATTTTGTAAAACTGCTACTTAAATGTTTGATATGAAGAAAAGTTTCTTTCAATATAAAAATATTTGCTCAAAACATTAAACAATAATTTCAGCGCTGGTATCATGCCATATGACCTTGAACGTTTTGTAGTTTCTTACTGAATTGACAATGTATTTGGTACCACTTATTAAAAGACATTAAAAATACAGAGTATGATTGAATCTTATTTGCTATTTTAGTAAGAATTCTGTAAAAACTGAAATGTAACATCTCTCTCTCTCTCTCTCTCTCTCTCTCTCACTCACTCACTCACTCACTTACGTGGCGGAGCACTGGAAAAAATATAGACTAACTCAACAAATAATAATCGAACACCTCTTTGAACTCGAACAGCCAACAACATGGATATCAGGGTTACAGAGAGAACTTAAGACATTTTGTGATTTTCAAACATAACTTAATTATTTTAAATAAGATCACGATGTAAGAGTATGACAAAAACTGATATAAAATATTAGAACTTGATGTACAAGCCCAGTTTCATTATAGAGTAACATCATATAAGAGAACAATTTATGAAAATTTTTAACGTAAATACTGCTCCCTTCTAAGAATTTGAACATATTTAGCAAACGTGTTTAAACATTAAGTCTCAGTAAGATCATAGAGGTTGATTATTTTTAGGGGGTTCTCACATTTGTTATTACTTTAATTGACCCACCGGTTAAAACGAAATCCTCCCTTACACAGTAAATTGTAAGGCATATTTGGAAATATGACAAAAACAAGACAGTATTACATGGTAACTCAACAAGAAGCATGATATAACAATGTAAATTTTAACTTACTAGGGAAAGGAAGTATTGGTAAGAGAGCAAGAAGTTAGTCTGTTAGTGAGATAGACGAGTTTGCACTTTCACTGTTCTCATATCATAGCTTCATATCCTAATTCCCCTGGTCTCAGACACTCTTTGACTTGTCTCGAAGCCACCAGGAAGGGGGGCGCCTCCCAGCTTGGGAACCCCTGTCTTAGACCAATGAGGATTTCCAGCCTTTAACTCTCCTAGAATGAATGAAATGATTTGAATTCCTCTGACAAACTATCTTAGAAACCCATTTTGATTCACTTAGATTCTTAGATATGAGACGCGACACAACTTTGTGCGTATTTTAAGGCGAATAAGAACGATAACATGAGTATAGTGTGAGAGTGGATGACCTGTGTAGTCTGGTTACTAACTGAGGTCGACTGTTCCTCAGAAAGGGAATAGCCGTTTATTAATAGACCAATGGCTAGGGCAACTAATGGACGAGGCTGTACGAGGAATCCAAACCACGTATTGTTGATCTGACTTTCAGCTAATTAACAAACCTGACACTCAGTTTACTCCCCTACACAACATCCGGACACTGATTACCACCCAACATGGACACCCCAGACTTATCAAGTAGTGTCTACATCGATGTCAGTATTAAAAGGGCCGATCATAGAACCTATCTCCATAACACTTTGTTCCAAGTAGCTGGGTTACAGCACTGCGCCGACTTAACTTATCTGTTACTGTTGGTCCCATACAATATTTGTCCTTATTTCAATAGGGTTGTTTAAATCTTAAAGAAGCAGAAATCAAGAAGAAAAAAATCGAAAGCAGTCATACAGTATACATACGTACTTGTAACGGATATCCGGACAGCCTCGCGTCAACACGTGTGCCAGCTGTAGTTTCCTCATGGCCAAGACACACCACTGGTGGTTGCTGCAGGGGTTCTTGCCCGAGTAAGTGACGAAGACGTAGGGTACCGGCAGGTCGATGAGCGATTCATGCTTGGACTTCTCCGAACCCCATTGTTCTCGGCTGATCAACCACTTTGGCTTACCTCCATCTCCGGTATAACCCAAGTCATTCATATATCCCCGTGTTTTTGGAGGTAAATCTGCGCTCTTCAAGAACTGCAATAAATTTATGACTCTTACAGTAAAATATAGAACAAAATTAGGATCTTTTCCGTTAATTCACTAACACTAGTTTGGTTAGGTTATGATAGGTTTTACTGCGCGAGGGAGCTCCATACAGTTGACTTTGTGGGTGTTACAAACACTATAGATTGTTTTGTGTGAATGCCCTACTTGTATGTATGTTTGTGTGTAATTGTTGTAATGAATGAATGACTTACATAGGGCCTTAGGTTAACTTCTGTTTTAACTAACTATCTGACGTTTGTGATACAATGTATATAAAATTGTCTATGCAATAAAGCATTTATTATTATTATATGTTTGGTTAAGTTATGTTAGGTTTGGTTTGGTTATGTTTAGTTAACCTAACTTATGATTATGGCAGTTAATTAACGGAAAAGATCCTAAAGTTACCTTTACTTGAAAGAATTCAGTCTCTTAAAACATAAAACGAAATATAGAATATTAAACATAAAATAATATATAGAATAAGAACACAATAAAGTATGAAGTAAAACGATAATATGCACATTTATTTATAGTAGCTCACTCACTGCTCTTGAGTTTCATATAATATATTTATCTATATCTATAAAATCCAATGTATGTTTGTCTGTCCTTTATGTCTATCCTTTATGCGCTACCAAACCGTCCAGCCGATCGCCATGAAACTTGGGGAAGTTGTTCTATATAACCCAGGGAAGGTTTCTGTCCTATTCCCGTTTCTTTAATCCCTCAGGGCTCCATCCCTTGGACTTCTAAAGTTTCAATGTTAATCAAATAGCAGGATGCATGAAGGTATAATAAGTCAAATATAAAAAGAATATCAGCTGTGGGTTTTAAATATGTCAAAATTAAATTAAACCATGTGTTAATTTTTTAAACTGTTTATATTTTTATGTTTTGATTTCTTGTGAAGCTATATTAATTGATTGATTTATTTGATTAACAGCTGTTAAATAAAAACAAATAGAATAAAATTGTGGCAGGCAAAATTTTCAAAATTAAATATAATTGAGTACAGTAGTAAACTACACGAAACATCAGCTGTTGTAAATTGGATACTGTGTAAACTGAAAGGTTGCTGCACATTTCAATGATACAATCAAAACTCAATATTATGACCAGTGAAGCGGGTGGGTGCAGCTAGTATGATCTATTTATAGTCTAAATATAAACAACCAATGTTATTTGTCTAATTCAAAAGTTTTAATTTCATTTACTCTATTTAACAGCTGATGATTAGTTAAATAAATAAAATAACTCCACTATTTTATTAAAATACTAAAGAGCTTTTAATGAGAGTAGGAGATGCCCTGCAGTTGAATGGGAATGAAAGGACGCTTGAAAATATTCCCTGGGGGAAAATACGTAACTTTCTAGTTTCATGGCGATCGGGAGTAAAGGTGTTATTTTTGTGATTAATTAAATAAACAAAATAGTTGCATTAGATTACCATTGGAACTTTAAAGGCCAGTGGGGCAGAGCCCTACAGTCAGATGGGAATAAAACCAAACTTATAAACCTCCCCTGGGAAACACACAGCTTCTCAAAGTCTCATGACAAACGAGTGAATGAATCACGTAGTAATGTATAATGAACGGACAAAAAGAGATCATTCACTTATTTATATTTGTAAATCATACAAAACTTCCACTGAATCGACAAACTTATTTTCTCTAAGATTAACAACTATATATAACCATGTCAATATTACTATATAGAATCACTGTTTACATTCCAACACCTATTAACATTTGCCGGCGTGGTGGCTCAGTGGCTAAGGCTTCGGACTGCGGAGGGTAAGGTCCAAGGTTCGAATCCCCACTGAGCCAACGGTCGGTACTTCACTCGTTGAATAAAGTTGACGCACAGGCCTGTAGGCCCATGTCAACTGGCGAGTGAAGTTAAAAAAATTTAAAAACATTATTTAAATTTTAATAATTGTTACTTTTTGACTCTAATGTGCCCTTCGGGGTAAACACGTTGAACTACGAAGACCCTATTGCACAACTACAAACAGAGACAAATTTGTTGACACCTCATCGTTAAAATTGATCAAGAAATAAAGGAGCAGTTGCGTTAGAAAACGGCTTCACGTATTATATATAAGAAAATTTTATAAATATTATTTCTAAAATAATATAGGACCATGTGATATTACATCCTAACATAACATTGTTATTTAGGCGTTTTCTGAAAAAACATTATTTCAATGTTAAGTTATTGTATTCTTATTCTTGCGTTTAAATTTTTTCATTTATCCAATTAATTGACACAAGGTCGATTAGAATTGACACGCTAAACATTTATGTAGCTCAGGTGACATGAAATATTATTAAATAATTAGAAATAACATGAAAAAATGAACAATTATAAAATTGTAAATCATACTTTACATAACATTTGATTAATATAGTAGTTATGTAAGTTGAATTGTACTTGTATTTAATGTGTTTTTGAAGTACAGAACAATTTTACTGTTTTAATCCGTTGAGTTACTATAAACATATGATTGTATAATTACTTAAAAAACATGTAAATTTAGAAGAAATTAGAAACACTTGATTCATTTCTAAATAAAGTGAATTCTGAAATTAAATATCCTATAACTACGTAAATACTCCAAAGCAATACTTACATAATACAAGAAATGAATTTTAAAAGCTAAACATTCCGGTTTATGCAATCAAACTTTAAATTTATTATCCAAACTTCGATTATCACAAAAATTCTAACTTGAAATCAGCTGATATAGTTCGTCAGCTGATCTCAACTTTCAAGTCGTCTCGCGTGTTATCTTTCACACGACCTTATATTCTAGTAGACATATACTCTCTATAATATAAAGACAAGACCTGACTCACTCACTGACTGATTCAACACCGCCCAGCAAAAATAATTAAAGATAAGAGACATGAAATTTAGTACATATGTTTATCTTATGCTCTAGAGGCGAAGATAAACATATGTACGAAAGGAATTTTCGAAATTCCATTCCTAAGTGGTACAAACAGCCCCTCGAAATTTTTTTTTCCATAAGAATAACATTGGGTTGATTTTAGTAAATTAATAAAACAGCTGTTGTAAATAAATAAACATGTTTATATTGTATGTTTCGAATTATACTATTGATGCATTGAAAGTTTAATCTTCAGCTGTTAAACAAAAACAGATTAAATGAACACGTTTGAAATAGGCTAAGTAATACCATTGGGTGTTTATACTAATAAATAGATAGCAACGCAAGTAATTTAAGTGAAATACTGTAAATAGTTGAATATTGTGATTTTACGTTATACAGTTAATCTACTATTATTTTTAGTCAAAAGTCACATGCGAAGTTGAGGTGTATCGAGCGCAGCGAGAGTCGGGGTTGGCACACGAAGCGTGCAGGAGTGTCCCATAGTAATCTCTATATGTTAAAAAGTACTACAACGAAAATCCTGGGTGAGACAATAGTATGTTGCCAGCGAGATACATAAACGAGCTAAACCCATACATGCGTTGCTGTAACTTAGGCTGATTATAAAAACTGTTAAGTCGTAATTTTGTACTTTAGTTGTTAGAAAAATATAGGTTGACTGTTTATTTGATTTACCTTAAAATAAAGTAACTTGCAGCTGTTTTCATGAATAAACAATCATCTGGTCACCATAGTGAACTGACAGAATATTATTTGCACATAAATCAGCTGGTTACAGTAGAAATTTTCCAGCACTGATATTTATTTTTCACTACACTACTATGAGTTTAGCTGTTTTCGTTATGTGTTTACAACCTGCGAAACATCATATTTTCAACAGCTGTCTATTGTTTACTACCAAAAGTAACATTGTTTACAACCAAAAATTTTCCACAGTCAACAACACCTGTTTTTATTCCGTAGTGTAGTGAAAAGTATCGTTCAAAACTCGAGTGAAAGTGTTTTGTATGTTCTCGACCATTTGAAGTGCTCGACAAGTCTCGCACTTCAAACATATGATCTCGAACATGCAAAACCCCACTTTCCAATCTTGTTATGAAATGTACTATTCATTTGTGAAATGTAAGCAGGTCAGGAAAGACTTGCAGTTCCCTGTTCCCATTTACAATTGTAGGAAGTAAATACATACAAAATATTTTAAACTTATTCCATTCACTACTTTTCAAGTGTTTTGTAGACAAACATACTGATGTTTGAGTTATGTATAGTTTGCTGGCAATTCATTGTTGTATTATTTGATTGTTTTTATATGATTTGTATACGTATATAGATTACTTTTTACTTTTACTTATTTTGTATTTAAACTATTACATTTTGTTAATAATTTAACCTATATTGTGTGTTTTTATACGTTATTCTACTAACGTATTTGGATTTACTTTCAATCAGTGTCTTCTTTGTTTACAAAGTGACTTTCTTACCTCCTAAAAAATGCTCGGGGATTTTCTAACAACCTTAGACTTGGGGTTTTTTAGTTTGTTACTGAGTTTTATTTGGCTTCTATCAAGTTTGTGATTAATTTATTAAACCATTAGGACTTCCTTTAAGTATCAAATTTTGTTTTAGCATTGAAAAAGATCAAAGCGTCCTTACGCAAGTCTTCTTCTCCATATTCTGAATATGTGCAATTACAAACTTATCCTTCTCTGTCTTCGAGGATCTTAAATCTTTTTAAAACTTCTTACTTAAGTTTTGTTTCGTTTAGAACCATATATTTTTTACATTTTCATATTTGTTGTTATTTATTTTTTTAAATCTTCCATGGTACGTATGAAGATTGAGACATTTGTTGGAGTCACTATCAGTATACTAGTTTTGTTCATGAGTTTGTTGGTTAAAAATATTCTCTTTTTCGTGATTTATAACTGATTCATGATTTTTTAGCACGTACAAAAGAAAATATATAGATTGCATTTAAAGGAAATTATTTTACCATATACCCAGAAGTTAGAGTTAAATAAATATATATATATATATATATATATATATATATATATATATATATATATATATATATATATATATATATATTATCAAAAAGGAAGAGATTAAAAAAGAAACAAATCAATGATAGTCTATCCACAAAAGAAATATATAAAAAGAAAGTGTTTAACTTTTAGCAATGGCAAGACAGAAAGATTATTTCCTTATTCCTTTACCCTTATTTTAGATTATTTACCCTTATTCAGTTGGTTTTTTGTTTTTTTTTTTTTTCATTTTGGTACGTAAAAAAGAGTAAGCAGTATGATTCAGAATAGTTGTTATAAATTACCATGATTATTATTCTTAGTGTCTTTTGTTTCGACACAGTAATTATTCATGCAAAGGTTATGTCGCACGAGATACATTATTCTTAGTGCAAGATTGGAAGATTGGACGTTTTTTTGGAAACGCCAACTGCCATTCTCGGACATTGGCAAGCTTAATGTAAACTCTCCTCGATTGATTTCTGCAGCATTCTCCCTGGTTTGAGGATATTTGGCAAGGTCATTATCTTATAGACCATGTACAGCAAGTAACATATCATTAACGCAATTGCATTTTCTAAAGTAGTGTGTGCATTAATTAAACATATTTTTCATTATCTAGCATAAGTTAATAATAAATAGGGGAATCAACAATTGTTTGAAGATTAATTTGTTGGACATTTCCTACCCTTTGAGTGTTTTAAGAAACAAACACAACGTTTCGACAGGCATAAATCTCTTGTCGTTTTCAGGCATTGTTTACTATCTTAAACTACATTTAAAAGTAGTATTTTCTTTTTTATTAACAGTCAACCATAATCTATAATCATGTACTTTTTAAGGGGTACGTGTATTATTATGAGTTACTCGGGAGGAAAAAACTATTTTTAAATGATGGTTAATGATTAATTGACTTTTACAACTATCGAAACGTTGTGTTTGTTACTTAAACACTTTAAGCCTATCTCCAAAATTTTTACCAATCAAATAGGAGAATTTAAAACTTATTGGATAAAAAATTGTTACATAAAGATGTTTATTTAAATAAAACAATTATTTAATAAAATTACATTAATTTTTTTGTATTGTCGTAATTTTATTTTTGAAACTATAAAAGGGACCAAACTCTTAAACAATACGAGTCTAGTATTCTGTAAATAAGGACCGATTATCTTCTTTTCACAAAATGAGGGCGTTTACAAGTGATCGATACAAACTTAGGGTTGATGAAATGGTTGCGTACTCCATACTTGAGGAACTCTTCTTGCAAGTCAAACAGCTCCTGGGGCGGGTCTTCCTCTGAAACATACGTGACGTCATATCAACATAAGGGTAGATTAGTTTTAGTTCTCAGGTTAAAAAAACCTGATTAATAATAAAGGCAACAGAAAACTAAATAAACAACACACAATCAGTAATGATGATTTTTTTAGAAAGAGGTTAATACTAAATTTCGTTGGAAAAAAACTACTTCTCAGCTATTGAATATTTAGAAGATGTAATAGACGATAAGTAGACTTTATAGTTATGAACTTAAATTGAGTTCATATTAGCATTTGAGCACTTGCTGTTTTGGCCAGTAGTGTGCTTAAAACACACATATCACTTATTTATTGACTAATTTTGACATTGTAGGTGTCAAACATTTTGACTATTCATATTTGTGCATAAAAGTATTCATTTTTTAATAATTTGACTCTGAAGTATGTGGGAAGCCCTCATAGTACGATTTTCAGCCATAAGAATAACACGAAGAGATATCTGATATCAAAGACGTTCAAATGTGTTTTTTTTTTTTTTTTTCTTAATTTCACTTGCCAGTTAACATCGGCGTACAGACCTGTGCGTCAACTTTATTCAACGAGTGAGTACCGACCGTTGGCTCAGTGGGGACTCGAACCTTGGATCTTGCCCTCCGCAGTCCGAAGCCCTATCCACTGAGACACCACACCGACTAATGTAAACAAAGATCTTTATCAAATGTTTCACAGCTGTTGTGTTTAAATAATAATGATGTTTATAATATGCAGGAGGTTATATCACAGTCTTCACGTCTATATAGTCAAGACACTTCCATAGCTTTACTGTGAAGCTAGCGCTCCAAGTAGCCGGACCACACAACTACACAACATTACAGTTATATTGTAACTTGAGAAGATACAGTTGTATTTTACAAATAAGTTGAATAATAAAAATAGAAAAAGTGCCATGTCACACCATCCGAGTGTGAGCATCTTCTCACTGGCCTTTTAAAGTTTCAACGGTATTCTAATAAAATAATGGAGTCATTTTATTTATTTAATTAATCATTAGCAGTTAAATTAATAAAAACAAATTATAGGAAGACTTATAAAATAGGCTAAGTAAAACACTGGGTGTTTATATTAATAAATAGGTAGCAACGCAAGTCCAGCGCATTAGCTACTGAAAATAAATTTACATATTATATTTTTCTTCATATAGTTAACTTCTAGTATTTTAAACAAAATACATAAACTTAGACTGAATGTAAGTTTATGTATGTCACGAGGTGTCACAAGTGCAGCGAGTGACGGGAAGAGGCAAACACTTCTGACTTAATCATAAAACGTTTTAACTATGCAAAATCAGTTTACTAAGCTGCCAAACATTTCATTCCGTTTCCATGTTAATGTTATTTAAACACGAACTAATAAATCATGCAGTTACAATGCCCAACTGATCATTTTAAATATCTAGATATTAATTGTACTTATGTAGATGAGATACCCACTCTTGAAGTCCCCCAAGAAAGCGACAAGTAGAGCTCTGTTCTTGTGCTTGACGTAGGAAACAGGAAAGCTAGCGGAGGTGTACCATCCTCTTCCCTCGAACACGGTGCCGTCGGTCCCCAACAGGAAGCTGGACACCGATCACCATCTAAATGGCAGGAAGTGTACACTATGACGTGGAGTGGGTGATACTTATTGTTAAGGTTTGGGTTTTATAAAGGGTACCTTACTGTTAAGGGTAAATCTGACAGCGTTAAGGGTGTTCATCCAGGTGCCCATTTGAGCGCTCCAAGGAATTTAGTATATATACAACTGCAACCTCTGTTTATTTTTTCTCGGTTATATAACTTATCTAAATTTGAGCGCAATATTATTGTTTATTTATTTCTTAGGCCACCAAATCACCACAAACCAGTATGAAATCTTTAACTTTTTATTTATTTACATATTTCAATTTCTATCATAAAGCTTAAACAAATAATCACATTTATTTATTCATTTCCAACGGACATCACCATTTTTTATGTGAATAACTTACAACAAATAACAGTACAATAACAATATAAACTATAATACTAATATCAAATCAAATAATCATAGGGGTAGACTATGTGGCCATTTAGAGGCAACCCCATAAATTACAGGGGCACTTCGTAGGAACAAAGACACTTTACGCCTGAACGTTGTCTCGCCCTCTCTGAAGAAATCCACAGTCGTAGATACTTTTGTTACCTAATCCCTGGAGACGTGCCATGATGCTGTTAGCTGCGTCATTCGTCCAGTAATACTGTCTTGTAAACATTTCAGCTGAACGAAACCTTCAAGGCAATTAAATTTAGGATGTCAGGGCAATCCACCTCGTTATTCAGTAGTCTGCGAAGAAAGACCAGGTCAGCCATTAGCCTGCGCATTTCCAAAGATTGAAGCCCCAATTCTTGAGCCAAACCCACAACTGTAACTTGACGATATAAGAAAACAATCTTGACACCCACCATTCTGAGGTTAAGTGTAAGAGAGGACCTAATGGTCCTAACTTTGCCTCACAAAATACAACTTTTTTCATTTCATTCTAACAAAGCGACGTTGAATCCGTTCAAGTTCTTCACACAAATACTTCTGATACGGGCTCCAGGTTAGAGAACCATAATACAAGATCTGACGAACCAAAGCACAGTATAGTGTCTTCATAGCGGTTGTGCTTCTAATTTGCTTCGAATAACGACAAACGAAACCAGGGGTTCTATTCGCTCTTCTGCAGATGTTATTTATATGCAGTTCAGGATTCAATGAGGGTGTCAGTATAACGCCAAGGTCTCTCACCTCAGTCACTCTTGCAATAACGTCTCCAAGAGTGTAGTTTTAAATTATTGGCGATAGGCAACGATTGAATGTTATGACCTGACATTTCCTCACATTGAGCTTCATCTTGTTTTCCATACACCAAACGTTCAACGCATCTAAGCGTTCCTAAATTAATGAGCAGTGCTCCTCATAAGAGATGATCCTTAGAGAACAATTTAACATCATCTGAAAATATAAGTGTGTCTTGGTTAGGGATGGCTTCAGGAAGGTCATTTATGAATAGGGAGAAAAGGAAAGGCCCAAGTAATGAGCCTTGTGGAACTCCTGAAGTAGAGATGAATTCAGAGGAGAGAGATGATGCGAATCTGACATATGGTGAACGATTAGAGAGATAACTTGCAAGCCAACTAATCAAAGTGTTGCCAAAACCCTGTGAAATCAACTTCTTGAGAAGCAGATTGTGGTCCACTGAGTCGAATACCTTGGAGAAATCTAAGTATATGGCATCCAATTGTTTATTTGTGGCAAAGGCTTATTGAATATAGTTTTGAAGAGATACTAAGTTAGTCATAGTGGCCCGCAGATTGGTAAAACCATGCTGCTCATCACAAATCATACCAGTGATTTTGTGTCTTTCGCGATCCAGGAAAAGATCTTCAAACACCTTGGAGAGGACAGAGAAGACAGAAACAGGTGTGTAGTTGGACGCAGCATTTACATTAATGAAAAGAACTTCTAGATAAGTTTAGTGGCCACCTTAATTATTTTGAAACCTTCTGGACTTGACCATACCAAAAATATATGTGTATTATTACACAAGTGGACGCAATTTCATGAAACCATTTTGAAAATGGCTTGAATGTTAAATTTCTTATGCATTCATGCAGATGAGTATTTTTTTTTTAGTCTAGTGCGTGTTTACTATCAGTGTACAGAACTCCTTGGTACACTTGACATTAAGTAAATGTGTAAATCCATAAAATAAAAAAACATATCCTATTCATTATTTAATGAATGTGCCGACTTGACTTCAGAGCGCTCTTACGGCAAAAGCTGGGACTACGAGGAGTTTGAGAGTGCTAGGAACCAATAGCGTGACGATGTAAGCCAGCTGCAACCATAGCAACGCATTTACGTCTTGCAGTGTTGCCACGTTTCAGTTCTTTGAATGCAACTGTTTTATAACCTGCAGGTATGTTATTGTGAATTCTAGTGTAAGTAACAAGGTTTATTTGTTGTTCTATTATAAATTTGTTGTTTGTACCAATTATAAATTCATCTACAATCGGAACTCTACCTCAACAAGTAACTTATTGTCTCTCGTATGTTAAACAAGTACTCTTGGCAACACGGCACGTCAGAGCTACACCCAAGCGCGCTTACGTCAAGTCGGACATACTTGCAAGTGTCTTAGTTGTTAAGTAAATTGTTACTTGTATCTGATGTCTCGGTATATCCCGATGTCTCCCTTCAGGAGATAGTTGAGTTCCCTGATGCACTGGCGATAGTTAGGCCTAGGTCCTGGGGATTCCTTGGACCATGGTGTTGAGTAGTCCTTACTGGTGAACGCGAAAAAGACCTTGGTCACTGGAAGTTGTACAGGACTAAAACGTTCTTTACATTGGTAGGACGTCCAAGACTTCCTCGACACAATCATAAACGGCATTTCTTAGCTGTAAAGTAAAGCATGTGTTTAATATGAGAAGATAGAACTAAAGAGCCCTCACATACACTGAACCTGAAGTGAACCAGCTGAACGTGCAATTTGGTACTGTACTTGATTAGGACTAGTAGGATTTCTTAATGATGATGACAATTAATTGAGATAATTAGCAGAAGCAATTGGTTTAATCGTTGTTTTAACACTTTAATTATGCCAGTGAGTAAAAATAAATATAATTTTTAGGATGTTTACACTCTATGACTTGTTAATTAGTTCAATTGTGAATAAAAGAATACACAGTAGTATTTTTACAGTATTTATTTCGTATATACAGTTTTTGTGTCTTGAAGATTTTGATAATGATTTATTTCGTATATATTCAGTCGTATATACAATATGCAATTTCTTTACATGGAGCAACAGGAAATAAATGGTTTTTAAAAATCAGTAATATTTTAAGTTAAAATTGAATAATGTCCAAACAAATAAAAAAAGCATGTAAAAATGATTTTGTATAGAAGGCATATTAACAGTTTATGGATTGTAAATTTTTGAAACCATTATTATTCTCAAACAAAATTTATATTATACAATGATTCAACAAGATCTACGCTTGATTATAATAGATGAATGAAAAATGTATACATAAAAAAACTACAGTACAGTGCATAAAAATGGTAAAATTTTTTATAAAATTCGCCTACATAAATTGGAAAGGAATTTTTATTCTAAATTACCATATTAACTTAAGAAATATAAACATACAAAAAAAGAAGCAAAAAATAACTTTTTTTATCAATATATCTACTGATTTGAATAATTTTAACGATTGTCAGTGTACATTTCAATTACTATTTTTTCTTTTAAGGAGATGCCAACCTCCTTCTTAACCTCGCTCTGTCTATTCCTCATAGACTATTGATCAGTGCGAGAAATTGATTCAGACAGAGTAAGGGGGCGAATCAGTGCAGTAGAAAGTGAATATTAATAATAAATGTTCCAGTCTAGGACGGATTCGAACCAGCGGTATGTCTAACCGAAGCTCAAAGTCCTGACGCCTTAGACCGCTCGGCCACCGGCTCGCCCAATATGCAACTTACATTATGTAAGTTACAATGTACATTAGTACACTGTAACTTAAATACGTACAATTGTGTTACATAATTAATGCAATAAAAATAAATAGATAAAATACTTGTAATTTGTGAATGTTTACTAATGATTTGAATGTTATAACAATTTAGAATAAGACCTTTTAATCTGTTAGAATAAATACTCCGATTTGTTGAATATAAGTTCAATAATTGAAAAGCTGTACAAGAAATCAAATAAAACTGAATGGAAATATTTAAACGTAATTCTGTAGTAAATATTACATAAACAAATGAAAATTAAAAACCCACCATTCGTAGGTGACTAGAATATATAGAGTAAACATTTCAATAAATTTATATGTACTTTAGAGTGATTCCCCAAACAAGAGGAATGCAACGTAACATTAGCGACTTAAATTAAATTTCTGTGATACGGTTGAAATGTTGTAACAGCAGAATTAAAGTCTAGGGATAAGCAAGACAACATCGATCTGTTTTACGATTTTCGGTGATTTTATTACTGGGCGTGTCTTGACTTTTGAAAAATTAGGGGTAGACGGGATGAGGATTCATTAGTCTCCTGTCCAGAAAAAAATCGATCACTATATTACTGTGTTAGATCTACAACGCGCGGCGTTTCGACCGGCATCAGGTCTCATCAGTGGGCACTGCCATGTGCCCATTCGCCCTGTACGCCTGACCTCCACACCTACTGGCAAGCGAGGTTCTTACACTTGCCCTCTACAGTCCAGTTGTTTATCTTAAACTGGGACTGGTCTGAAGAGTAAGAAGAAGTAGTTGATCCTCCTCCTCCTCACCCACAGCACTGTAAGTGTGCAACTGGGGGATTATCTCTTTTAACCCCAGTTATTAGACAAAACTGTGGCCACCCTACTATTTTTGTCTAATAACTGGGGTTAAAAGAGATAATCCCCCAGTTGCACACTTACAGTGCTGTGGGTGAGGAGGAGGAGGATCAACTACTTCTTCTTACTCTTCAGACCAGTCCCAGTTTAAGATAAACAACTGGACTGTAGAGGGCAAGTGTAAGAACCTCGCTTGCCAGTAGGTGTGGAGGTCAGGCGTACAGGGCGAATGGGCACATGGCAGTGCCCACTAATGAGACCTGATGCCGGTCGAAACGCCGCGTGTTGTAGATCTAACACATGATCTTTCCGTCACATTAGGCTTAAACTTAACTATATTACTGCAGCAAAATATAAAATACTTCCTTAATTAGGTAGTGTTGTAGAAACAAGTGAACGAAACACAAGTGAACGAAACACAAGTGAACGAAACACAAGTGAACGAAACACAAGTGAACGAAACACAAGTGAACGAAACACAAGTGAACGAAACACAAGTGAACGAAACACAAGTGAACGAAACACAAGTGAACGAAACACAAGTGAACGAAACACAAGTGAACGAAACACAAGTGAACGAAACACAAGTGAACGAAACACAAGTGAACGAAACACAAGTGAAAGAAACACAAGTGAACGAAACACAAGTATGCAAAAGTTACAAGGTGAGAGGTTAGAAGAAATGACCTTAAACATTTCACAATGAAAAACAAATTAGCCAAGTTTTTGTCTCATATGTATGTTTTTTGTAACGTCTGTTTCTGATAAATTATTAAATTAAATCAACGCAAAAGTTACTATTATGGAAAAAAGGAAACTTTGGAAGTGAATGGTCCAGAAATCCTTTCTCAGTGTATCACTATGATACAACAGCTAACTTCCCTCTAAATTTCATAAAAATCTCTTCAATGGTTCTGTAGATTTTGTGATGAGTGAGCACGTCGTTATATATATATATATATATATATATATATATATATTAAGCTTGATGTAGGTAGTTTCATTTGGAATTGGAAAAAGATTTAAATTTAAAAAAATACTGGTTGAAATAAGGATTTATTAGCTATTTATACTAATCAGATCTTCATAAATCTGAGAATAAATTGAAATTACTCTATATAGTAAACAAATTATAATTTATATGCATAGTTAACAATAGCAGTTAAAACTAATAAAACTATGAGACATGTATACCATTGTAAAATTTAAAATAAATTCAACATACCTTAAATGTTGGCACTTTTTATTAATTATGGTTATATAACAGTAATATTGAATTCCAAACTAACACTGCCACGACATTCTTCACCTAACCTAGTTATCATATCGGTGATCGGAAAACCCAACATTTCTGAGCGATTAGGAATCTTCTATCATAACAACTTTTCAATTGTCGATAGTTATTTTTATCATTTTTTTATTTAATGACGAATTACTAGAATTTCAGTGTCACTCTGTTGCCAAGAGCAGTGCGACAGACAGTAATTACTTGTGATTAAAATCCTCTTGAAGAGGCACTTTTAATTTGTTAAAACAATAATTCTGTAGAATATAATAGAAGAATCTATAAACAATAGTAAACAAACATTTAAAAGACAATATAAACAATAAGAAAGTCCATGATTGTAATTTTGTTTGATTACACTCAAATTCAGAATATCAAACAAGTATTTTATAAAGCAGCAGTATTTTGAGAACTGAAACGTGGCAACAAGGTAATGCTATGGTTGCGGATGGCTTACAACGTCACGACATTGGTCATACCATTCCCAAACTCCTCGTAGTTCCAGTATTTGCTATGAGAGCGCTCTAAAGGTCAAGTCGGGACACTCAATAAATAAAAATTAAAACTATTTACTGTTTATTAGGAAATGTAGGCTTTATTTTCCAGTGGACAATTTTGGCATTATTTACCCATTTCCCAACTGGTATTTACGAATAGTATGTTTCCAAACGCATTCTCATATTTTCCGAGAGCCAAGCAGTCTTAAGGATAATGATAGTAACAACCTTGTCATAGTGTTGCAATAACATTTACTATGTATTGTGATATTTTCGTAACAAATTATTAAAATCTTAAGACCCAGTATAAACAGGAAGATAGCAAGTTATTTTTCAAGCAATAAAAATCAATTACGTTTAGTAGGATGTTTTATTGAAAAGAAATCAGTGACTTTTGGAGTTTTTCCAAGTTAAACAAAGCTTGTATATAACATTTTAAATTAAAAAAAAATAATAACTCCAGTAAAGAGGACCATAAGTCAATATTATGAGATTTTAAATTTAAAAGCGTCAAGAATGACTTGTAAAATTTCAAAAATTTAACTGTAGAACAATTATAAAAATACTAAATTTTTTGCAAAAAACAACTTATGGACTACTAGAATGATTCTTCGTGTAACAAATGACGCTTCAAGTTTTACGATACGATCATTATTCCGGACCTAATCGTTGAAATAGAAACCCGTGTTTTGGCGTTATTAGTGGAGCGAAACGGGCCCCTTAAACTTAGCGTTCATTGACTTTCGACGTCTTATTACTTCTGTCTGCACATGGGCACTTGGTATATCAGATTTCTTAACTGCCCTACCCACACATCATACACACAGACTACACGACATCCCCAGATGAATGTCAATGTCCATGATGATGATATCCAAGCGGAAACGTACTTGGCAACCCAAGCTGATCGTCTTTGGTCAAGGTCTTGAGCAGGCGTGTTCAGTTTGCTAACGTCCATCAGACTGAGTAGAGCCAACTCTCGTAAACTATTGAGGAGTAGCGTTTGAAGCATTCTAAAAAGTGTCCGAAGTTACATACGAGCTATTATTATTATTAGTCCGGCGCCGATCGTCAAGATATGGACGAATATGAGGGGCCAATGAGTGTAGATGAACGATTTTAGTCATTGTTACTAACTAAGGCGATCGCCAGGGGAAAATGGACCTACAAAGTTACGTGAAATCCGAACCCCACTTAGTATAATCCTCATTTCCCAAAGGCAGAACAAAAAACTATTTCAAGCTTAAGTTGCTAAAAGATACAATCAAACCACTGAAAATGAACGGAGCGGGTATTAAATGATAGAAGACTAGAAGATTCCTAATTGCTACAGTCTGGGCAGTCATTCATATCTTCTCACTTCTATTCGGATCAATTCAAGCAAATATTACCGTTCTATAGATCGTACATCATGAATCTACATCAGCAGATCTGCTTAGAAGTCTATAGTGATGTTCGTAAATCAGCTTTAATGTTAATAAGGGGCTGTTGAAGAGCTATAGTTACTTATCTAGTCATTTAGTTTAATCACAGAGAGGAGCGATACAGAGGTCGCATCCAATAGTGTCCAGAATGTCTGTTGAGTAATAATTTCTCCAGTGTGCCTGCGATGGTCGGACTAGCACCTTGCCTGTCCTTCCCTTATCCCCCCCCCCAACCCTCAAAGATAAATGTAGCAATTATTACTACAGATTTATAAAGATGTACATTAGTAATCTGTACATAACTGCCACTGAGGAGTTCGCTGCGGCCTTGAGAAAGCGACCTCTGTTTCTTTTCCCGTGTGGGGCCGAAAGTGACTCGTAAATAAGTCTCTTCCAGGAAGCAGTGCGTCTGAGTACATAGGAAATGAGGATTGAAAGTGGTTTCAAATAGAAAAAAACGTTTTCACTTTTATATAACAAATTCTCTGTAATACCTCCGAACAAAATGTTGTTTTACGCAGTACTGAAGAAAGTCCTCCCGTACTTGGAACAAGGCATCGTCTGGAGCGTTTTCTGAAAAATATTTTAAATTAGATTTGAATCCAACACTTATATTCATGCCACTACACATATTGTATCTTATTTAAAGCTTAAAGATGGTTTAAAGAATATAAATGTAAATTATTTGTTACCAAACAATATTTAACTATATACTAGATGAAATATATTGATTTATCAACATTTCCGTATTTCTTGATACCTGTGTTTGAAGAATTTACAAATAGACAAACTAGTACGAGGCTATGAAGCTAGAACAAACTAGTATATGAAGCTGCAGTTTTACAACAGTTATACAGTACAATAAAACAGGTATAATTGTAATTATTGTCAGTTTTGGTTTAGATCTTTTTACTCTCAACAACATAAACGTGTTAATGTAACACATCACATTTGCTAATGGAGAGAATTTATTGAAGAGAAGCAAATGGAGTCTCTAAAAAATTATTTCTGAATGACATGGCAAAGGGGGGTTTTCCGATCCATAAAAAAATATGGAAAATTACATGAGTCAATTTTACAGTTATAATCTCAGAGAATATTAGGAAAAACCATGTACAATATAAACATTTTTGTAAATGATTAGAGCTATTTAAAACTAGCTCTCTTGAGATTTAAAATGTTATTAATTATTTAAAATACATCATAGTATCTTATTATATGCCTCTTATACGATATTATTAGAAATGGGCCGGACAGATTGCGACCTGCGTGTCAATGTTTACGAATATACGGGTTTCAGCAACGGAGGGGAAGTGTTCCACTAGTCAACTGCCGTAAATCACGAGCGTGACTAACATCCACGTTCAAGGGTTCAACTTCTGCAACAATGTTTACTTGTAAAAAATTACTGTGAAGAACTGCACAAGTTTGTCTAATTGTTATTTATTGTTTACATCATTATTCGTTGTGATATTTTTATTTATACAGTATACTGAAATCATTGAGTTTTATTCGTTAGTGTTGATTAAACCAACCAATGGACACTGTTGCTGATGGCATGATGAGCGGGGCTATGCCAGGAAGCGGCCTCCCGTCTGCCTAGTTCCCATGACAACACTAAATTCAATGACAAATTGGGAGAAGATTAGTTTTCTCTCTCATTTCCACCACTCAGTGCATCTCTCTTCCACTGGTGCTTTCAATACGTCACAACCTGTGCGAGCCATCTACAGAAAATTTATTATACATCTCGAAACTGCTAGGAAACTGTATATTCTCACCAAAGAAACGGCCCATTAATACAATGTATAAGCTTCTCCTTGAGAGTCCCCTAAACTTGCCGGGCAGCATCGGAGTGTCAGTAAATCCTCTACATTCGTATATTATACCATCACCACTGATAATGAAACTGAAACAAAACATTGTGTTCACCATTTGAATGTTATAAACTTATTATTGTTTATTACTTAAATGAAGGACGTTTAAATGTATGTGAATATGTAAATGTGTATGTGTCAAAAAAGGGGCAGAGGAAGTCTTATTTTACTAGGTGATGTTAGGGCTACAGAAGCCCTCTTAACACTTGACCTGGGGTCCAACCACCACCAGTGACTGGGCAGGTGGGCCGCGTGCAAGGACGAGATCGCTCAGATGGTCACCCGTTCAAGGAACAGCCACACTCAATGTTGCTCGATGCTGTTACCTTGCGTTTACTTCGGAACCCTTCGGTCGAGGCTACAGGAAATTACATTCCGGAGTGAGTACATGTATGTATGTATTTATAAGCCAAAATGAGTTGTATTTATATGTATATGTATACATTATGTATTTATGTAAGTTTGTGAGATACTACAGGTTGTATAATTTCAGTTTTGCTTTGTTTTACTAGGAGAGAAATAATGTTTATTATATTTTAATTTAAGTGTTTTGTGTGTGTATTTTCAAGTATGAATGTTTGTTTTTATGTATTCAAATTTTTATATACGTATTTAATTGTGTAAAATATCTTTCTATGATGCAATTTATTTACTTGGTAAAAAATACGTAAGAGTTACAGGCTTTAATTAAATATATTTTTGTTCCACGAAAAGTAAATAAAATAAGTAAAGAGAGTACGACACTCAATTCAAATTGAAATGTTTGTTAAATGATAGTTAAAGTAGAGAATATTTTAACATAGCAATTAGGCTGAACAAGTTTGTAACTGAAATTGATCCATTGTATAATTAAGTGTTGTAATCAACTCATTGCATGTGCAATTTTCACCATACAGGTCCGAACTAAACTGGTAATGATAATCATATTGACCCTGGATTGAAAATAATATATAATTGAGAAAATATATACCTTGTTCAATCACTTTATTTCATATACACGACATGTTTCGATCCTTAGATCATCTTCAGGTGTAAAATGTAACAAATCTTGAAGGTAATAATAAAATTTAAATTAATTAAAAGTTAACAAATTGAAAATACATAAAAACTGTTTTGGTTAGTCTAATTGTTATAAGTTAACAAATTGAAAATACATAAAAACTGTTTTGGTTAGTCTAATTGTTATAACAATTAGACTAACCAAAACAGTTTTTATGTATTTTCAATTTGTTAACTTTTAATTAATTTAAATTTTATTATTACCTTCAAGATTTGTTACATTTTACACCTGAAGATGATCTAAGGATCGAAACATGTCGTGTATATGAAATAAAGTGATTGAACAAGGTATATATTTTCTCAATTATAAACTGGTAACTTAAAGTTAATCAGCCGTTTTGAGAAGTGAATTTAAATATCACTAAGATATATTATATTTTAACGATTTATCAATAACATTTACAAAATGGCATTTATTTGGTAATTACTTAAACAAGTATGTTCGCTTGGTAAACTAATTACAACTATTTTATTTTAAACCATAAGAGCACATACTTTGGACAACATGTATAAAAAAGACTTTATTTTTAACCGCGCAGGAATCACCAATAAAAGACGTTTTAAGACTGTCTGTGTCAAGATCTGCCAACAGTAACCCTATGCAAAATCTTCCTTGGTGTTCTACAGTTCTTGTTGCATCATTTCATATCAAAACCAAATACAAAGTGGTAAAGAGTGCATTAAAAACCTCTGCACCATTTGCAGGAAACAATATAAGGATCTTTATCATGATTGCGTAAGTTTGGCAAGTTCGTGAACGATAGCTCAGTCGGCTTGGAGGTCCACTAGAGGAGCCTCACATGTATGCTAGGCTAGCATGTAGGCTAGCATCTGACTAAAGGGTGTTTTCTTTTCATTGGATAAAAAACTATGGAAATCCCTAAATTAAGATTTCTTTCTTTAAATAAAACGTTTGAATTTATAAATATTAGTAGCTCTGTGTTCAAGAATAATTAATTTTTTAATCAATGAAAGTTGGGAATAGGGTGGTACAATTTTTTTGTAAATAAATCAATTTATTGATTTTATAAAAATTCATTTATTTTTTGAAAAGCTATAAAACCTTAACGAAAATTCGCATCCAGCCCAGAAGAGAAAGTTAAATTATAAAAAATAAATACAAGGTTAGGAGTTGTGATGTGTTGGTCAATTAATTGGAATGTATTAAATTAATTTTTCAATTTTGGTACAACATTAGTCTCATTAACCATTTGACCCAAAAGTGTTCCAAAATGTCCTTTATCATTTGCTGTATAAAATGTAGAGTTCCAAAAGTTGTTTAAACGTTCCACATCATTTGTGGCAAAACTTACAGAAATTCGCCTAAAGTTTTTAAATATCCGATATCGTTTACCTCAAATCAAGTACAAAATTGACTTTAAACTGCTCTAAACTCCCAGTACTACTGATGGCACATTTTATAAAACAACTCAACGCGATCTTACGACTCTCGTCATCACTGTCCTTAAACCATAGGGAAATCCGTTATCCGTCGAGGCGAGGGATGTGAAAAAACTTCAATGTGTACGTAAGCTACCACATAATAATAACAAATGATTGTACTATAATTTTCTCGAATTGGATTCAAATTATTTAACCCTTAATTTATATATAGGAACGATGCCTGTAGTGTACAGTTAGGGCAGGAGACGCTTTTTTTATTTAGTTATTTTATTTTAGATTGCTTAAAACATTTATTATTACCTTTTTAGCAAAACATGTGCAGATGTACATTAATTGTTGGCCTACAAGAGAATCTGTACGTGGGGCCTAACATTTAAACAAAATTTTAAATTAATTATTGAAATTTAGTATATACACTATAGAGTACACAGGTTCAATGTAAAATATGTAATTTTTAAGGTATCTATAACTGTATAATTACTTTCACTAATGTTTTTAATCTTTATTGTAGTGTTGTCCATCTTATATGCAATATAGTGGGTGCTTCTTTGAATCAGTTTTTTTTTTTTTCAGAAGGTAGTTGATTTGGTTTATTTTTCGTTTTTGAGATAGAGGCTAACATGTGGTTTTTTATACTTGTGCATTGTTGTGCTTGTAGTAGTGCAAAATTGCCAATAGGTTGAAGTTCTCACTTTGTAGTTTTTATTGAAAAATATTTATTGATTAAATAAATGGAATAATTCATTGTTGTGCTATAAGCTCCACCCTAGTTATTCCATAAGGTTCAATCCTGCTCACGCATGCATAGTAAATATAATGTGGTGTAATTAGTTGTAAATGCTTTATTTTGTAAACACTTTATTGATAATATCAGAGTTTTATTAATAAGCTTTCAATATTTACATTCTACTTAAAGTTACCATCGAAGGTGACTCCCAGATTTATAGTATTTTACTCTTTTTATTCCTTTCCCACCAAATAATCTATGATATGTACCCTGATAACTGTTATCACAGAATCATATCGCCATGTATACAGTCTTATAAACATAAAAAAGTAAGCTTATTTCCAAAGCATTTTGATGTATAATGATACTACATCTACATGTCAAGGCATGCCCAGATCTGCACGTTAGAACGTGTTTCTACATGTCAAGGCATGCCCAGAGCTGCACGTTAGAACGTGTTGATGTCAGTGCCTATAGTTTATCCAAAAGGATGTACACTACAAGAGTACTCTACAAGTAGTAAATATTATATACTTGTATAAGATGTCCGTTTGTCTCTTGAAGCCCATGTGCCGGTATTGTTCTTCACGGATCATGGTCCGGCAGAATCGGTCGCGGCAGGGATCAGTCCGTGAATAAGCGAGAAATACATTTTCAATTATTCCATTGAACGGTATGCTTTTTGTAGGCTCAGTTTTACTCCATGCTTCTCTAGCGACTATGTTGATCATAATCGGCCTGTAATCAGAGAAAAGTACACGTACACTCAGAGGTACGTAAAATGCTTTGTTTTTGAAATTTGTTAATGATGGAGTATCATATGAGGGAGACAAAGGTAGTTGGACATTTGCCATCATTACGTGAAAATTACCAATCACGACGTTTCGATTTGGTAAACCCCAAACCTTTTTCAAGTGCTAAAAACTAAATTACATCTACACAAACATGTTATAAAACTAGGTTTTATTGTTTAAGATCGTAGTTTTATAACATGTTTGTGTAGATGTAATTTAGTTTTTAGCACTTGAAAAAGATTTGGGTTTTACCAAATCGAAACGTCGTGATTAGTAATTTTCACGTAATGATGGCAAATGTCCAACTACCTTTGTCTCCCTCATAAAATGCTTTGACACCTTTAAAACAACAATGGGATTGATGGATGATCCACAGAGAAAAAGAAAGAGAGGTCGCTTTCTTATAGCCACAGTGAACTCTTCAGTGGCAGTTACAAGTATATTACAACTAATGTACATCTTTATAAATCTGTAGTTTGAATAACTACGTTTATTCTTGAGGATTAGGGAGAATAAGGGAGGAACTGACAAGGTGATGGTCCTGCCATCGCGCGGTGAACTGGAGATATAACTACTGGATACACATTTAGCGCACTGTTAGATGCGACCTCTGTTTCTTTCTTCACTGTGGAAGCACACACTAATTAATGAAGTATTCACTTCCCTGAAATTAACTCTACAGCATAGGTTTACTTACTCCTTGCATAACTTCATTAAAAAATGTTTTAATACAAAAATGGGTGGTCCGACTAAGACCGAAAGTATTAGAAACTTATAAGTAATACTTTTGGTAACATTATTATTATTACATAATAATTATTGTATAATCTTAACATTATTGTTATGTTAAGAGTTCAGAAAATATTTTCTCTCTCAATTAATTGCTTGTTCTCTTTCAAGAGTGTGATTGTTTAATACAGACCGTTTCATTTCTTTTCTCGTGAAATCGTTTAGATATTTGTACGTACAATTGTTTAACTTCAATTTCATATTACTCAATTACAAGAATTCTCCTCATGGTACATTAACAATATCAGTGAAATTGTATTGTCTTGCACCCCCGTGAAAACAGTTGGAACCCAAAGATTTCCGCCTTGGTTTTCGAGGGACTTAAGAGCTTTGATCGTTCAAAAAAAAAGAAATTCACGCTAAATATAAAAAATATCTGCTCAGGACTGATAACCAAGAATTCTGCCGCATTCGTGCCTTATGTAAGAACCTTACCAATGAATGTTATACTAGATATATATCTCAAGTTAGTAATACCTTATCCTCCAATCCTAAATCCTTTTGGAGTTTTATCAGAGGTCAACTTTCGAGCACATCTCCTCCTGTCGAAGTCTCTCTCAATGATGTCTCATCTAGTTCACCGACTGAAGCATGTAACCTCTCGCTAAGTTTTTTGCATCAGTGTTTAAGAATTCCGCATGTAACTCTCCTGATTACGACTTCAAATCACCATTGACTTTGTCATCATGTCACCTTGATAGTGAAGAGGTAGAGCGTGCACTGACTCAACTTGATCCCCATAAAGGAGCTGGCCCTGATGGTATACCACCTTTAGTACTTCGTGTTTGTAATTCAATACTTGCCCCCCAATTAACTATATTGTTCAATCAAAGCCTTAGATTGGGAGTGTTTCCTGAGATTCTAAAGAGTAGCTTTGTGGTGCCTGTGTATAAATCTGGCCGGAAAGAAGATGTTTCTAACTATCGACCGATTGCCATACAATGTTCTATTGGCAAAGTATTCGAGAGACTTGTGTTGGATAGGATATTCTTTAATCTGAGAAACATAATTGTTCCTGAACAACATGGGTTTATTCCGGGAAGATCTACTCTTACCAATCTCACACTCTTCCAGAGCGACATTTTTTCATCGATGGCTTTGGTAGGCAGTTGGACTGTATCTATCTCGACTACTCGAAGGCTTTTGACACAGTTAGTCATGTCCACTTAATTGCCAAACTCGAGGGATATGGCATTGTTGGCCCTTTATTGGACTGGTTTAAATCCTATTTAAGTAACAGGATGCTCTATGTTAAATACACTGGAAGCACCTCAGAGCCATTTGTCTGGAGTCCCACAGGGGTCTCCATTTGAGACCTGTCCTCTTCAACTTATTTATTAATGATATTGTACAAGATATAGGCTCCAACTGCTTGATGTTTGCTGATGATCTGAAAATATATAGGCCCATCTCCTCACTAGATGACTGCATTCTTCTACAGAACAGTTTGGCCAGGATCGTGGATTGGTGTGACTTAAACCAAATGGCTCTGAACATCAAGAAGTGTGTGGTAGTTTCCTTTGCCAGATGCATTAATCCAATTAATTTTGATTATAAGCTTGGCAGTAGTATTGTCACAAGAAAGACCAGTACCAAGGATCTTGGAATATCACTTTTGGATTCCCTGAATCCTTCCTCCCACATAGACAGCATATGCAGCAAGTCCGCTAAAGTCTTGGGTTTCCTCGTTAGAGAGTCTAGAAGTGGTATAAGTATTGACGCTCTTAGATCACTTTACGTTGCTCTGGTCAGACCAATCCTCGAGTACGCCAGTCCAGTTTGGTCATCATTTCAACAGAACCACATTGAAAGGATAGAAAAGCTTCAATCTCGCTTCATTCGTCTGACGGGCCTGAGGATGGGATTCGAGTATCGTCTTGTGCCTATGGACGAGATTGCCAGAGCTCTGAGGCTGGAACCTTTGGAGAAGCGCAGGCACTTGGCTGACGTTGTATTCTTATACAAGTTGTTGAATGGCGAAATCGATTGTTCTGCGCTACTTTCAAAAATCGACCTGATGACACCTAGCTCTACTCGAAGACGGCATCTATTCAGTCGTCGTCACTGCAACACCAGTTACATGTTCAACAGTACTTTGCCACGGCTACATCGACTGGGAAACGAAATTTGTGATGAGATAGACAATTTTAACTGTAGCATTACACAATTGAAGAAATCGTTTACATTGCTTGATGCTTAACTTAATTTTGCATGATTGTTAATTTGTACATGAAGGTTTGTTTGTTAGCTTTGTTTTCAGATAATTATAGGGTGTAGGGTTTAAGTTTTCCCAATGCAAGATGTAAATAATTTGATGTTAAATGTTGCTCTATCTATTATTCTTGTATTAATGTTTATTATCTTTTCGTTATTCATTAATCTTATGTAAATTGTATGATGTTATTTATTATTATTGTAATTTATGTAGAGTTTGCTCTAGCATGGTACTATTTATAAAATAAGATCTAAGTTTAGTATATCAAATAAGTTATTTGTTTGCAAATTCCTTATTATTATGTGGTAGCATAAACCATACTTTTGTTGGTTCTGCTTAGTTTTGTTTAATGACATGGTTTGTTGAGTAATACTCTTAAGTTTGAATTGCAATCTTAATAAGTAGGCTAGTTTTTGCATATTGCCTTGTTGTATTTTTTCTCTGCATGATAAATGTAAAAATGTTGATTACCGTTTATAAATAAATAAATAAAAATAAACTTTAAAAAATGTGTTTCCCGGAAGTAATTAACATCCATTATTGATTTGTGTGACATTTTATTGATAATGCAAAAGCGTACATTTTCTGTCTTTCGTTGAGAATATTTAAATATTATAAACCTATGTAAACTAGGATATTTATTTAAAAACCCCAACAATAACAATTTAACATCCGTTTAGATCACAACATTTATACATTATGACAACAATGCTTTTAATAAATTGTTTTAATTCATAATTGCGTTTGTAAGCCTGAAAAACGACATTATGTTTTATAGATTACAAACTTATGTTTTATCTTAATATATAAAATCAAAAAACGATGTACTCACTCATCACGAAATATCTGGAACCACTGATCAGATTTTTATGAAATTTGGTGTAACGTTAGATTTTGTATCAAAGAGACGCACTGAACAAGGATTTCTCGAAATTCCATTCCTAAAGGGTAGAAAAAGTCCCTCAGTGTTTACTTTTTTTCTTAAGACTATTGGCATTAATTTAACAATTTATTTCAAACAGTTGATACAAAAAACACAAATATAAGATAAAAGGCTAGATAATTCGGTTTTAATTGTGACATATTTAAGGTCATTTGTACTAACTGTGGCATGTTTTCAGTACTTAGTATCCCCTAAAGTAGACTTTTAGGGGTATGTAGACTATACTAGCTTGGTATCTAGAAGAACGGCAGCGGGCTGAACGTTTATATGATGTGATTGTTTAAGAGATCACGACGGAGGGAAGGGTAAGCAAGCGCAGAGAACCACCCCGTAGTGAAGCAAGGGATGTTGGCTGATTCATTTATAAATAGTAAATTTTAAAAATAAATTAAACATTTTAAATCCAACATTTTAATATTTAAAAATTCGAATATCTGTCAGGAATACAACATAAATTATTTCTCCTGTCCCATCACCATCTTGTAATTGTAAGATATAGGATAAAAATTTTCACGTAATAACAATCTTAACAAATGTTTGACTTCGGCACTTATAATTTATGCGTTCAGGAATTTTTTTTGTATACATTCATAGTGTATAGGCCTAACGATTTAATTTTAAATATAAGGGATAAAATGTCTTAAAATATAACCATGTTGGTACCTCATGAAGCTTTCTTTTTGTTAGGACCAAATAGATGTACAGGCCAAATTGTGTTTTTGCTTAGACGTCTCATGTCAAGCTTTTTTTTCATGTTATCAATATTATGGCATATATTGTCAGGGAAAAGAATGGAGATATGTCAATATATGACCAAGTGAAACATAACACAAATTACAATAAAATATTATGGTGATAATTACGGTAAACAATTTTTGCCGTTATTGACATAGTTTTGATTTGGTATTTAATGTCAATAAAATTATGTGTAACCTAAACTGTGTTTTCATTTGAAATTGTCTCCACCCTTTTTATATATTGCCGGTCAATTCTCTAGGTCTAAAAAATCCGTTCATATGACTGAAAAAATTAATTACCACTTACCCAGCTTTGAGTCGTTGTTAAATAAAAATGTGTTTATAATTTGTTTTATACAATTCAAGTTTCACGCTACACGAAACATGGTATCTCGAGTCTGAAGCACATAACAACAAAAGGGGTTTCGTTAGTTCTGTAATGCTTCAATACATAGTTATGAGAAATGAGATATTATTTCATTTCCGTTTATGTTTTACACACGTATTGTGTAAAGGAAAATTTTCCTTTAATAAGTCCGACAATTCTTATCAAGCTAAAACATATATTTCTATATCATAATTATGAAACTGATAACAGTTGTTTACTGACTACATACTTATGAATATACGATAGTTTGACGTGAACAAATCTGGTAACATTTTTAACTTGTAGGATAATTTAAAAGGGTAAGTATTCTGGAGCATTATTCCTCTGTTTGAATACAACATATTTTTTCTGGTAAACACTTATTTTCATTCGTTTAGTATTTTATAAACGTAAGTTTTGTTTTATTACCGATATGGAAAAATCCCATAGAATTACCAATTGACTAAGTAACATATTATATACTAGATTACAACCAACAAATTAAAAAAAAAAAAATGCAACTTTTTACGTTATAATAAACAAAATACCTTATGTATAGGGTAAACGAGTTCTCTAAATTTCCGCTGAAAAACCACTTTGTAAGGTTCTTTCTGTAATAAAACTTTTTTTTACTCACACGTAAAGTAAATTTACTATAAATTGAATTAACAACTATAAATCCGTATAGGTATATTACAAATTCTATTTAAAAAGTATCTCGTAGAAAAAGACTTAAAGGTTTAATAAAATAAGGGAATACCTTTCTTAAGGGACGTATTATCCAGTGAGACTGGGAATTGGAGAGCGAAACGAAAACCAAGAATTTTTAAACATGGTATAGACAGAGCTGTTAATTAAAACAGCTATTTATAGAATAAGAATTAATTGTAAAGAATTATAGAAGCCTAAATACACATTATTCTAATTAGATCTTCTTTCAACAGGTTAAAAGGTTCCAGTGTTCTTTGAAAGTGTTAGAATTAATAATATGGGTCTATAACTACTTGCCTATTACTTTGTAGTATACATTACTTTGTTTCAACCATGAAAGTAAAGGCCTATGGGGTAGTGAGAGAAGTTTTATACTGACTAGTGGTGAAATTAAAACTTTACCACAGTGCTTGAGCAATAAAAAAAGTAGAAATCTTATTATATTTTAAATTTATTTTTCATCAGTGAGATGTTTATACCTACCTCATATGCATCAATCTCTAATAGTAGTGTTCTGTGAGTTCGGAAAAATATTTATGGTTTGACCAATTTTATTTGGTTAGTGTTAAATGTATTAATATAAAATGTCTAATTTCGTATAGGTTGAAATCCCTTGACAATAACGTAAGGTGAAAAATGTATACCCTTGTTTTTGATATATGTTATGTTGTTATTATAATACGATTAAAATAAGAAACTGACACGTTAAATTTAGTCTAGAAAATCAGTTCTGCAAAAAATACTATATTTCAAAGAGAAATTGATACCTCAGGCTTTTTGAATGGATTTAAACCCCTGTGTATATAGTTAAAGCTACACAATTAGTGATACTCAAACGTTCTAATATAAAAAGGAATGCTACAATGAATTTAATATTTTAAATCTTTCTTCTTGTAAATATTTGAACAGAAATGATAAACCATTAAATAATATTTTGTATAAAGTACATATTAAAAGAAGCCTTCCCAAAACACTCTTTGAAAGACCGAATTTGTCAATTTGTTTATAACAATATTTTAACTAATAAAAACTACACAACTTATGCACCATCCTTTTTAGTAATAAATAATTCATATCTCGATAGAAAGAAATTTAAAATAAACAACTCTAGATATAATGAACAACAATACAAGTTTAAATAGTGATCGTAGAGTTATGAACTTATATAATATATTCACCTGTGAAAAATTGACTTATTGCAAGTGGAGGGAACTAAAATATTTATGCAACTCACCATTTTTGACACATCATTACAATGGTAAATCGGTCGCCTTCGCCACGCTCACTACTTCCTCCCTCACTTCTTCCGTACATCATTACTAGTGTTTTCACAGGCTAGGGTATTTTTAATGAACGCTTAAACTAGACTGATACATGTGAAAAAATGTAAACCTGGAAGGTATTTGCGAAACAAAACTTGATGACTTCAAGACTCGCATTATACCCTTATAGCTTAACTGCGATAACTTTCCCAAAATTTCTCAACGTTATTACAAAAGTAACTGTCGGAATTTATTTAGAATAATCCTCCTTCTTAAAGAAAATGTTAATTTAACATTCATGAAGCTATTCAAACATAACTGTTTTAGAAGTTCAAATAAAAGCTGTTTATCCAAAAATTATCTTTGACTTATCATTTCTTGCTGTTCTAAATAGTTACTAACCAATTAGTTAACAGAATTAGGGCCAAATGTTACCTGAATGCATATAAAATAAGTAGATATTTATATTAAATTAATTTTCGATACAGTTAAAAGAGTTAATGATTCTTCACCGATGATAATTTATAGCCCCCAAACCTAAAAAGTGGAATAAATAAACAAACAAAATCAATATATTTTTAAACTATGCAAAAAGAACAGGAAATATTACACGAACATATATGTATAATTTAATAAATTAGGCATGAAATAAAATGTATGGCCTAAATTAGAAATTGTTCAAACTCACCTACCTGATGTTACGTATTAGTTAGTCCTTTTTGGTAGTATATTCCCTATATTATACAATTTGAACAAACTCACCTACCTGATGTTACGTGTTAGTTAGTCCTTTTTGGTAGTATATTCCCTATATTATACAATTTGTACAAACTCACCTACCTGATGTTACGTGTTAGTTAGTCCTTTTTGGTAGTATATTCCCTAGATTATATAAATTGTACATACTCACATACCTGATGTTACGTGTTAGTTAGTCCTTTTTGGTAGTATATTCCCTATATTATAGAATTTGTACATACTCACATACCTGATGTTACGTGTTAGTTAGTCCTTTTTGGTAGTATATTCCCTAGATTATAGAAATTGTACAAACTCACCTACCTGATGTTACGTGTTAGTTAGTCCTTTTTGGTAGTATATTCCCTAGATTATATAAATTGTACAAACTCACCTACCTGATACTACGTGTTAGTTATTCCATTTTGGTAGTATATTCCCTATATTATAGAATTTGTACAAACTCACATACCTGAAGTTACGTGTTAGTTAGTCCTTTTTGGTAGTATATTCCCTATATTATAGAATTTGTACAAACTCACATACCTGATGTTACGTGTTAGTTAGTCCTTTTTGGTAGTATATTCCCTATATTATACAATTTGTACAAACTCACCTACCTGATATTACGTGTTAGTTAGTCCTTTTTGGTAGTATATTCCCTATATTATAGAATTTGTACAAACTCACATACCTGATGTTACGTGTTAGTTAGTCCTTTTTGGTAGTATATTCCCTAGATTATATAAATTGTACAAACTCACCTACCTGGTGTTACGTGTTAGTTGATCCTTTTTGGTACCTTGGTAGGTTATTCCCTAGATTATGAAATTTGTACAAATGCACCTATAGTTGTTATGAAATTTACCTATAGATTTAGACATTTGTACAAATTCACCTATAGTTGTTATGAAATTTACCTATAGATTATGAAATTTGTACAAAGATGTTACCTATAGTTGTTACGGCAAGGTACCTGTGTTAAGAAACACCCTATTTTATTCAACTGCTACAAATCAACCTCTAATCACCTGTTTTCTCTGTTTTCAGTTATGCTGGAGATCGTAGCTCGGACGTCATGGCGGGCTTATCCACCATTTAAGTTGAATCCACTCAATACTTCTGCCGAAAACGTGCTCTACACGATTACATATTCCCGTGCTTGTAACAGTTTTCACACGTGCTCTGACGTTCTTCTCGGTCTTCAAAATTTAATGTTCCGCAGGAAAGCAGCTGACATACCATATAAGTAAGAAGTCTCTTAAGCCTATTATATTATTTTGAATTTCATTCATTCCTTATTAAAAATATCATTTAATACTGTTATGGGTCACAATACATGGCTCAGATTTTAAGAATTAAGGCAGTTTATGTCAGATGTCATAGTAGTGAATATTCTTTTGGCATTAAAAGTCTTGTAAGGTGCAAAATTGGTAAACATACTCTTAAAATGAATAAAATGAATGTTATTATTACGATGGCAACTCCTCAAGTAAATCCGGCCAGTTATTAAGAATATGGAATTAGGCAGTGTAAACCACTGGATGTTTTAAGGTGATTTATAAGGATCACTGTTTTTAACACTACTGTCAAGATCCAAGGCCAAGAAATGCAATGCAACGACCTAGGCTTTAAAATTTAAGTGTTTTTTCTTGATTTTGAGAATCCTGTTAGTTTTGCCTTCTGACGATTTTTCTTTCAGATACCGTATTGTGAATGGGATTCGAAATTGGTAAAGTAGATAGTAGGCTAGTCTTTTTGCGGCAGTGTGTCACTTGTGGTTTTAATTTTTCAAAATACAAAAAGTTCATAACTCAATTGGTCACATATGCTGTCAATATGAGGTGTCCAATTCAGATTATTATTGATAATTACGACCACACGTTTTCATAAGATGCTTCCAAAAATGGCAGATGGTTCCTTCTTACTTCCAAAAATTATTTTCTAGGTTTTCACCTCATTTATTGCAAGAAAATTACAGTGACAAAATTACGTGGCAATATATGGTTTAATTTACAGTTATTCAGTCAACTTATCAGCCAACAGGTAAACAGTATTATCTGCGTACATTATGGTTGTGGCGTGTACTTCCGGGCACTGAAGTAGATAAAATTGTTCAAATGTGTGAAGAGCAGTGGCCCGAAGACTGAACCCTGCGGCACTCCTATTCTTAAACGTAAAAATTTTGACTTATGTTTATATAAATAATTATTCTTTAATAGCTGACTTCAACGACTTGTCTGTCTATTCAGCAGGCATTCTGCCTCAGAGGCAAAAAGTCTCAATACAGTTAGTTTAACAAGAAGTTTACTGTGGTCCATTAAATGTTAAAAGGCTTACTAAAATCCAATAAGATAATTGTTGAAGAGTTCTTTTTTTCAAACTGGTCAATAATGTAGTCAATAAAATTAATACGACTGTTATTTTAGATGTTTTTTTCGAAACCATGTTGTTTCGTTTATAGATCATGATGTTTAAGACGGATTACTACAATTGTTGTAATTACTTTTAAACATGTTAATATTAAAGATATTGGTCGATAGTTTGTCACCTTTCTTAAAACTGGGATTGCTTTAGTGAGTTTCGGCTTGGATGGAAATATACCCCCTCTAAAAGATACATTTATTTGGAAAGTTAAAGGCAAGTTCTTTTTTGCAAAACTTAATCAGTTTTTTAAGGATACTTCATCCATACCTACAGAGAAACTTTAAAATGAGAAATGGAGAAGGTCAATTATGGACTTGATTTCATCCAAGGTGGTGTATTGAAGAGGAAAAAACAGGGATATTTTGCTGCTGTTCTTGTGTGTTTGTCAGGGCAATTGAGTGCTAGGCAACATAGAGTCAGCAGTTGTTCTAAAATATTCATTTGAATGTTCTACTTTTTCATGTGGATTTTGTGCCAATCTATCCATTCACCAAATATTCTTTAGAATGTGTCAAAAGATTATGTTTTCATTTACTGTTTATAATACTCGGAGGAATATATTTACAATTGAATTTTGTATAGTATTCTGTAAATTAATGTATAACTAAAAACACTATGTATATTCTATTTTAGCAGAAGGCAATGTAACCTTTTATTCGCATTTGAGTGTATTTATTTATTTATTCTTAAGACACTGATCGTCAAGATATGGGCGAATGTGTATTTCGAATGGGTGTGGTGAGTGTAGATGAGGGAATGTACTACTACTACTACTAGAGTAGTCATTGTTACAAACTAAGTCCGACCATTCCTTAGAAAGTGTCATTAATTAAAATCCCAATGACAAATTAACAGACGGTGGTTATCAGCTGACCCCTTTCAAAATTTGTTATGAACATTTAGTATGTCGGTCACTAAGCTAACACAAATATTCATAGGTGTACGAAAATAAATTATACAGGAAATGTAAATGTGGTTTTATAATTAATTACCATTGTCCTCCACATTAAAATCATTGAGGGCAATCATTATTTAAATTAGCTTGATCATTCTTTTCTGCAGTTTTTTTTATTTATTGGGGAATATTACGTTTAGATAACTGTTCAAAATTCATACGTATTATTTTTTAATTTGGAGACTCCTAATTCAGAAAATATTATATCGGTTTATAATAAAACTCTGTTTATAATAAACATTTCTTTAAATTGAGAATTATTTTTAATGAAGTACCCTTTATTCCTGTTTTACATCATTTTCTAATTAGGGTGGCACTGGTTTAATTCAATATCACACTGGACAGGACGCTAACAGTTCTCTAATAACACATTTAATACTAATAAGAATAATCATATGTTGGTTGAATGTTTGTTGTTTATTGATGTAATTTATGAAACTTGACTCACGACAGGCCACAATGGGGTTACATGTGCATTATTTATGTGTTTGTAGTTTCCTGATCGGCGGTGATGGGCGAGTGTACGAAGGCAGAGGGTGGGAGTGGCGGCCCTGTATTCCACAACCTCTCGAGGAGTACTCCTTCAAAAGTACAATATACATCGCCTTCATATTGTCATGCCCCTACGGTAAACCTTGTAATAGATATTCATACAAAATATCATATTTTAATACACATATGGTGTCTTGTAAGTAGGCAGCCAAACATTATATGGTTAGGCCTATTCCAAAGGTAAAAAAAAAATCATGTCAACATATTTTTTATCTCACTTCATCTCACCTGTTTGTATGTAATTTTTACAAAAAGCGAATTTCATTACTGTACACAAGTTTTTAAAAATTGTGGCCACTTAGAAATTTTAAAGCTAAATATCTCAAAAACCTTAAATTTTAGTACATTACAAACGTATTTTGGTATAAATACTTTAAAGATAGAACAGCAGTTAATGGACAGAAAATTTTACAAAATAAAACTATTTTCTGGCCGAGGAATCCCGTTTTTATTAGACAACAGTTATTTCTCAGCTAACTGTAGTTCGTTTCGAAAAATAATTATTCTATAATATGAGCTATTTAGCTGGCAACCAACATTTAAAATGTCGGCTTAAAATGAGAGGTGTAAGGAAATAAAATTTTTAAGGAATATGTAAACCATTAAGACCAAAATTCGTACCAAGTTTCACGATTTCATCATCAGTATCTGCTGAGATATTAAGCTTATGTAAAAATTGCATACAGACGGACGGAAAACGGAGTGAGATAGAGATGTTCAAATGGCATTTTTGTTTTTTGACCTTTGGTTAACCTCCTGATGTTTAGCAGCCTACTTACGGGACACCCTGTATAATCAAAAAACTATGGCCGCACTCATCAAAAAATCTTTCGAACCACGTGACCCATTTTTATGTCATAGAGACCGGCTAAAACAGGATTTATCAAAATTCCATTTCAGAGTGGCAGAAGCAGCTCCTCGACATTTTTTTTTCATAAGATTATAATAAGTATTATTATAATAATTTATTTAAATAGACTACTGAAAACCACAACACAACAGCTTGGCTGATTTAGTTTTCATTTTGATCTGTTCAAGATAATTTCTACTAACTCTGACATGATTGCACTACTTTGAATCTCTCTAAAGTAGACTTATAGGGTTTTCTAGACAGTAAAACTGTATATATGAGAACTGAAGTAGACTGAGCTTTTTTCATATGGTAGTTTAGAGAGAACTAGTGAAGGAAGGGTAACCAAGCGTAGAGAACCACCCTGGAGCAAAGCAAAGGCCTTCGGCTAATTATTCATGTTTGGAATGTTTTAACATTTTTAGAGGGGGATTCAGATAAATTGTTCACATATGTTTAGTACAGTATGTGAAAAATTTAGAAATTGCTGAAAAATAACAATAAAATAAAATGCGTTATAAAAATAAAACAACACAAATTGTTGATAGACATAATAATGAATAACCAAAAGTGAATAACCTGTACGATTTTTTTCCCACTTAAATGTATTTATGTTTTCAGTACCTAGTATGAGTAGTGAGTACAGTAAATAACCCAGGACCCTCCCACCCACTCGTACACGTGAATACACGAAAAATACGTATAGCGAAAAATGCATACACCAGGAATCTTGCGAAATATGCGTACAGGATCAAGTTTTGACAGATGACGAGTGTAACCTATGACGTCACAACAATTAGATAGGCGAAAAATGCGTACAACTTTTACGGCAAATGGATCTTTTACAACAATTGAATTATATAAATGCGTTTACCTCTAAAAAAAATATGAATGTCGCTTAGTTTCTTGGTATTGGAGAACCTAACCTAACCTAATTTCGCTGTACGCATCTTTCATGCCACCGGGGAGAATACTTACCCTCGTCAATTACCACTATTTCCTTCTGTACGCATATTTCGCTGTACTCATTTTTCGCTGTACGCATCTTTCGTGCCACCGTACACGTACGGTCGTGTATTTAGGGCCAGTTCATATCCAAATGGGAACAGCCCTTAATATAGAGATAACTTAAGATTTATTCAACACTGCCTAATCGGAGTTATTGGTTCTGGTAGTGTTCGTGAATAGTGAATGATAACGAATCAAGACTAACGTACATGATTGTTCACCCTACAATTTTGTTTATAAGGGTGAAATTTTACCTGAACATTAAGTTTCGTTTAAACCATTTCATTGGCCTTTTAAGAAATATTATTTTGTTGTGAATATTAAATACAAAAATGTGATATCACAATACTAAGTGTTTAATAAATTCCTCTTCAGGACGAAACACAATCTACTGAACAGAAGGGGTTCTCTTCATTACCATTCTTTTACTATATTACATCAATTATTTGAAGGGTAAATATGGAATTTAGGGGCTCCACCCAGTGTTTACGATCATTGTAACTAGTCAATATAAAACCATGAACCTTGAATATGAAACTATAGATATTTTTTTGTGTAAATACAGAATTGTTTACAAAAATCAAAAAAAGAACAAAAACTGTAAACCAAAAACTATGTATATAACATTTATATTATGTAGTTTTCCCTGTTAAACAAGAATATGACATCCATTTCTTCTTACGACCAATAAAAACTGAAATACTAAACAAAACAGGTTAAGTTAGGTTAGGTTATGTTATGTTAGGTTAGGTTAGGTTAGGTTAAGTTAGGTTATGTTATGTTAGGTTAGGTTAGGTTAGGTTAGGTTAAGTTAGGTTATGTTATGTTAATTAGCAATATACTGTATATTCATAGTCAACATATACTAACCTAATCCACTTTTTTGTTGAATTGATCAGTTATAGTTATTCGTATTAAGAATTCAATGTCATATTCGTGTTCAGGAGGAAAAGTAGATAATATTAATGTCATAAACATAGATTTTTGTGAACAAATGCCTTTTCTTTTTTAATTTTGTTTTGCAAAAAAGTGGTATTTCCACTGAAAATTTTCTGTTGATTTGTATTAATGGGACACAAATTAACTAGTTAATAAAACCATGAAAATTTAGTAATACCCCTATACTTCATATTTACAATTTAAAGTAATCTAGGGAACACAGGGAAAAGTAAGGTAAGAGAAAAGGATGTCCTATTGAAAGGATTTTCAAAAGAGATATATTTTCCATCAATACTCTGTTATCATATGTTTATTTTTCATATTGATTTGTAATAATGTACAAAAGTTAACATTAAAATACTGAACTTTGCAGATCTGGTGACAGTAAAAATGAACAGGGCGAATGAAGAACTCATCCAATACGGAATTAAATATAACTATATCAATCGAAAAGCTAAAATGCATAAAGTAATTCAGAAATCGATTGTTATGCTTATTTCTACTTATAACTCCATCTCAACATTTCTTTTTTGTTTAAATGGCCGCTCCCCTTTGCGAAAAAAGCTAAAAATATGGTTTCCTATTTCAAAGATACGGATCACAATGTTGATCCTACTGCAACACTCGAAGGTCAGTTGATACGTAATTTGTGATTGATAAATGCCTTTTGTAAAAATTATGTATTTTAAAATGTTTTCACAGTTAAATAAGTGAAACTTATTTTAAAATCTTTGCCGAGAATTTTATATTAAAATAATATATTATAAAATAATAATATTAAAATTAATATAAACTAATGGTCCACTAGATTGGACCTTTAATGATCATACAGTGTTCACTGTACTGTAACTCACTTAAAAAAAAGAAAAGAAAACACGAATCGTATAGTTGAAATAGAACAGAATGTTTTTGACAGCTGACGGCAAGATTGTATGGCCACTATAATGAAGATGTCGACTTCCCAGTGGTGACTTGGGATGGCAACGATATATCGATATATCGGAAATATCGATAAATATGTTTCGATATATCGTTATATTATTATCATCAACATTTTCTTTCGATTATATCGGCAATATCGATATTTTGGTCCGATATATCGTAACACTAAATATTGTCGCTATTCTCTCTCCTCAAAAATCATCATGATTCGAAAAAAAACATATTTATATCGCCTCTTTCGCGTACAAAACATACATTGAAATAACAAAGTAACTTTATTTCTCACGAATATATGAACTTTATTTCCTCACAGTTAACGCACTTAAATGTAGTTTATTGTAGACCAGTTGGTGGAACGGGTGGCGATCGCGTACGAATGTTATTACATCATTCTTTTATAATTAACATAATAATTAAAGGTATAATTATTTTTTTCGAATAAATAAATGTATTTAATCTTTACATTCAGTAGGATATTCTTAATACTGACAGCAAAACATGAGTGTATTTTTGGTCAAGATATAAGAGTTAGTGCATAATTCTATACAGATACATAATTTACAATTCGATATATCATTGCTAAAGCCTCCTGAGCTGATATATATAACAAATAATAAGGTTAACGTACCTTTTGTCATCTTCAGCTACAAAATCCTATTTATTGGATTACCGGTTTCAGAGTAAGAACTCCATGTTCACATCCATTGTACGTTGTCAAAACAATCACATTAAAAACATAATACAAAAATTACATATTTACAAAAATAAAAATAACTAACCATCATACCCACCGGCAATGTTATCATGTGTTTTATTATTTTTATTTTTGTAAATATGTAATTTTTGTATTATGTTTTTAATGTGACTGTTTTGACAACGTACAATGGATGTGAACATGGAGTTCTTACTCTGAAACCGGTAATCCAATAAATAGGATTTTGTAGCTGAAGACGACAAAAGGTACGTTAACCTTATTATTTGTTCGATATATCAGTTACGCGGTATATCGATAGTTTTCTTTCGAAATTCATGTTAGGTCGATATTTGGTTTGTGACATATCGGTTAGTCGATATATCGATATGTTGAAAATATTTGCCATCATATTGAACATATTGGCGGTTCGGGAAACGTACACATAAGTTCTTCCTGTTAGTATAGTGTGGTATAGCTCTGTTGGCAAATGTCATTAGACTAGACTGATTCATATAAATGATAGTGGAACTATGTTAGACGGATTCGTAGGTTTGACTTTATTATTACTATTCATTATTCATCTCTAAGACGCCGATCGTAGAGATATGGGCGAATGTGAGGAATGAATGACTGTGATGAGTGTAGATGAATGAGTGCAGTCATTGTTACTATCTGAGTTCGACTTAGCTCAGAAAGGACTATTTATTAATAGCCCAATAGCCAGGGCAGCTATGGGACCTACATCTTTACGTGGAATCCGAACCACGTAGTGTTGATCTGATTTTAAGCTAACTGACAAGTCTGACACTCAGTTCTCTCCCCTACACAACATCTGAACCTTGGCTACCATTCAACATGGACACTCCAGACTTCTCTAGTAGTGTCTACGTTGATGGCAACCATTGGGTGGATGCCATGTCGGGATTAAGAGAACCGAGCATGGAACCTATCGCCTACAATCTCTCAAATACTTTGTCCCCAAGTAGCTGGGTTACAGCACTGTGCCGACCCATTATTGGTTTATATGTACCATCATTACTGTTCTTAATTTTGTTTCATCTTTGCCATTTTGGAAATTCCAAAACTAAATTACACCATTCAGGAACTTAAGTGGCAAAGTAAACATACACTTCAACTGTCAAGCCCACGAAAATACGCACATTTAGAAGCTTGACAATCAAGTAATTGGTGAGTGCGGGAAGACGTTTTGAGTGCCGATTATCTAGAGCGTTTCCACTGAGTAAATAAAAAAATTTCGCAAAAATTTAATACAGTATTAGTTTTTACAGCACCTTAATCTGCATTTTATACAAGCATTATTGATTATGGACACCTTCCGCATTCATCTTAATTTTATATATGTAATCCAAAAACAACGTACTCACACATGACGAAATATACGGAACTACCGAATAGATTTTAATGACATTTTGAGTGAAGTTAGCTTTTGTAACATAGAAACCCACTAAGAAAGGATTTCAAGAAATTCCATTCCTAAGGGGTATAAATACTTTCAACATTTCCTTTTTTCCTTAATTTAATAATTTATTTCAAACAGCTATTCCAATTACATAAACACGACACAAACGCTTGGCTAATTTGATTTTCATTGTGATCGTTTCAACTACCTACTACTTTGCACTCACCTAAAGTACACTTAAAGGGATTATAGACTATGAAACTCTGTTATCTAGGTGAACGGCAGCAGGCTGGGCTTTTATGCTGATGTGATGGTTTAGTGAGTACATTGAGGGAAGGGTAATCAAGCGTAGAGAACCACCCCGTAGCAAAGCAACGGCTGTTGGCTAGTATTTAATAAGACCTCACCATGAAATCACAGGAACTGAAATAATAACACTTCAGAATTTCAAAGTGTATTCGGTTACCTTTGTCGATATACTCCCAGTTAAAACTCCGTGTCTTATAAGGTCTTCAAGTGCCTGGAACATCTTAGCAGAAGGCTTAGTTTCTGAAAAAAGAAAGTAAATAAAACCAATCAATCCAAGCTTATTTTACTGTCTAAATATTGCCATGTAGTATAGCATGCTGGAAAAGTTTTAAACAAAAATTACTTTCAAGCTTAGTATTTTTCTTAATTTAAAAATACTAATTTATAATTTAAACATCGATTAAAAACAATAACTGTTTCTTTACTCAGCAAAGATGAGCAAATATGAGGGGTGAATGATTGTGATGAGTGTAGATAAACGAGTGTAATCATTGTTACTATCTGAGTTCGACTTAGCTCAGAAATGACTATTTATTAGTAGTCCAATAGCCAGGGAAACTACGGCATCTACGTGGAATCCGAACCACCTAGTTTTGGTCTGATTTTCAGCTAACTGACAAGTCTGACACCCAATTCTCTCCCCTACACAACATCTAAACATTGACTACCATCCAACATGGACACCCCAGACTTTTCTAGTAGTGTCCACGTCGATGGCAACCGTTGAGCGGACGCCGCGTCGGAATTAAGAGGACCGGGCATGGAACCTATCTTTCAACCTGTTGAAAGAATTTAAACCATATTCAATAATCATGTCTGCTGGGTAACGGAGGGCGGACCAAAAAAACTTGTTCAATTGTATTAAAAACTAATGGGATAGTAATTTAGATAGACATTTTCGTTAATAAAGCTTAAATACTTTGTAGAGTAAAGTAACAAAGCAAATATTTGAAGGTTCTGAGAGAGCACATTATGTAAAGAAGTCGTCAGCAGGGATCTGTAACTCCCTGAAACTCAATGCGGTGCACCACAATCTCCTTAGGAATTAGAACGGCACTGAATCTCGTTTTAAGCTCACTTTCAAGAACACAACTCAACAACTAGCTTAAAATTACAATACCATATAAATTATTTATTTTAAACCAAATTAACTATTGATTAGTGTAAACCATTTAAATAAATTATGTTATTTAATTCTTAATTATGACACGCCGACAAACCTTTTTGCGTATTTTAACCTAACCTAACCTAGCCTAACCATACCTAACCTAACCTAACCAAACCTAACCTAGCCTTTAAGACGAATATGAATTTATATGAGTGTAGTTTTACTAAGATAAATGTTTGGAACTACAATTTTTTTAATTTCTGATTCATATTGTTAATGTTTTGCAGTTTTACTATAGTTTGTATTACTTAAGGAGTTGGTCAGAATTGTTCATTTTTAAGAAAGGTACTTTTAATTTACTGTTTTATTCCTTAAAAAAAATTAAAAAAACAGAGGCAACGACAAAGCTAGTGAAACGATCACAATAATTTAAAGGTTGAATCAACCTGATGCCCAAGCGTTGGTGTAAAGGCATCCTAGTGAGCTTTGTCAAAGTTCCATCTAATCCGGGCATAAGGTTGGACCAGGGAACCTGAATTCCCACAGATATCAGAACAGGCCTGTGTTATTAAAGGGGGGATGCACGAAGAACACTCCTCCCAATATTTAGGGGCCTGAGATCGTTTGCATGAAAATTGAAGCATAGGTCCTGGGAATAAACTCCGAAGCCAACGAGCTGAGTAGAAAGTTCTGGTATCTTTAGAATCTACATATCACCTAATTTAATCTAAAAACTTCGCCTTTAAGTAGCTGGATTACATTCCTATGTTTCTAGTGTTGACTGTTAATTTAAGTAAACTGTCGTACGATAGTTGCTAAGTAATGTTTTAAGTTTGGAGATTGTTGATCCAGAAGTTAAGCAAATAGTTAAGGAAGTTACAGGAAGTTATCAGCAGAGTTTAACTTGCCGCAGTGTTCCAGTCTCCTGAGGAATTACAATTGCTTTGGAATACTAAAGTAGAATTAAAACCAGAAGCGGATTGTAAAGCCTGCGTAGAGGTACTGTCTTCGGGGACGGTCGGAGATTCTCGACAACGTTCGGTGACAGTGTTGCCACATCGGCTCGTTCGGAACGGAGCAGCTGGTAGGCGTAGTGTAGTAGCACGGCGAATATAAACATGGGAGAATGAGTTACGGCAACACTGTATCTGTTGAAGAGTGAACTGCCCGATTGTTATTGGCTAAGGGCGGTGGCGCGCCTTCGTCCCCTCCTCCCCCTCGCTCCGAGTCTCTTCTCGGCAATCCGCTTCTGGTTTTAATTCTACTTTAGTTTCAAGATCACTTTCAACTCGTCAAACCATTTAAAACATTAGAGCGTCAACTTGCGTCGACATGCTTTCTACATCTATGGAAGTATATTTATTTATTATTCGCTACTTTAGATTATACAAAGTTGCTTGTTAGAACAATACATAGAAACTATACTTAAAAGAATCAGAACAATTATGACATGAAATAAAATGTAAAATTGTTTACGTAAAAATATAATTTTATTTTAATGTCTAACAGTAACATTCGTGTAACATTTTAACGCTAAGAGTATTTTTTTTTTTATTCAAGGAAAATATTTTAAAATATTGGTGGTATAAAACAAAATAACGACTTTTCTAACAAGTTAAAATACTCGTATGATTTAAACAGTGAATATGAAATTTCAACAATGACATTTGAACTCGTTTATATAAGAATGTATGTTGGGAAACGACAGGAGAAATGATTCACCAAGGAGTCAAAAATAGTTACAGGTCTTTTTGTAGGAAAGACTTATTTCTTAAAATAATTAGTTATTATTATTCGTTAAAGTGCACCGCTCGTAGATATATGGGCGAATATGAGGGGCGAATTAGTGTAGTCATTGTTAGTAAGTAAGATTAACTGTTCCTTAGAAAGAGCCATTTTTAACAGCCCAATAGCCAGGAAAAACCAACGGATCTTCAGATTTATGTGGAATTCGAACCACGTAGTACTTGGTCTGATGTTCAGCTAACTGGCAAGCCTAATAGTCTTCCACACACACACCATACTACCCTGACTAGTTATCATTTATGAAGTGGTGGAATATTTTAAAAAATAAAATCAAATTCCCTATCCATCATCATAACTACATCACTATATGTTAAAACAATTTCACCATTGACACGTGCAATCTGGATGTTTTTAAAAATAAGATTTTAATTTTCGTCCTAAATATTTTAATCTCCTCCCTCAAAATATTAAAACTTCAAAATAGTTTATCTCTGCTGAAAACGCATTTGAGGAGCCATTTGGTCGGGAGGGCTTTCTATACTATCGATGAAGCTATTATGCAGTCTTGAGTGGTGATGTTGGCTATTTTATTTTTATTAAATTAGGTACCTTAAATACTTTTTTCATATTGTAACAGCTAAAATATAAAATAAATCCCAAGATCAAGTAAGTGTAACAATTATTTTGGGGCATAGTGAACAATTGTTTTACAGTCGACGCAGAAATTATGTGCACCCGAGTTTGAAGGTTGTTTACTAACAAACTAAGAGACATACGAAAAATCTAATCACTTCAATGTTTTCCCCGTTTGACTGTACGTTATGAAATGTGCGTTTTTAAATTTTATTCCAAGGTTTATTTTTTATCCAATATTTTTTTATCCTAGTTGGAACAAAAAATGAACCGGAATTTCAACTAGTTTTCATTGTACATCACATTTACACCGTTATTACTACAGAACCCGTTAATAGATCACATTTACATTTTAGTAATTGGTTGATAGGAAGGTTTTCTACAAGCTACATCAATTTTAGAATTTTAACTATTCGAGAAAAAAAAGTTCTTATCAATTGCCTGAAATATTGTTTTCTCGGCTTCCAGAGGCTGTATGATTAATTACTTGGTCTTGTTGTAATCCCTATGACATGTATAGTTACGATAAATTACTTTCATATGTAAATAAATTTAATGCTTTTATATTGATTAAAATCAATTTAAATTCATCAATTTAAAGTTATTTTTAATTGATTTAAATCGGTTTAAAATCACTGCATTTATTTACATATGAATACCACTGTATGTGTATGGGTGGGTGGGTGGGTGAGTGGGAATACTACTGTATGTGTATGGGTGGGTGGGAATACCACTGTATGTGTATGGGTGGGCGGGCGGGTGGGTCAATACCACTGTATGTGTATGTGTGGGTGGGGTAATACCACTGTATATCGGTCACACGTTCTCACGGCGTTGGCTGTCCCTCGTAGACTCGAGAGGACTCAGCCATTATCTAATTAAATAAATAATGTATTTCATTTACAAAAAATTAATGAGTCTTATAATAGTCAACACTCTAGGTAGAGCAATAGGTATTCATCTTTACGGAGCAGGTAGGACTCCTTGAGATAAAAAATAGTGGCCATGTGGTAAAATAACTCATTTTAAAATTAAATAAATAAATTAAAAAAACAATATTTGGCAATTTGATTTACGATAGTAACTAAAGCGTGAAAGGATGTGCCCTAAGGCATCCCTTCCTTTACTAGTCAGAAAGGACTAGTACCACCAAAAAAAATTGACTACTACGTATCAGTAATGTATCGTAACTATACCTGTTATAAGGATCACAACAAAACCAAGTAATTAATTATATGATCCCTAGATATCGAGAAAACAATGTTTAGAGAGAATCGTTAAAGAACTTTTTTATCGAACAGTTAAAATTATAAAATTGATAAAACTTGTACAAAGCCTTTCCATCAATCAGGAATTAAAATATAAATGTGATACATTAACAGTTTTTATCTTTTTTTTAGAAATAACGGTGTAAATAAAGTGAAAACTAGTTAAAATTCCGGTATTGATAGTTACATACTTGAATGAACGCGGATTCGTCCATCATACAGTCATGCGTCACATGTAGTATCTAACATAATGAAGGCGTTTTTATGTTTATTACGACAACTAACATACGTGACCTAACGAATTTATGTAGTATATATTTAAAATTAAACATAAACTAATATTTTACGAATTTATGTAGTACATATTTAAATCTAAACATAAACTAATATTTTACAGTTTTTACATTTTATAAATGTACAAAACGTTTATCTCGAAGTAAAATAAAGCATTTTATGTGTATTTCAACTGTAAACCCTTGTTGTATGTTTATGTGGAACTGAAATATTTACGTAATGTTCCTTGATAAACATAGTAATCTTATTTTTAAGTAATATTATAATGTTAAATTGTTATGCTAATATGGCGTGTTCTTTAACATAGTAGACTATGAAGCTTTTTCACAACACGATATAATAATATAGATATAAAAATGTTCAGGGGAAAAATAAGTAGTAAAACAAGGTTGATTTTCACAAATGAATTAAATAAAATTAAGTGATTTGTCAAACAACATATCAATTTAAAAAATGTTGCTATCTGTAAAAAAAAGTTCTTTACATAGAAAATATTAACGGCATCACTGTCATGCGGCTTAATAGCCCGGTATGCCCGCTACAATACGGCCTGTAGAACGCCTGCGAACCAGGGTTAGGCAAGGGGCCGGGTTTAATCAAGTATGTAACTATCAGTACATGATTTTTTCCAAGTAAAATAAAAAATATTAAAACTTCGAATACAATTTGAAAATCCATATGACATAACGTACAGTTAAACGGGGAAAACAATGATGTAATTAGATTTTTCGTATGTCTCTTAGTCTGTTAATAAACAACCTTCAAACTCGGGTGCACATAATTTCTGCGCCGACAGTAGTATTAATTGACTTGTGATGCTATTTTTGTATTATTTAATGCTCTTGGTTTATGATGTTATTTTTGTATTATGACTTGCATAGAAATCTGTAATACTTCATGTTGTTCAAATAAATGAATTTTGAATCTTGACCTACCAAACTTTCCATAAAATATAAGTTAATTTTTTTTAAAGCTAACTGAGGTCGGTTCAGTTAGGTTAGGTTAGGCTAGATACGTCAGGTTCATTAGGGGTGGCCCCCTCCCCCCTCCCAACTGACCCTAAACTTGTGTAAACTCACTACACACATTTTTTATTTCTTAATTTGTTGTATACATACATGCGATAATGGCAAACTCACTTGCAAATGTTTCTAGGGACACAATTTTAAAAGTGTCAGCCCTTTTATAACAAACACCCGTTGTTATATCTGCCGATTGCCTTACCTTCGAAATTCCCGATGAATGCAATGTAATGACTCTTGGCAGCGATGCATGCCCACTTGTTAGGTAGGGTGGGTTGAAGGGTCCACCCTCGGGCCGAGTAGACCCGGCCATCACCACCCACTAGGAAACTGTACTAGTCATACAAAAAAAGTAAAACAACATTTGTAGCAATAACTTGACATGTTTTCACACTGATAGTACTAGAAACCAAGTGAAAATATTGTAGGAAAGTTACGATTAAATAGAATGTAGATATATCGAATTGAAACCTTTTGCAACTTGTTAAGGTAGAACTCAACCCTAGAAATATACCAGTTGCAAAGTCCGGAAATGGTTCAATTGAATGGTAAACAACAGTAAACAAATAGTAAACAATTTGGGTATATCGCAAATTACACTACATATTTTAAAGACAATTAGTACCTAGGGGGTTTTTAAGTCACTTATTATGAATTTAACATTAAAAATATTGTAAAACAAAATGGCGGATGGGAAATTAAGCTTTTCCGCTACTAACATGATTGTTACGAATAAAAGGTTGAAAAATTATGTTGATATCCACATTTGTATCATATATTTTACATACTTGTAAAACCTGCTAATTAGTACTGGAATGCTGGAAAACCCGGAACAATCAAGATAGTAAATGAGGAATATATATAAATTATAATAATAGGAATTTATATTCAAAATAATCAACTATTGGTTTCATACGTCATTTATGATGATTTCAACAACAAAATAATGATACATGAAAGTGGTGGATGAAAAATCATAGTTTTTCACAAATTTCGAAAATGTTACACATAAAATAACAACAATAAATAAACAAGTATAATAACAATATAAATAATATATTGTTGTAATAATATAACAATATAAATAATAATATATTGTAATAAATAAACAAGTAAATAAATGTGTAAAAATAAAACTTATCTGCACATAGTTTATATATGGATTGATAATAGTTGCAAATCAATTGTGGAAGTTGCGGAAACTTTCGAAAAATCAATTGTGGTTGGAAAATTCAAGAAAATCATAGTTGAATTGTTTATTAAAAATAGTTGATAAAGGGTTTTTGGGTTCTTGGTCATAATCTTAGCTACATAAAAATATAAAACAAGTCACGAATGGAAAATCTTGGATTTCCAGCATGTTTCACTTCTGCTACAGAACAGGTATTTCAAAAAACATGTAAACATTAAAGCTACCATAATATGCTTTTTGGCAGCTACAAATCGTCTAAATTGAAAGTACGATATCATATTTTTATCTAGCGGATTAAAAATAATAAATGTCACACAGAAAATATAACATTAGGTTTAACAAAATCATTAGTTTTAAAGAGTTCACTACTATTATAATGTAAAAAATTTCATCAATAACTTTTTTTCTGCTAAAGATATTTTGATATATAAGTTCTCATTGGAAAAGTAAGCTTATAGTAAAAAAGTCATCACCAGTTTTTCAATTAAATTAAAACTGTAGGTACATCGAATGATAAAATAAAGGAAATCTTTTGTTAACCACCACTACAAGTTTAGTCCCTTGTTAAAAATCAACTAATTTTTCAATATCAATCAGATAGGAAGTTAGTTTTTGAATAACAGACATTTTACCAATTTTCAAAGTGCACCCAAGTTTTTTAATATTAGTCCAAAACGGCCATAAATGTTTGAGCATGCGAATAGATGTATGGTATGACTTTTTGTTCTTGGATTTTTTTCGAAAACCAACTTCCACTTGGCAAAACTGTATTAGCTACAAAGTGGAAATAAAGTGTATAATAGGCAACAATTATTAATCCATAATTTTTTAAAATGTGTGTTATAAGATCCATATTCGTATTTAATTGTTTATAATTTTATCCTTCTAAAATGTCGTCTCAAACATTGTTTCGTATGATTTACCATATTCAAGGTATACACGTCGAAACAGCCCGTTATTTTTATTTATTGACAAAAGCGCCATCTTTAAAATACTATATTTAGCTTTTGGCTAATCGCAAAAAATTTAAAGACAGTATCTGAAAGGTAAATGTAATAGCTTTAAATTAAGTCCTTTCACATTTTGACATAAGTGAAACACCCTTTTAGATAAAAAAAAAAAAACTGTACAAAATATGAAATTTCGGGGTGAAGATTTCAGTATTCAATGCTCTATACTTGATTAATGGTGGATTTTAGTGAAAAGTTGTAAATAACATTTTCTTCTTAAAATGAGTTATTAACCAATTTTATATGTTGTTTTTAGTTATTGTGTCCCATATATCAAGGTGCTCCAACTAACAGGTGGGCTGGCAAAGTGGTATATTTCAAGGAACTACATCACCCTTGATATAATAAAACAATTTAAGTGAATTTATTAACTTTATATTTAATCGTTTCTGTTTCACCTGGTTTACTGTCCCAACCACCCATACATGTACAGTGATATTGACCCACCCACCGATACACGTACAGTGATATTGACCCACCCACCCACACATACATGTACAGTGGTATTGACCCATCCGCCCACCCATACACGTACAGTGATATTGACCCACCCGCCCACTCATGCAAGTCAAAGTCAAAGCAATCATTATTCATCATTTATCACATATACCCACCCACCCATACATGTACAGTGGTGTTTACCCACCCGCCTACCCATACAGGTTCAGTGGTATTGACCCACCCTCCCACTCTTACACTTTCAGTGGTATTGACCTACCCGCCCACCCTTACACGGACCGTGATATTGACCTACCCGCCCACCCTTACACATTCAGAGGTATTGACCCACCCGCCCACCCTTACACGGACAGTAATATTGATAATCAATTAATTAAATGGGAATGTTATAGATTTTTATATAGTTTATAACAATAGATTGTGCCGGGTCTTGGACCGGTACAGTTTCGTTTTTTTCGTCGTTGTCTGCCAGGCTGCCTGAGATTCGCTTTTGCCTTGCGTTTCGCGTACTTGGTAGCCGTTGGCCCAGTTCCGTTTCGTTCCGTGTTCCAGCAGCTTCGGTCAAGTTGGCCTGTCTGTTCATTTGTTCTCCGCAGCCGTTCGTCTAGTCATGGTTGCCGGCTAAGGGTTCCCAAAACTCCAGGGTCCTTGAGTGGGACTTTCAGCCCTCAGCCGCCGTCCGGGGGAACAATTGAGATCCATCCCCCCCCCAAAGCTGGGAAGCGTGCCAACCGGGGGGATGGCTCAAAACAAGTCGAGCGATGGGATCACGGGTGGCAGTTGGAGGGTCAAAATAACACTCGGCAGCTGAGCAAAACTAATTTTATTACCAAGAGAACAAACTGGCAGGCAGAAGGCCACATAAAAAAAAGCAGAAGGCCACAATATAAATTCTCACTTAAATAAATAACAAACACTAAAATTAACAAGATAATACACAATAATAACAAACGCTATAAATACCAAAACTACAATTAACAAACTGTATGGCCTATCTGCAGTTTTGGCCTGAGACACCCAAAACGTAAGACAAATTATTAAAGAAACCAAAAAAAGTGAAAAGAAAATTTATAAAAATTTTGATAACCCCAATTAAGCCGGCAATTTGGCCCACATCCCTTGATTCCACCGAGGCCAGGGAGTAAGCCGGATTCCCTGGGCAGCTCCGAATAGAAGTTAACTAAAAGCACAATAATCCCCTTTTGGTGAGTTTAAAAATTAAACAATTTAAAAAAAAATATAACACGGTACCGTTCTATTATCCCCGGACATCAATAATACAATTAACAACGAAAAAATAAATAACGATCACTAGGCCTAAACATAACAATAAATAACAACAAAACTTAACCATAGGGACCTAGCAAAATATAAAATCCAAAAAATATAACAATAAAATAAACTAATTAAATAAATAACAATAAATATCAACGTTTTCTTCTTTTTTTTTCTTAAATTGTAATGTTTGAAATGTCCCCATGGCTGTTTCTTCACTTTGTCCAAACAGTTTTAGGCCTAGGCACAAATATATCCACAAACTTTTTTTTTTCTTCTTTTGTTTTTATATATTTTTTTTGTTTTTTTTATAAATCACCCCCAGCTCAGCCGCCGGGAAACGATGGAAAGAACTGACCTGAGGACTGAAGACTTCTACCACCAAAGATGTAGGGCGGGTAGCGGGCAACTCCAGGCTCCAACATGGTCCTCAGGCCAGGCTAGCAGTGGAGAATATCGAAGTTCCCCCGGACGGCGGGCTGAGGGCTGAAAGTCCCACTCAAGGACCCTGGACTGCAAGGTCAAACACAGCCATTAAACACAGTCCAGCCATCACAACAAAATATTACACATAACAACTGATATAAGAAATGGCAACAAAACAGGAACAGACAAAATTGTACATGATTAAAGCACACTAGAAAATAAAAGGCCTATTTTTAGGCTATGAAAATTTACGTTGGAAACTCAGATTTAAGACAAATTACAAATTAACAAATTATAAAAAACGTAATTACCTATATGGAACAAAAAAAATGACAAACTGAATACTAGGCTATGGATACATGAGCAATAGGTTATAACATGAAAAGCTAAAGATAGGCTAGGTTATTGTCAAAGAACAAAAAATATGGTAAATCGGTAACTACAACTGTAAAAAGGCTCAATAAACATTATACAGAATTACAATTGAAAATAAAGGCAGATATAAAAAGCATTAAAGGTAATTAACGGTAAAGAGTAACATGGAAGCACATGGCTTTAACCTAGTCTGAGAAACATCTAGACAAAGAATATAAATTAGACAAAACCCTGAAAACACCAGTAAGCCCGTTGAATATTTTCAATGAAACAAAAGTATTTTCACCAAAAGGGTGATTAAATATTAGGAATTACAAAAGAACACTTACGTTTTGGGAACCTTAGCCTAACATATTCTCGTGACGAACGGCTGCGGAGAACAAATGAACAGACAGGCCAACTTGACCGAAGCTGCTGGAACACGGAACGAAACGGAACTGGGCCAACGGCTACCAAGTACGCGAAACGCAAGGCAAAAGCGAATCTCAGGCAGCCTGGCAGACAACGACGAAAAAAACGAAACTGTACCGGTCCAAGACCCGGTACAACCTCCCTCTGCAAACCTCAACACACCCAGGCAGGGGAGCAAACTCGGTACCTCAGGGAACCAAGAGAAGACGAAGACCTCCGAAGAGTGGTGTTCCAAGGACGTCCAAGAGAAACTAAGAGGGGAAACCCCTCGAACAGGGAACAAACAACCCTGACTGTCGGGCCCGACAAGAAAAAAGAGAGAGAGAAGACTCTCTCAGAACAGCCACCTAGGGCGCAGAGGTGATCAATCTCTTTGCCCCAAGAAACCCCCAGGAACACCAACTCCTGGACCAACCGTTCCCCGGAAAGCCTTAAGCTGGGACACATGGGCTTTCCTAAACACCCTGCCTGACTGGGGATCAACCAGCAGAGCAGTCACCGGTGACAAAAACCTATCGATGCGGTGGGGACCAGACCACCGATAGCACAACTTTGCAGCTCTTCGTTCCGCGGCCGAACTGACCGGGTGAGCCTGACAAAGAACCAGATCTCCAACCTGAAAAGGGTTAGGAGTACGACCCTTATCATACCTCCTCCTTACTCTCTCTCTAGCACGTAGCAGGTTGCGCCGAGCAGCCCGCCACGTGGACACTACGTCAGTGGCACCTGGCGTAGGTAGAAGATCCTCTAACCTCCACAAGTTGGAATAAGAATAAGAATAAGAATAAGAAAATCTTTATTCACATAATAAGTTTTTTATAAAACAGTTTGCCATGTGCACAAGGCACGCTCGGCTAAAATGAAATTGAAGAATACATTTAAAATTAAACTTAGTCTTCTAGCAGTCTTACTTCACTATTTCTACATCAAAAATATAAAGGAAACACAACACTGTTAATTATTTTAAACTAAAACATGAAACATAATATATACATTACACATTTAAACATATGCCATAAATATACTAACAATGTATTAATACTATAAGATTCAATAAGCATATACAAGGTTTCTAATCTATTGTTTGAAGTAATTTTTTTAAGTTTGTCTTGTAATTAGAAAGTTTTTCATTAATATTAAGATTTTTTAAAAATTTATTAAACATTAAAGTGCATTTAAAATAACATTGGTTTCTACTAGTTTCTTTTTTGTACAGAGGAAAAATCAACATTTTATTACTGACATGCCTAGTGTACTTAATAACGTTTACATGATTAAAAATTGAACTATATTTTTTGACAAACATTAAAATTGAATATGTGTAAATACGGTTGAAATTCATGACATTAAGAAAGTTAAAAAGTTCAGCAGAGGGATGAAACTTTCCCACGCTACAAACTGTACGAATGGCATGTTTCTGTACTATAATTAGTGGTTTTAAAATATCTTTGAAAGTACCTCCCCAGTGTACAATTCCATACCTCAGGGTGGATTCAAACCAAGATAAGTACAATGTACGTAAATCAAGGGGGTACAAAAAACCTCTCATATGGTAGAGACTATAGTTGATTTTCCGTAATTTTGTTACAAGAAATTCCAAATGAGAGTGCCACCTCAAATCAGAATCAATGAATATACCTAAATATTTAACTTTTTCACTAAAATCTATTTTTACACAAGTACACTCATAGATGCAAGCATGAGAGTGGCATTTGATATTTAATTCGTTTTTATATTTACTCACTGTTGATGGTTTGTATGAAAAGATAATTGAGCTAGATTTCTTTGTATTTATTAAAAGTCTATTTTTATTAATCCAGTTTGAAATTTTTAATAAATCTTTATTTATTTTGCTTTCTAAAATTTCAAAATTATTAGCAGAACATACTAAACTACTGTCATCTGCAAAAGCAAAAACTTTAGAGTTTAGGTTTAAAGACAGTAAATCATTCAAAAATATGACAAACAGGTTTGGTCCGAGAATTCCACCCTGAGGTACTCCAAACCTCACAGGTAACGTCTTACTGTAAACCCCATTAATCCTCACTATTTGATTTCTACCGAACAAAAAAGATTTGAACCATCTTAAGGAGTTGTTTCGGACTCCATATTTTTCTAATTTATATATTAAAAGGTCCAGATCGACGAGGTCAAACGCCTTAGTAAAGTCAAGATAAACGGCCAAAGTAGGTTTCCGCTCATCGACATTATTGACAATTTCTGTTATATGTCTCTCTAGTGCTAAATCTGTGCTTTTATTTTTTATAAAGCCATATTGATGGGGTGAAAATAGGCAATGATGAGTAAAAAAATTTACAAGTTGTACCTTTATACAGTTTTCTAGAATCTTAGATATGCTGTTTTGTAAAGAGATTGGTCTGTAATGGTTAATAAATTTTGGATCCTCAGCTTTATAAATTGGCACAACAAGAGATGTTTTTAGAAGATCAGGATATGTTGCGGTTGTAATAGACAAGTTAATAATGTGAAGTAGAGACGGCAAAAGTGTAGGGAGATTACGTTTAATAGTTAGAATAGATATGCCGTCCAGACCAACAGATCTTTTGTTGTTCATTGACCAGATAATGTTTACTAGTTCAACTGCTGATACTTCGGAAATTGCACACTCATGGTCAAAGGTCTCCATCTCTGGTCGTTCAAACATGTCCGAACCGAATGCCTGACTGATCAAATGACTCGGCATTTCTGTGAAGTGTTTGTTGAAAGCATTTGCAACGAGCCCCTCATTACCCTCTACCGAAACTTGTTTACCTTCAACAATAAAGTCTTTAGAATGTTGAACTTCTTTTCGTGTAATGGATTTGACTATTTTCCAATATTCTCGAGAATTTCCATTACTTTGTTTAATTTTATTTGAATAATAACTAAGTTTTTCTTTTTTTACAAGCAAATTGCACTCTCTAGATAGTTGTTTATATCTTCCTTCTAATTCCGCATCCTCCTTATTAATTCTAAATATTTTAAAAAGATAATTTTTTTCATTTATTTTTTTAATTAGATAATTTGAAATCCAAGGATTTCGTTTTCTGATTTTTCTATTAGAATGTTTTATATAATAAGATTGCTCCAATGCAGAATTATAAATATTATAAAAATTTGAAAGGCACGTATTAACATTAGAAGAGTTTTTAACAGTTGACCAGTCTTGGGCTGCTAATCTTCTACTTAACAAATTATAATCTACCGTTCTTATACACTCATATTTATATGGATTAATATTTACAGATTTACAATTAATTAAAATACCTGAATGATCCGTTAAATCCAAATGTTCCAATTTACAATCAAAAACTAACTTATTACAGTCTCTTATAAAAACATGATCCAAACATCTTTCTCCCCTAGTTGGCTCGTTAACATAAGAAACAAAGCCCAGTGAAGAAAGCATTGACAAAAACGTTTCAGCTGTATTATCTTTTTCCAAAATACAATAATTTAAATCCCCAAGCAATATACTAGGTCCCGATAAATTCAGTAAAATTTGTTCAACCTCATCATGAAACTGCTGAAATCTGCAATTACAATTCCTGTAAAACCCTAAAATGTTTAAATTTTGTTTGATTTGATTTACTTGAAGTTGTAATTTTAATAAAATTCCCTCTGCATCCGTATAAAGAAAATTATTATATTCATACTTAAAACAGCTATTGACGTATATTACAAGTCCCCCGGACGCATTACTTAATCTATCTTGTATTAATAAATCATAACCAGTTATTGAAAATTTACTGATTTCGGAAGAGGTAATCCACACCTCCGACAAAACAATAATGTGAATAATCTCACTTTGAGTTGATAAAAAAACTAAAAGCTCGTCAAAGTGCTTGCGTAAGCTACGTATATTTATATGAAATATAGATAGATTATTCTTAAAACTACTCATAACCTAGAATAATTATATTTATATACTATATACATTGGCGGTGTGATGCGGAGAGTTTCAGTTCCGTGGATGCTGCTCTGTGTTCAAGGGCCCGAAGTACTCCTCCAGGTCAGACACCTTGCTGATCTTCCTGGTCTGAGTATTGTCTGATTCCCTGGCGAATATCTTGGCTCCCTTCACCCACACGTACTGGACCATCCTGGCTGTCTTGTAGCGATTAGCCTCGTAGAGCAAGTTCTTGTTGTACTGCGTAAGATGTTCATTTACGAACACTGGTGCTGCTGGAACGTTCTGCATAAAGTCTGTTGTTGCTAGTCTGACTTTTTTGCTCTTCTCTAAAACCTGATCTCTTTTTTGGCGGTTTGAAAATCTCACAATGATGGGTCTTGGTCGAGTTCCAACTTTCCCCATTCTGTGCGCTGCCTGTATGTCGTGGTTGAGGGTGATTGGTTCATCAATAGCAACTGATAATTTATTTACTAATGCAAATATATTTTCACCCTGTGACTCAGGAATCCCGTTTAGCTGAACATTTAAATTTCGGCTATACTGTTGCAGGTCTTCAACTTGCGCAGTAAGCAAGGAAAGTTTATTCTCTAGATAGTTATTTTCCTCTACTAATTGACTGTTGGATGCTTCTAACGATTTGATTTTTGCATTTGTTTGTTCAAGTTCTTTATAAGGGCAGACCGAAGATTGCGGTTGAACCGCTCTGCATGAGAAGGCTGTGGGTAATAAGGAGAGGTAGTCACATGCCTGATACCATTGCCAAAACAGAACCTACGAAACTCGTGTGAGGTAAACTGGCTACCGTTGTCGGACACAAGAGTGGAAGGCACACCAAAGTGCTGGAAGAGTTGGGACTGGAGAGCACGGATGGTGAGCTTAGCCGTGGCACTCCGAAGTGGGAAAAGCCAAACGAACTTCGAGAAAGCATCCACACAAACAAGTAGGTAGGAGCTACCTGACTTGCTACGGGGAAAAGGACCCACGTAGTCGATGAACACCTTCTCAAAAGGACGCTCGGCCACCTCAGAAGATAACAACCCTAACCTTGCATTCTGACTAGGCTTGCTGAGAGAGCACAGGTGACAAGCCCGCACTCTGCCAGCAACACCCCGGTCCATGCCCTTCCAGATGAAGTACCTACGAATCTTAGCGATGGTCTTATGAATGCCAAGATGACCGCCCACAAGAGAAGAGTGATAATATTGAAAGACCATCGGTACTAGATGACTAGGCAGCACTACACGGGGTTCACCCCTCTGTCGAGGACGGCAACAGAGTACCCCTTTGGACAGAAAATAGGGAGGGTGGGCACCTCCCTCTTGAAGCTCACCTAAGATGACTGACAGCTCAGGATCTTTCTGCTGATGGGACAGTAGGTCGTCAAAAGCCAGAGGAAAATCCAGAAGCACAGCACCACACTGAGCAACAGCCTCAGTTGGTGGATCACTGGGTTCGTGGTACATGCGGGAAAGAGCATCCGCGATGACATTCTGGGTACCCCTAAGATGTTGGACTCGGAACTTAAAGGCAGAAATTTTGACCACCCAGCGACCAATTTTCCCGAGCTGTCTGGGATGGGCAAGTAGCCAAGACAGTGCCTGATTGTCCGTCTCCAGCAAGAACTCAGCGTGTTCCAAGAAACGCCGAAACTTGTTCGTACCAAAGACAACAGCCAGACACTCTAACTCATAGATGGAAGAAGCTTTCTGTTCCTGGTGAGACAACGTCCTCGAAGCAAAAGCGATGGGCTGCCTGACCCCATCAAACTCCTGAGAAAGAACAGCAGCAATGGCGGAGGAGGAGGCATCAGTCTGAAGAATAAATTCTCTGCTGAAATCAGGCATACGCAGGACAGGAGGTTGCATGATAGCCTCCTTGAGAGCATCAAAGGCAGTCTGCTGAGCTTGGCCCCACACAAAAGGGACACCTTTCTTTCGCAGCTCGTTCAACGGGGCAGCAAGCTCGGCCACGTTAGGGATGAAGCGACGGTAAAAATTCACCATCCCCACAAAACGGGCAATCCCCTTGGCATCTCTGGGAGGAGGAAAATCCCGAATGCCCTGGGTCCTCGCAGGATCTATGCAGACGCCTCGAGAAGAGATAAGATGACCCAGAAAAGAGATCTCAGGACGAGCAAAAGTGACTTTCTCTGGATTGACGGTAAGGCCAGCTGATTTGAGGCGACTAAGAACTTCCTCCAGATGTTGCATGTGTTCCCCGAAAGTCTCACTGTAGACAAGAAGATCGTCCAGGTAATTGAAAACAAACTTGAACTTCACATCATGGAAGATGGAATCAAGCAGACGAGTAAGAGTCTGGGCACCCACAGCAAGACCCATAGGAACCCTAGTGAACTGATAGAGATTCCAGGGAACACAGAAGCTAGTCATGGGCCGTGATTCCTTCTTCAATGGAATCTGATGGTAGGCCTGGTTCAAATCAAAAACACTGAAAAACTTGGCCTTACCGAACCAATCAAACGCAGAATGCAAATCAGGCAGAGGTACCGAGTCAATAGCGACCTTAGCGTTGAGCCTCCGATAATCCATCACAAGCCTAGACTTACCATTAGGCTTGGGCACAAGAAAAGCTGGACTGGCATAAGCAGAACGAGACGGTTCAATCACACCCTTGCTCAGAAGATCTTCAATCATAGCCCTCATAACCTCCATCTTTGGGGGAGCAAGTTTGTACGGATGACTTCTAACTGGCTGAGAATCGGTGAGGTGGATCTCATACTCCAGAAGAGAAGTGACCCCCAGCTCCGGCGTAAGCACATCAGGAAACCGCAAACACAGCCTCCTAATGGCCTCCGCCTGCTCAGGGGGGAGATGACCAACCGGATCCACCTTGGGTTGTTCGGGCTCACAACCCACCTCTCTGACTGCAGGAGGGCAGTCAGAATCCCCTACTAGAGGCACCAAAACTCGCCGATTAAACTTGAAAAACATCTGGCGCTTCTGGAGGTCAAGCACCATACCACTCTTAGAAATAAAGTCTGCCCCTAGGATACAAGAAACCGCCAGGTCCTTGGCAACAAGAAAACCCCACCTCCAGGAAAATCCTTCAATTTTAAAATGTAAAAACGCCTTTATAATTATAGGTAGAGGAGTTTGGGATGCCGTCCAGCACGTAATAGAAGAAGGCTCGGTGTGCCTGACAAGTCCTAAGGCGTCAAGGGACTCAAAAAGAGAAAGGCTGATGATACTGCATGCCGAACCAGAATCAAGAAGGGCTCGACACACCGTACCACCAAAAGATACAAAAACGCCAGGACACACCGAGGTGACCGCACTAAGTCCCAGGGAAGCCATGCCAGCAAGGCCCGAAAAATCCCCGACACTCCTGCTATGGGCACGCGTCAAAGGCAAATGGCCACGGTCAGTCGCAACAACGCGGGGAGCTACTGTGGAGGCAACCCCCCGCGCTGAGCGTTTCCCGCCCCACGACCTCGAGCACGTGGACAGTCACGTCGAATGTGACCAGGTTGGCCACAAGCAAAGCACACAACCGGAGGCCGAGAACCACGACCCTCCACTGGCTGACTCACACCTACAGACATAGCCGGTCGACGGGTGGGGAGAGCACGATGACTCTCAGAATCCCTCCCTTGCTGGTCTGAGAACTGCACGCTGCGCGAAACAAGGCACAGCTGATGCAGCTCCCGAAAAGTAGAAGGAACACCAGCAAAAACCAATCTGCACCGTTCTTCGGGAGAAATGCCATCCAGGATGACACGAACGGTGTCAGCTTCAGAAAGGGTGAGGCGCAACGCTTGACGAGCTTCCTTGACTGAAGAGACATAGGCTACCAGAGACTCGCCCCTACCCTGCGACCGATAAAATCTGTCCATGACCATCCTCTCCCTGAGTCGAATGGGAAGAAACGATGAAAGTAACTCTCGATGGAACGAGTCCACCGAGGCATCACTGGCCAAGACAGAACTCAGCAACTCCCCAACGGGACCTCTACAATAAGGGAAAACCAGACGAAGCAAGTCCCCAGCCTGCATGCCGGGCATCTCACTAAGTCTGAGAAAGGCCACCAGAAACTTAAGAAGCTCCTCAGGATCCATCCCATCGATCACAGGGAGATTCTGGATCATGGGCGTGAGAGGGTTAGGTAGCTTGTGGTAGCTCAGCTGCAGAAGAGCAGGTGAACCCAAAGAAGTAGTAGGAACGGCAGCTGGAGCCGAACCACAAGCGACCTCAACAGAAACTCCTGCAGGCTCAGAAGGAACCTCAGGCACAGTGAGAGCCGTTGTCTCAGCCTGCGGCCTCGACACGTTAGGCGACAGTGCGAAAATAGGCCGCTGACCCAGACCCGTAGGAGTCGTGGAACCGGAGAGTGCTTGAAAAATCTCCTCCAGCCTAGCCACACTCTCCAAGATCCACGCCCTTCCCGATGGTTCCAACCCCGGCGCCCGGTTGACCAGCCTTAAACGGGCAAGCAGATGCCCCAGACGTGCAAGGCGGCAGGCCCGGTCACGACCTACTGGAGGTTCCAACTGCAAATCCTCTAACACCCCTTCCCAATCTTCCACCTTCCGTTTACAAATCCCCAACTCATCACCAACCTCCAGCAGGTCAGACCAATCCACCGCCGTACCCGCGGACAACTGCTCCCGCAGCAACCTCCGGAGAATCAAAACATCCCCTTCCGGAGTCACCCCACGCGACCTCAACTCGAAAATTAATTCCTCCTTGACTAGGAGCGCAACATTCTGCAGATAGGCCATCTCGCAAAACAAAATTCTCAACAGTACACAAAAAACGACAACTCCAGGGTCCAAGACGAACTAAACCCTCAGCCTACCGAGCCACTGCCGACCACTCCAATCCACCCATGAAACCCATTCAACAAAGTAACCAAGCGGATTGCCTAGGGGTTTTTTTTTTTTTTTTTTTTTTTTTTTTTAATATAAAGTTAAATGATTTATTTGGTTTTTTAATTGTTTTTCTTTTTAAATAACTATTTTTTTTTTTTTTTTTTTTTTTACGTAATACCAAGACACCTTGACGGTAGGTCGGCCAACCATGACCTACTAACTGGCAAACACCCACCGTCAACAACCAAGAGAGATTTTTTTTTTTTTTTTTTTTTTACTAGGCAACCACGCTCTGCTACCAATTGAGACCCATCCCCCCCCCCAAAGCTGGGAAGCGTGCCAACCGGGGGGATGGCTCAAAACAAGTCGAGCGATGGGATCACGGGTGGCAGTTGGAGGGTCAAAATAACACTCGGCAGCTGAGCAAAACTAATTTTATTACCAAGAGAACAAACTGGCAGGCAGAAGGCCACATAAAAAAAAGCAGAAGGCCACAATATAAATTCTCACTTAAATAAATAACAAACACTAAAATTAACAAGATAATACACAATAATAACAAACGCTATAAATACCAAAACTACAATTAACAAACTGTATGGCCTATCTGCAGTTTTGGCCTGAGACACCCAAAACGTAAGACAAATTATTAAAGAAACCAAAAAAAGTGAAAAGAAAATTTATAAAAATTTTGATAACCCCAATTAAGCCGGCAATTTGGCCCACATCCCTTGATTCCACCGAGGCCAGGGAGTAAGCCGGATTCCCTGGGCAGCTCCGAATAGAAGTTAACTAAAAGCACAATAATCCCCTTTTGGTGAGTTTAAAAATTAAACAATTTAAAAAAAAATAACACGGTACCGTTCTATTATCCCCGGACATCAATAATACAATTAACAACGAAAAAATAAATAACGATCACTAGGCCTAAACATAACAATAAATAACAACAAAACTTAACCATAGGGACCTAGCAAAATATAAAATCCAAAAAATATAACAATAAAATAAACTAATTAAATAAATAACAATAAATATCAACGTTTTCTTCTTTTTTTTCTTAAATTGTAATGTTTGAAATGTCCCATGTCTGTTTCTTCACTTTGTCCAAACAGTTTTAGGCCTAGGCACAAATATATCCACAAACTTTTTTTTTTCTTCTTTTGTTTTTATATATTTTTTTTGTTTTTTTTATAAATCACCCCCAGCTCAGCCGCCGGAAAACGATGGAAAGAACTGACCTGAGGACTGAAGACTTCTACCACCAAAGATGTAGGGCGGGTAGCGGGCAACTCCAGGCTCCAACATGGTCCTCAGGCCAGGCTAGCAGTGGAGAATATCGAAGTTCCCCCGGACGGCGGGCTGAGGGCTGAAAGTCCCACTCAAGGACCCTGGACTGCAAGGTCAAACACAGCCATTAAACACAGTCCAGCCATCACAACAAAATATTACACATAACAACTGATATAAGAAATGGCAACAAAACAGGAACAGACAAAATTGTACATGATTAAAGCACACTAGAAAATAAAAGGCCTATTTTTAGGCTATGAAAATTTACGTTGGAAACTCAGATTTAAGACAAATTACAAATTAACAAATTATAAAAAACGTAATTACGTATATGGAACAAAAAAAATGACAAACTGAATACTAGGCTATGGATACATGAGCAATAGGTTATAACATGAAAAGCTAAAGATAGGCTAGGTTATTGTCAAAGAACAAAAAATATGGTAAATCGGTAACTACAACTGTAAAAAGGCTCAATAAACATTATACAGAATTACAATTGAAAATAAAGGCAGATATAAAAAGCATTAACGGTAATTAACGGTAAAGAGTAACATGGAAGCACATGGCTTTAACCTAGTCTGAGAAACATCTAGACAAAGAATATAAATTAGACAAAACCCTGAAAACACCAGTAAGCCCGTTGAATATTTTCAATGAAACAAAAGTATTTTCACCAAAAGGGTGATTAAATATTAAAACTTACAAAAGAACACTTACGTTTTGGGAACCTTAGCCCAACATATTCTCGTGACGAACGGCTGCGGAGAACAAATGAACAGACAGGCCAACTTGACCGAAGCTGCTGGAACACGGAACGAAACGGAACTGGGCCAACAGCTACCAAGTACGCGAAACGCAAGGCAAAAGCGAATCTCAGGCAGCCTGGCAGACAACGACGAAAAAAACGAAACTGTACCGGTCCAAGACCCGGTACAAGATCAAACAAAGTTAAAATGTCTATATAAAGCCCAATTACTTTTAACCACTCCCAATTCAAATGCTGTGTGATAAGTCAATCTACAAGGTGGCGTTTACCAAAGTCAATTGTCATTAATTGACCTCCATGTCACAATTTAACAACTGACTTCTTGGCAATAGTTTCCTTCAACAGGCAGAAAAAATATCATTAAAAAACTAATTGATTAGCTCAGTTTAAAATTACTTTGTAACTATTACAATAATATAATCAAAGTGAATAACAAACGCGTGTGTAAGATTATAAACATTATTTTTGATCGCAATCGTAACAGAATTGCTTGTGATACTGCAATATCATACAGTTTAATATGACGGAATTTTAAGAATAATGATATTATCTAGAGGCTTCTAGCTAAGTTGTGAAAATGGTTTAAACGTATTATTCTAATGCTTATAATAATTGCAGTGTCATCCGACAATGTTATGTGCTTTGCAATAATACACTGGCGCGTGAGTGATTAAGTGAAGACAATTTGGCGTTAGTTTGGCCTCCTTGGTTATTAAAAAAAGATTAGTACTTACAATTTTTTTTTTTTTTTTTTTTTTTTTATAAAAAGGAGAGGCCAACCTCCTTTTATATGGATTAAAACCAGCAAGCACAGAAAAGAAAAACTGTGCTTTTCTATTCTGTGCTCGTTGATTAAAACTGATTACAAATATTAAATTAGGACAAGGAACTAGAAGTCATGTTACTTGCTTGTATCTGATGTCGGTAAGTTAGGGGGGGCATAGTAGGCCATGTTACTTACTTGTATTCGATGTCGAGAAGTCGGGGGGACATAGTAGGCCATGTAACTTACTTGTATTTGATGTCGGGAAGTCGGGGGGACATACTAGGCCATGTTACTTGTATCCGATGTCGGTAAGTCAGATAATCTGGTAGGCTATATTACTTCTTTGTATCTTATGTCAGGAAGTCCGAGAACCTGGTAGACGATGTTACTTAGTTTTATCTTATGTTAGGAAGTCCGAGGACATGGTAGGCCATGTTACTTACTTGTATTTGATGTCGGGAATTCGGAGAATCAGGTAGGCATTGTTATTTACTTGTATTTGATGTCGAGAATTCGGAAAACGAGGTAGGCCATGTTACTTACTTGTATTTGATGTTGGGAATTCGGAGAACCAGGTAGGCCATGTTACTTACTTGTATTTGATGTCGGAAATTCGGAGAACCTGGTAGGCCATGTTACTTACTTGTAGCCTATTTGATGTCGGGAATTTGGAGAACCTGGTTGGCCATGTTACATAGTTATATCTGATGCCAGGAAGTCAGAGGACAGGTAGGCCATTTTACTCACTTGTATCTAATGTAGAGAATTCCGACGACCTGGTTGGCGATGTAATTTACTTTTATCTTATGTCAGGAAGTTGGAGAAGCTCGTAGGCCATGTTACCTACTTTTTTCAGGAAGTCCGAGGACTTGGTAGGCCATGTTACTTACTTGTATTTGATGTCGGGAATTCGGAGAACCTGGTATGCCATGTTACTTACTTGTATTTGATGTCGGGAATTCGGAGAACCTGGTAGGCCATGTTACTTACTTGTATTTGATGTCGGGAATTCGGAGAACCTGGTTGGCCATGTTACTTAGTTGTATCTGATGCCAGGAAGTCGGAGGACAGGTAGGCCATTTTACTCACTTGTATCTGATGTCGGGAATTCCGACGACCCGGTAGGCGATGTAGGGCCTAATTTACTTTTATCTTATGTCAGGAAGTTGGAGAACCTCGTAGGCCATGTTACATACTTTTTTCAGGAAGTCCGAGGACATGGTAGGCCATGTTACTTACTTGTATTTGATGTCGGGAATACGGAGAACAAGGTAGGACATATTACTTACTTGTATTTGATGTCGGGAATTCGGAGAACCTGGTAGGCCATGTGACTTCGTTGTACAGATAGGATCTCCTTGCAACAGGATTCGTAGTCAGTACATTGCTTCGTCTTCGTATACGAATAAAACAGATTTGTGACTGGAAGAACCAGAGGTCGTTTAAATCGCGCCGGTACAGCTTTCCACGCCTGCCTAGGAACAGTCTTAAATGGACATGGAGGCTCTCGGCTATGGTCATAAGTCATTGTGCTGGACAGAACAAAACTAGAGTTAATATTTATCTTCCAAGAACCCAACTACATACTAGCTCTATTCTTTCACCAACCCAAGTTTAACTAGTTCAACCTTTTTACTAACAGACTTTTAAAAAAACTGTCTTTCACCAACCCGATTTAAAACTAGTTCAACCCTTTCACTAATGCGACTTTTATCTATATAGCTGTATCCTTTCCCCAACTCGACTTTAAACTAGCTTTACCTCCTCACCAACCCGACTCTAAACTAACTCCTCCCCTTCACCAACCTACCTTTAAACTAGTTCCACCCTTTCACCAACTCGACTTTAAACTAGCTTTACCTCCTCAACAACCCGGTTTTAAACTAGCTCTACCTCCTCAACAACCCGGTTTTAAACTAGCTCTACCTCCTCAACAACCCGGTTTTAAACTAGCTCCACCCCTTCACCAACCTACCTTTAAACTAGTTCCACCCTTTCACCAACTCAACTTTAAACTAGCCCTATCTCCTCACCAACCCGACTCTAAACTAACTCCTCCCCTTCACCAACCTACCTTTAAACTAGTTCCACCCTTTCACCAACTCGACTTTAAACTAGCTTTACCTCCTCAACAACCCGGTTTTAAACTAGCTCTACCTCCTCAACAACCCGGTTTTAAACTAGCTCTACCTCCTCAACAACCCGGTTTTAAACTAGCTCCACCCCTTCACCAACCTACCTTTAAACTAGTTCCACCCTTTCACCAACTCGACTTTAAACTAGCTTTACCTCCTCAACAACCCGGTTTTAAACTAGCTCTACCTCCTCAACAACCCGGTTTTAAACTAGCTCTACCTCCTCAACAACCCGGTTTTAAACTAGCTCTACCTCCTCAACAACCCGGTTTTAAACTAGCTCTACCTCCTCAACAACCCGACTCTAAACTAACTCCTCCCCTTCACCAACCTACCTTTAAACTAGTTCCACCCTTTCACCAACTCAACTTTAAACTAGCTCTACCTCCTCAACAACCCGGTTTTAAACTAGCTTTACCTCCTCAACAACCCGGTTTTAAACTAGCTCTACCTCCTCAATAACCCGGTTTTAAACTAGCTCTACCTCCTCAACAACCCGACTCTAAACTAGCTCCACCCCTTCACCAACCTACCTTTAAACTAGTTCCACCCTTTCACCAACTCGACTTTAAACTAGCTTTACCTCCTCAACAACCCGGTTTTAAACTAGCTCTACCTCCTCAACAACCCGGTTTTAAACTAGCTCCTCCCCTTCACCAACCTACCTTTAAACTAGTTCCACCCTTTCACCAACTCAACTTTAAACTAGCTCTATCTCCTCACCAACCCGACTCTAAACTAACTCCTCCCCTTCACCAACCTACCTTTAAACTAGTTCCACCCTTTCACCAACTCGACTTTAAACTAGCTTTACCTCCTCAACGACCCGGTTTTAAACTAGCTCTACCTCCTCAACAACCCGGTTTTAAACTAGCTCTATCTCCTCACCAACCCGACTCTAAACTAGCTCCACCCCTTCACCAACCTACCTTTAAACTAGTTCCACCCTTTCACCAACTCAACTTTAAACTAGCTCTACCTCCTCAACAACCCGGTTTTAAACTAGCTCTACCTCCTCACCAACCCGACTCTAAACTAACTCCTCCCCTTCACCAACCTACCTTTAAACTAGTTCTACCCTTTCACCAACTCAACTTTAAACTAGCTCTACCTCCTCAACAACCCGGTTTTAAACTAGCTCTACCTCCTCAACAACCCGGTTTTAAACTACCTCCACCCCTTCACCAACCTACCTTTAAACTAGTTCCACCCTTTCACCAACTCGACTTTAAACTAGCTTTACCTCCTCAACAACCCGGTTTTAAACTAGCTCTACCTCCTCAACAACCCGGTTTTAAACTAGCTCCACCCCTTCACCAACCTACCTTTAAACTAGTTCCACCCTTTCACCAACTCAACTTTAAACTAGCTCTACCTCCTCAACAACCCGGTTTTAAACTAGCTCCACCCCTTCACCAACCTACCTTTAAACTAGTTCCATCCTTTCACCAACTCAACTTTAAACTAGCTCTACCTCCTCACCAACCCGACTTTAAACTAGCTTTACCCATTCCTGATCTTCTTAATATGATTTCATTCTAAATGTAAGTGAACCTGGCCAGCCAGGTATCTGGAAACGATACCTGATCACTATGTGTGCTAAGGCAAAGAGAAAAATAAACAGAGTTCGCTTTCTTAAGGCAGCAGCGAACGCCTCAAACGCAGTTGTAAATAGATTACAACTCATGTACATCTTTATACGTCTGTAGTAATAGTTAGCATGTTTATCTTGGAATATTTGGGGTGAATAAGGGAGATTCTGATAAGGTGCTGGCTCTGAAATAACTACTCGACACACATTAATTCAGGCCACCATTGGATGCAACCTCTGTTTATTTCTTCTCTGTGTCCTACTCCTACAGGATTATTCAATCAGTATAGTAATAGTTACGGGCTAGAAGAAAAATAATTCGGTATAGAGAGTGGACAAACTTTTAAATAAGTTTTTTTATATTAAGATATTGACACTTTCATATGAGTAGGTTTTTAGCAATTTAACTACCGTCAAAGAAAGCCTTTAAGCCTCCCAACTCATTAAGAAAGTTGTGATAATTTATTTTTCCAGAAACCAATTACATTTCATAACTCTAATACTATTGTAATATTATCCTATAATGTTTAGTACATTTAAAAATGTGGACTCAAAGGGTCTTCATTTTTACAAGTACAGTACCAACATCAGATTATAAAAAAATAGTAGTTGAAAAAAAATTTGTTTCAATAATAATTACTGCCTGAACTTTAACAAGTTACTTTACCTCAAACTCCTGTCATTAATTGTTTCGTTGATGCAAAATTGAAATAAAATATTTCGTTACTAAACAAACTAAAATTGTATAACTTACGTCACGAGAGTTAATTGTATTAGTTAATTGTGTCATAATGGACAAACATGAATGCTAACTCACTAGTTACATTCAGTAAGAATTAAAACTTACCTACAAGCAATGATAACTCACCAATTAGATTCAATCAGTATTAAATATTAAATAGTTAGCCAGGATTGTTGGCTGAATGATGCAGAGAAAGTATTTGTTGTTTCAGACACGACATCTCACGAAACTGTTTTATCTCACCATTCAGGCAACGTTATCAGTTATAGACGTGGTTAGTACCTAATAAATAACAACAATTATTTACGCTCCAGATTAATAATATTATTTAACATTTACTTTTTCACGCGTTAGGTTTTGTGAAATTCTTTTTACAATAAATAAACCAGTCGTAAATGACAAGGGTTGTAAATGGGACATAGAGGAAGGTAAAATCTAGGAGAAAATATAAAGTTTATTTTTAAAATGGACTTTATAATATGCTTATTTAATGCTAAACAAAGTAGCAGGCGGAGAGACCAAAATGATAAATTGTCTCATGGACGACAGTCTGTATATTTAGTACCGTTCAAGCTGTTTAGCTCAAAGATGATAATATTAAAGCTACCTTATGAACAGATAATACGAACATTTACCATAATTTAAGCTGTTTTAAGATGACAATATTAAAGCTACCTGGCGAAAGATAATCTTATTATCTAAAACTAGCCACGTCCGGACGAAATTTTTTTGGCTCCAAGGATTTTTGAAGTTATACTTCTTTGCGCCCGTTAGACACTTTGGGATGGGATGTTGGTCGAGAAACCGCGTCACGCTGAAAAGTAAGAACAAATTTTTAAGAACTATCGATTAATCGATTGTACGTTTTTTTGTATGCTTTTTTTTTTAAAAAAAAATCCCAGATTCTTTTGAAGCCGGAATTAACAGTACCAAGTTTCAACACCGATAGCGCTGCAAGACAGTAGGGTCACCGAATCCACAATATATACATACACTGATTCATTTCGACGACACTACTGTCTTGCAGCGCCGCTGGTGGCTAAGCTAGGAATTACTAATCCCGGCTTCAATAAGATTTACCCCCTCCACTGCCCATGTCCAAACCTGTGAGAAATTACTGACAATGATAATATAGGTGTATAATATAATAATGAAGTCACGTATAATATATTGAAGATAAATATATTGAATAATATTGAAAAATGTCTTATATTTCATTTATATATCCTGTCTGTTTGTGTGCGTGAGTGGGTGTATGAGAATGGCCAAAGAAGTATAACTTCCACCGTGTGGTCCGACGCACACCCAATTTTTTTATTTTTAAATTTATATAGGGGTTTTCGACCACGAGAAATCGATTGTAACCGGTCTCAACCATGGGAAAATTCTTATTTCAACCCCAGAGGTTCCTAGACTTCCAGTGTATTACGACGAGGCTGCGCAGTAGACTGTGACGTCACATGGGTGAAATCAGCTGATTTTATTTATTCTATTAAATATTGGTAACTAAATCTACCAATTGCATAGAGTCATTCAGCTAAATAGTAAGCAAGTTATCTATCACTTATCGGCTGGAATTATAATTACGGGAATTAGAACAGTATTTTTGTGTTCTTTTTTGCAATTTAGCATTAGTAACTTTTTTCGTGTTTAGGAGATGCGTAGTTTTCTTGTGTGTTGCTATAGTTACTTAGCAGTATAATGTTATTTATTTTGAATTTTGAAGAATAAGGTTAACAAAAACCCAAAATTAAGTAATGTTAAACTATTACACCTAAGCGGGGTCTTACTTACTAATATTCCATCAGATTTTTGAAAATGCTATGTTTATGAGCACCACAGCCCCAAAAACCAACGTTCAGGGTCATACTAATTAATAATCCTGACGAGGCGACATACCGAGATCCACAAATGGGACTATAGCCGACTGCCTCGGTGAGGCCGTAGGCCGAGTTCCACAAAGAGGCTAATGGTAAACGCGGAAGACTTCTGAAACGAAATCTTATTAAATAACCTACAAAATAGACAAACAATCCTCATGATCCTCTGGGAGATATGGATGATACCTCTTCAGTTCGCAAAATTCAACTGAGTGACGCTCGGTCTCCTGGTACTATACACATTAAGCCGTCCAAGCTGCATGATTAAAAATGACCATATAAATACTACCTAATGAACGACAATATGAATATATCATTAAAGATTTTTCGTGAACTACTTTTTATTCGCAAAAAAAAAAATTAAGATACATAGAACATACTCGTATTTATGTGAGTAACCTTAAAAAATAGATTTACTCTTTTAAATGTAATCAATATGTTTCCTTCACGTTTCAGATCATGGTAAACATAAATTATTTTGGAGTTATTGTCTTTTCTTCTTTTTAATAAGAGCTACATACTTTAATCATTATAAAAATAAATAAACATTTTATTAAAGATAGTTTTGGAACTAATTTCACATTAAATCTTTGGGTGTTGAATTAACTTTGAGAATAAAAAATAATTTTAGTTTTGTTTTTTTTAAGATACTTAAGAGTCTGCAGAGGCTGTCGGCCATGTAGGTTTTAATCCCATAAGAGCAATGCTTTTTGCGAATCCATACTTTTTCGTTATTTATTGACCAGTTGTGAATGATGCGTCATTTAAAAACGTTATCATATGGCGCATTGAATTTGCTTTTGATATTTTGAATACATACGCCTAGTTTTAAAAAATATATGAAAATAAACATTTCAAACTAAATATGTTTTATATTTTTCCTGTAAAAATAACTAGGAATTTGCAAAGTAATGCAACCTCGCAATTTCATTCTTGATAAAATTCAATTGTTTGGAAAAATCCATTTAAAAATAACTGTTTAGTTCGGGTACACGTGATCGTATGTCGGGTTCGAAAATAACATTGTCTTTCAGGGATGGCTGAAGGCTCGAGATACTCCAGTAATATTGATGATATGAATATATTATGTTTGTTCCAAAATCGTATCTGCTACAAATACAAAACAAGCATGATTGTCAAACTTTGAGTTAATCTAATCTACATAAATCTTATTTTAAGCTGTTATAATAAGATACTGATATCATAGATAAAGCAGTGCAATTTGTAAGGTAACGGAATTTACAGATGACCAGGGGACACCCCTACACGCTTCGCGTGCCAGCCCGACGCTCGCTGCGGTCGATACACCTCGGCCTTCGGCCTCGGCATGTGATATTTGACTACAAATGATAGTAGATTAACTGTATAACGTAAAATAAAAATAGAACATTTATTTACAGTACCTCAATCACACTACTTGCGTTGCTACCTATTTATTAGTATAAATATCCGATGGTATTACTTAGCCTATTTTAAAGGTGTTCATTTTATTTATTTTTTTAACAGCTGAAGATTTAAATTCTTAATGCATCAATTGTATAATGACAAACATATACAAAATAAACATGTTCATTTATTTACAAAACAGCTGTTAATAATTTAATAAAATCAACCAAATGTTATCCTTATGAAACAATCTTTTAGGGGTGATTTCTACCCCTTAGGAGTATTTTATCAAGTTGTAAATACTTTAGTTTTCCTATTTAAGACCTAAATAAACAGTCTACAATATTTCAGCTCTCTACCTTCATGGGAAGTTGTAGAATTAGTGATGAGTGAGTGAGGGCTTTGCGTTATATATAAAGAGATTTAAGAAAACGTAATGGAATAGACTGAGATTTTTGTTACAAAACACGAACTACAGTACCGTCATTCAAAACTGTCCTTATGCAGCAGTCTCGGGTAATCAGCTGACCGACTCATTCTTGCAACTGTTACACTACACTTTCTCGTTTCCATAAACTTAACGCTCAAGTAGTAAAACCAACCGTTTTTACATAATATACTCGTTCCATTGTAACCTATTCTATATTTGTAAATGTTACTAAAAAGTAACAGTTACAAAATAACAGTTGGAGCTTTCATAGTAAAATGTAAAAAAAAATTAATCTCTACGGGACTTTATGGAGAAATAGAAACTACAATAGAATTAAGTACACTACAATATATAGAATAAACCAAATTACTGGACTTGAGAAAAATGATTGCGGTAGAATATTAAATATTAAAGAAGAATTTGTATTAAAAGGCATTATATATAATTGTATGACATACAAAAAATTACCTACAAAACTCTAGCAATAAATACAAGTGATAAACGTCTACAGTTAAAATTGAACCTATTAAAAATTCGTCAACGAACATATGAATATTGTAACATATTTAAACATACTACATCACAGTTGAAAAACGTAAACATTAGTCAAGTCAGCAAAAAAGAAGCTAAAAGAACCAATTGAAAATGTCAAAACTATTTAATTTTAATATTACAGTACTTATTTTTTTAAATATTTTCTATTTATATTTACATTTTGTTAATATTTTATATACAATTGACATTGTTCCAACAGAGTTTGATACTTCTGTACTCATATTTTGGAGATAAATATTATTATTACAATATAGAATTTTATTTTATTTTTCGTATAAAGCGTATTATTATTATATTTAGACCTTATTATTATCAATTCATAAATAACTGTCGTTGCAACCCCTTTCTAATTTTAAGGTAAAGTATTATATTTAAGACATACATTTATAGTAATGAACGACCTCTTCTTTCTTTACTTAATTTGAAAAAAAATTAAACAATATTCTGGACTTTAACAAAGAAGAAGCTCCAGCCCCCGGGGGAGTCGGCAGTTGGGGTGGGGGATGGGAGGTGACAGGGTGTTGAATGAGAAACGACACAACAAATCACTCTGATGTCGAGCCATTTGTAAGGATCAATGTTTTAGTTTGTCTTTCAGCTTTCTCCCCAAACGACGAGTCCTCCATCACTGGCTCTGAACCTGTAAAGTGCTTATGAAAGTGTGTTTCAGCTTTTACCGGACAAATCTGTTTCAAGATAAAAGATTAAAAATCCAATTAGGCTTGTATATTAGCTGAATATCAGACAAAACCTATGTGGTTCGGATTCCACGTAAATCTGTAGGTCACTTAGTTCTCCTGGTTATAGGGCTATTAAATAATTGGCTTCTAAGGAACAGTCGACTTGGTTAGTAACAATGACTACACTCGTTCATCTACACTAATCTCACTCATTCTTCCTCATATTCGCCCTTAACTCTACGATCGACGTCATAGTTATGAATAATGAGTAGGTATAATATCTTAAATAAATATGCAACACACAAAAAAGCCCCTCTGACGGCTTGTATTTTTATTGAAATGTAACATGTTTTTTATCCAAATATCATTTAGTATTGATTTGTCGGCTATTTGTTTTCACTGTATGTCACAACAATTATTTAAATATAACTTATGTGATTATTATATATATAGAGGGTCTCCAACTTCAACTGTCACATATTTTAGAGATTTCTTTGTCAGGTCAATACAAGCAAATAATATCGTGTGTCGTATATCGATTCGTTGTCTGGCTGCGTGTCAGTATTTTTTTTTTTTTTTTTTTAATTTGAATTTCTAAAAAATTGACATACAACACTGAAATTATTTTATGAATGAGGATCTTAAACAGACACATCTCATGTAAAAGGTATGTATGGTGGCTATCTAAGCATTTCAAAGTTAAATATAAAAAAAAACTACACATTTAACCCAAAAATGTTAAGAAACAAAATTTGTAGACTACATTAGGCCTACGCCAAATTCAACATATGCAAATTTAAAAGATTGGCTGATAAATAACAGAGAAAATTTATTTTTTTGTGACTGAAATCATTGTTTCTGAGTAGGCCTACTCTTTATCCAGATTGCAATGCTTTTTTTCAGTCACAAAAAATAAGTTTTCTCTATTTATCACCTGATCGTTTGAACTGGCAGGCGTAATGTAGTCTACAAATTTTGTGTTTTAACATTTTTGGGCAAAACGAGTAGATTTTTTTATATTTTATTTGAAATGTTTAAACAGACGCTATTTTGAAACTGATAATCTTAGACACAAAGAATTTTACAATCGAAGCCGTTCACACCCTGCGTATTGAATTGATAGTCAAACTTCCGTATGTTTGTGTGCAAAAAAACTCTAAAAATAGGCAGTAGATTTACTGCAAAAGTTTACCCAACATTGCATTTATGTACAAGAGTGTTTTTATATACTTAGTTCCTATAGTTGAAAACGGAAACAGGGCATATTAAGCGTTTCCCGACCTACATTACACAAATAAAAGTAAATGTCAGTGCTGAAAAAGTGCTACTGTGACCAGCAGATTTGTGTGCATATTGTATATCCATATCCGGTATGTTCACTACTGTGACCAGTTGATTGTTTATTTATGAAAACAGCTGTAGGTTACTTTATTTAAGATAAAATTCAACTAAACAGCTAACCTTTAAGCAAAACATAATTGCTAATAGTTATTATCAGACGAAGCCACATCAAAGCGTGGCCGAGCTTGGCCATGTCTCTGTCTTTATTTCCTTTGAGCCATTCCTCCGGTCCTAATGAAACTTTAGGAAGTTGTCGAGTATACTCCTGTGAGGCTTTTGGCATTGTTTAATTCACATTCGAATTCAGGGCTTTGCCCCACTGACCTTCCACGCTTTAGTGATATTCTAATGAAGTTATTTTATTTATTTAATCATCTGCTGTTAAATAAAAACAAATGAAATACAAATTTTAAATAGACCAAGTAATCTTTTTTTAAATTAAAAATATATTTTTAAAACCAGAACATATTCTTCCGTAGCAGAGCACGGGTAAACAGCTAGTCGAGATTTTTTAAAGTGTTTCTTTCTACTGTTTAGGGAAAGCATTTTAATTATAAACAGGTTTTTAAATTTAAATTGAATGTTGTAGGCCTATACACATTTTAGTCCATCATAAATTATTCACAATTCCAGAAGTCTGTGATCACAGACTGTGCCTGATTTTGTTTATATCCAAAGAGGATTAAAAGATAATGCCACTTTTATAAAAGTGCCGATACTGAGTTGAAAACAACAAACGTAAATCCATTGATTTTACGTGTCAAAGTTGATAAGCCTGATTTAACCGGATGTCCCTAGGGCTCCACCGGTGGTGCTTTACCGGATATCGACGGGAAACGTAAAGCAAAATATTATCAATTTCCTTTCCCTGTGTAATACATATGCCCTGAAATGTGGATCTGTACACATCGTTATTTATTTCTTATATATTGATTTATGACACAGATAAATTTATTATATTTTGTTTCATTTAAAACTCTTATTTTAGAAATATTTAACACCATATAAATTGGCTAGGCTTATACAGTGTTTGAATGGAACTTTTATAAATAAAATTGTATTTATCATATTTTATATTGATTCTGATTACTTAAGACATAATAACAATCATATAGTAATTATTACTTTCCATTTTTTGCGTTTTTTCCTTAAACTATTTTATTTTATTAAAGGGGGTAATTTTAGATTTTAATTTTGTCTATTTGCTTACTTAATTTTTCAGTGTCTTATGTGGCTGAATTAAAGAAATAAAGTGTGTTTGTCTGTGTTGTCAATAAAATATTGTGAATCTGGTTCTTATTTTTATCCCCAAGCTGACACATTATCTCAAAAATTATTTACGAGAAATTAAAGCGTTCTGTACAATTTGCAATTTGAACGCTTTCAACTAAATTTACATTTATCTCTTAGTTTTTATGTAACTAAATTTTATTTTTACGACAATCCACCGAGTTTATTTTTATTTTATCATTGTACAACTGCATGATTAATACTTTTGCAACTTAGTAATATTACAACATATTGATTTAATTAACACACTTTCAATTAGGATAGGCTATCTTTGTGTAAAAGCATGAAATATACCTATATGACAATATCGAGAAGAAAAAAAAACGGGCAGTTCTTACTTGTCAAATATTTACTAAATTTTTAAAGTTTACTACTGAATAAAAGAGATCAAGTTTATAAAACAAAATAAAGAACCTAAAAAATAATGTTACGAGTATATTTTATCAATCGTGTTTATTTTCAACCACAACTGAAACGTATTACTCACTTCAGAAAATTATAAATAGAAATTAATTAACGACTGTTCTTTTGGAAAATTTCAACAGTAGAATAAAAGGCAATTAATGAGTATGACGCTATGAAAAAGGTTCTGTCACGAACCTTGGGTCACGTGTGCACATAACAGAAGTTTACGCTATTATAGGACTTAACTGTCTGTCACCTAGGTCTAAGCATTTAATTAATAAACATACAGTTTCCAGTGAGTAATACCACCGTTATTGTTTTTGAACGGACATTTAAAATAGCTTTATTTGAACATACACTACTCTTTTATTTTTTAAAAATTCTTTAACACATACTCGTATAAGGCGAAAGAATTCTAAATGCTACAATATTTAACATCTTCTACAATATTTTCAAATGTGGTCGTTGATAATAGGCAAAATAATATAATAAATGTGCATGTAATTGAAACAGGCCCGTAAATTGAATATAAAAGTATTGCTAGTAATAATGAAACCCGTAATAGCTAGAATAAACCGGATGAAATGTTAACACATATTTGTCATCTAGCACCTTCTTATTAATAAAAATAATAAATTATATCACACCGGAAGATGTTAATAAATTATTATGAGGTAAATAATTGTCCCCACTCGTTAAGCGGAGACTGTGGACGAGCTTACTCATTTATTTGTTTTTTATTTTGATTATGTGAATGAGGTTAACATGAACACTGCCAGCAAGTAAGTTGCACAAAGTTGTTTCAGTTTTAAGGGTTTGAAAGTAAATTATAATTCGGTCGGACAGAAATGACATGCCTGTTATATTTAACGCATAAAGGGGTTTCAGCAGGTAAGGGGCCATCTTTCCACCGCTCAGCTGTCTTAGATCACAGGCGTGACTAACTTCCGCATTCAGTTTTCAACTTCCGCAACAGTCATTAGTTCAATTAGTTGAAGAAAAAAAAACTATGATGATCTGTACAGGTTTGTTTAGTTGATATTAATTGTTAACATTCATTGCCTTATTGTCATTATTAATTGTTATTTGAATACCAAATAAAGAATAATGAATTGAATACCAAATAATGAATACGTTTAAGTTCTAAACTTGATTCATTAGGGTTAATCAACCCAACCTTTGGTCACTGCTCCTAATGACGTATTGGGCGGGGCTTGGTACTGCACTGCCAGCCTGCAGCCTACCGTCTTCCTAGTTACCATGAGAACATTAAATGGAATAACATAGTGTAGGAAGAGTAGTTGTCTCTCTTAATTACACCACTCAGTTCAACTCCCTGACACAAGTGAATTCAGTATCTCTAAAAGAAATCTCTTCTATCTTTAAAAAAGATAGAAGAGATTCAACCATCAACGTTTCTAGCTTTTTGAAAGGTACTACAGAATGTTTTTAAAAATAAATTGCAAACAAGTTTTTAGCACTCAGATTTTATTGCGAGAATAATCTTACCTGGTGCATAACTAGAGCAAATTTAAAATTTGTTATGTACATTTTAGCTACTTCACAAGAGATCAAACAGTTTTATATTCACATTAGCCACAGAGAAAAAAAATTAGAGGTCACTTTTTAATGGATGCAGTCGATGCCCCAGAGGCAGTTATAAATAGATTATATGTATGTAAATTTTATACTTTTGTGTTAGAAATTACTACGTTTATTCTCGAGAATTTGTGGGGGGAGTAAGGAATGTACTGACAAGGTTCTGGCCCTGCAATGGCATGGGACTCTGGAGAAATAACTATTCGACACGTATTCCGTCCGATGTGCTACTGTGTCAAGTGTCACTAACATTCGTCATGGATACTTGACTAGACTAGGCTTGCTTTGAAAGCCGTACGATATATATGATTGTGTAGAACAAAACATTTAATGCTCACATAATGAAGAATTTGATAAAAATAATAATTTTAACAACTATTGATTAACAAATTAGCAATATGTAATTTATCATTGGATGCATGACGGCTCATTGCCTAGTATAAATAAATGCTACTCACTGTTATAAAAAGAAATAATATACTGTGTAGCCACATTCACTTCTATTTTCAACATGTTATTTTAAATATTAAAATTAAAAAATAAAATCTTACTTAGTGTAATATTAAACCCAGTCAATTTTAACTCCTACACAGGAGTCAACATTTTTCTAGATGAATTTTTAAAAATATTAAGAGATATGTGTTAGTACAATTCCTATAAACTGTTTTAAATAAGAAGTTTTCTATCAAATTGAGTAATCTACATTCCTCTAGAAGAATTCTCAAAAATATTAAAATATAGTGTTAAGACAACTCTTCTTCTGCAACATTTATTAACTTTATAAGTAAAGTTCATAATTAATTACTGATATGTTAGGTTGTATAGAAATAATCAGGCAGCTTGTTGTAACAAAGCAAATTGAAATGGTAGTCAGCTAGGTAACCTGGCAAACTATGTGAAGCCCTTGTGGCATGTTGTGGTTGTTTGATTAAAATTCCGCACTGACTCACAAGATAAAGGGCCACTGGACACTGGTTGCTTCATTTATGTTAAATAATCAAAACAGTTACACCATACTCCGTTCAGGTTTTATGGGTTTCATAGGAAATAAATTGTGCAATATTTTAAATTACCTACTAGGGAACTAGATTGTATATTTATTATTTAAAAATATGACTGGATTAAATAACGCAGTATGATTTTATTTTTTAATTTTTATTTTTAAAATAAAATATTGAAAATTGAAGTGAATAAGGCAAAACAGTATATTTATTTTTATAACAGTTAGTAGCATTTATTTATACCAGACAATGATCTGTCTGCATTAATGATAAATTATATATTGCTAATTTGTTAATTAATGGTTGTAAAAATTATTATTTTTATTAAATTCTTTGTCATTTCATGAGCATTAAAAATGTTTTTGTATACAATTATATATATTGAATGGCTTTCAAAGCAAGCTACCAAATTAAAAAAGGGAAAAGAGAAAAACTAAAAATGAGACCAATAAATAAAATCTAAAGTACAAAGAAATTGTGTCTTAGTATTTAAATATTTATCTCCCGTCACAAAGCTAAATCCAGGTTCCATAACTATAGGGATGGAATATAACGCCGACCGCCCATAAGCAGTTTCGCCTTAGCAGTTACGTGGAATCAACCGGTTAACTTAGTAGTTAACGTTAACTTTTTAAATAACGCCTTTCAGATTCATTTCGGTGTGTAAAACAACTTCAACTGTTGAACTGTTACATTTTAAATCGCTAACATGTTACAGCTGTCAATTAAATAAACTGTTAATACTGTATGTCATTATTTATAATTACTTAATTAGGTCTGGTTTACCGATGGTTGATGTTTTAAGTAAATAATACAATTCAGTTAAATTGTACAAAATTATTTTATTAATGACAAAACAAAAAATGGACACTATTAAACAAAGCGTTTAAATGGTTGTTAAAATATAAATGACTATAGGCAATAATCTTTTAAAACACATTTTTTTCAGAGTTTGTTTTGATACTTATAAAACCTGAATATGTGAAGAGTATACAAAATATGTAATTCATAAGCCGTTCTTATAGATACAATTATTGTAGTCAAAATTTATCTATAAAAACTTAATAAAAGAGAAAAATTAGTTTATAATAGGCTTATATATAACAAACAAATATATAATTATCATATATATCATAGTAAAATAATATCTACAATATCTATTGGGGGGGGGGGGGACACTTTCATTATTATTTCAAATAGTTCTTGTTGGCATTAAGAAACACTAACTCTTGTACTTTTTTAGTGGTTAGTAGAGTGCGCCTGTCACTGACCAAAAGTCCTGTTTTGGAAAATATCCGCTCACATGGAACGGAAGTGGCAACCATATGGAATTGTTTCTTTACTACATTTGACAGCACTGGATATGCATGCTGACGTTGTTACCACCATTTTAAGGGATCGTCTCTTCGATTTAAAATTGGCTCCTCCAAATATCTCTGTATGTCAATAATAGCGTTAGTGGTGGCTGTTCCAGGAGGCTGTACAGTTTTCAACACATTATCAAGAAATGAGTTTACTTGTAGTCACTATCTTCATCATTGGTAGTGGCGGGGTCATTATTTGTACTTACTTCTTGCAGTTGTGGATTCTGCCTACGCTGTAAACTATACTCGTAGGTTACAAGTTTAGTTACATGTTCTTTGATATTATTTTTTGCTACGGTTGCAGCGAAAGCATGCAGCTTGAAGCGGAGATCAAGTAATGTACATGTTGCCAGTATATTGTTGTATTCCACTTTGTCGAATCTTCAAACCATTCCAACTAATAGAGAGTTAGCTACTATGAAAACAGTCTCATGAAAAGGTTTTTTTTATTAATTTTTGGCAAACTTCTACTAGGCCACAAGTAAGATACACAACCAAACTACCAGTAGAGTACTTTTCAGCACTTATTTGTCTAGTTACATCTTCAAAAGGACGTAAGGCTTTGACAAGTTCTGTACAAATTCTCCATTCTTCAGCTGTTAGTGGAGTAATGTTTTTATCAATGAGCGCCAATGTACTTTTTACAGCATCTTGTAACAAACAAATCCTCTCCAGCATAAAAAAAGTTGAATTCCAGCGGGTTGGAACATCATTCAACAATATTTTGGGGGTTTCAACTCCAGAATCTCTTTGAAATTTAATAAGCTTTTGTAAATCCAAAGTGCTACGTTTAAAGTGGTTTACAATTGTTTTTACTTTATCTATAATAGGTTTTACTTCTACCAATGAGTCTTCTACTACAAGGTTCAAGGTGTGAGCAAAACACCCAAAGTGATTCCATTTTAGTTCGTTTATAATGGCAGCCTTTATGTTGGTTCCATTATCTGACACTGCACATAATACCTTGTCGGTTAAACCATAAAAATCTGTTATAGAGGTTATTTTTTTTGCAAGATTTATTGCTGTATGGGACCCATCTATTTCTACACAATCAAGAAGAACTGAACACAAAACAAAATCCTTTATGAAATGTGCTGTAAGAGCAAGGTAACCATCTTGAGCACTGGATGTCCAGCAATCAGTGGTTAATGTTACACTGCTTACTTCTAGCATTTCTAATAGTACTTTATACTTGCACTCTTCATACGATGCAGGAATCCAGGTTGACGATATAGTTTTTCTGTTGGGTAATACATATGAAGGGTTTAATTTGCTAACAAAATTCTTAAACCCCTCATCTTCGACCACTGAAAATGGCTGAAAATCTATGGTGAACAGCTGAAGAAGTACTTTGTCTATAAGTTTCTGCTGTGTCGCTGGCATCCTTTTTGCTACATAGTTTGTAATAGTTGACTGTTTTTGTATTACGGTGTTACTAGCGTTATGATTCCGTTTTTGTGGAACAAGCTGTGAAATATTATTACTAGCTTCAACATTTGCTGTAGTACTTACAGAGGTGATAACAGTTGATGTGTCAGTGACAGAGTCACCTGTAGACAGTGATAGGTGTTGTTGGGATGAACTGCTTGTGCCGGGGTTACTGTTATCAGTTGTGCAATTGACAGAAACACCAAGTGTATTTGTAGAAACGTCATTACTATTAATTACATTAAGATTGACAGTTAGATGCTTACGCATAATGTGGCTCTTAAGATTGCTTGTTGTAGATTTATACGAGACTTTCAAACCGCACATATTACACTGCGCGATTTTTAGTTTGTCATCTTGAGCGTTAAAAAATGCCTACATAGAACTAGTTTTCATCCGTTTAGTCATTTTAAATAACTATACAACAAACAAAACCCAATAATAACAAAAAAATAAACTAACTATGTACAATGAAACTATTGAAATCAAATAATAATAACTAAACTAATATTTACAAACAACCATCAACTATACGTTTACAACAACTATGAGACTATATAAACAACCAACAACAACGTTTCACCTTCAGTAAGACACTGACTGAATGAGTAATAAAGTGGTGAATATTTGACAGGTTTCAACTGAAAATGGAAACCGGCAATGCAAAAATAGATTAACTTGACAGTTCTAGTTCTACGAAAGCACAGATACAGCCTTCAGCAGATACTGTTAAATCAACTGCGATTTCAATTAACCGGTTAATTCTATAACCGTTAAGAAACATCAACCGGTTGAATTTAGCGGTTACGTTAATAACGCCCCACCCCTACATAACTATTCAACACCAGTTTCTCCAATTGAATGAAGACCAGCTAAAGCCACTGAAAAGAATGTAATTGGCAATCATTAACTATGTGATCCATAGTTTAAATTTTACACTTTCATCACTTATAGTGACAGTAGATAATTTTATTTACTACGGTAATTAATGAACTTTTTTTAATTTTGTTGAAAAAGTAGGCCTATACCTATTTCCCTTTGCCTTAGTTACAAACTGACAAATACGACTAACTTATAATTTATGCTAAAGAGTGTAACAGCCAAATTATTCCCATATATGTGTAGAATTAGATGATGGGAGAAAAACTTGTGAATTGAAAGAGAGTTTAAATTAATTTTATGAATTTAACCAAGTATAACTGAATACATGAAGTAAAACTATGTATTAATTGTAACATTTATCACAAGCTTGAGCGTTGCTAACTTACTCAGAATCTGATCCCATCTACTACTACAAAAACCGTACATTTTCCTGATCCGTAATATATTGTAAAAAACAATAACGCAACAACAAGAGCTTTCTTAAATTATAATATATGACAGAAACAATAATATAATCTTCGCCTTCTTAACACTTATTGAAAATTGTTTATTTTCCCATACAGCATAAAAAATTTACATAATAAAAAAAAAAAGACTGTAGAGTCCAAGGTTCGATTTATAACTGATGACTAATACTTTACTCGTCCAATAAAGTTTCTACAAAAAAAATTATAAGAAAATTATTTTATCTTTAGGAGAATGACAGTGTATTTATGTATTCTAACCACAGTTTAAAAAAGCATATTAAAATTCTTAAATAGCATATTCTGTTAAAGCCAAATTAAAAAAATCTTTATTGTAACGGATAATTCTCTGCATATTATTGTCTAGTATAAAATCAAGAATGAATGTATCAAGCAAGTTTTTACAAATATAAAAAACAATACAGTAGATACGATATATCAGAAATCTCAAAAGTTTTCATATCACCGAATTACTAATAAACTGCACACAAATCCTCAAAAAGCCTTTACATCTCTCTTAATATCTACCAGTAGTGAGTTACAAAGCATTACACCATTATAATGAAGGTGGATTTCAAAAAAGAAGTATTGATTCAGATGTTGTACAGATGAAGGGGCTTATCTGAATTAAATAAATAGCAACACAATTTTTTCGGATAAAGAGAAGAGCGTAAAAATATAAATGCAGTAAATGGAAATGCTAGAAAACTAAAGTATTTTTAGAAAGAAATCTTCATGAGTAATGATGAGGCATTTAGTAGATAATCCTAATAATGTTTTTTTCATTTTTAATAGCAAGTAGTTAAACATATCTAATATTTATAAATGTTTATAGTGAGTGGCAATATCGGGAAGAAATTTTAAATTGTCGAGATGAATTCTCCAAAACCTAATACGGTACTTGAATATGTTTCAATATCATAATTTCCAATATGAAATTTGATACCACCTTCTCTCTGATTCATAAATTCATAATTTGGGTTTTTTATCTTTGTTACAATTTGCAAGACAATTTTTTCAAACAAGTAAAGTAATAACTTCGATTCTTTACATGCCAAAGTCTTTATTATTTATAGCGTCTTTATTGATTTAAATATATGATCAAGAAGGTGTTATCTACAAAAAGACATATTTAAGCATGTGGCACTTGATAGGGTAAGTTGCTTATGAATTGGAGGAGGAGAACACACATAACACTGCGAAACTCCTTTAGGAATAGCAGGAAGTGCTCATTTCAAAATCTTAGGTTAAAGACCGCTAGAACATGAATTAGTATATTAGGAGAGAGAGGACATCAGCAAACTTACCCAAGAAGACAAGTCATACACAAACAACATATTTGTTTCGGTGGGGCTGAACATTTGTGATGTGTTGTGTCTGTATTTGTTTTCTACTGTACAGTGGACTTGTCTTTATAGGTAAGTTTGCTGATGTCCTCTCTCTCCTTATACCGTATACTAAATTTCAAAACCACATATGTACATTGGTACGAAACCACATAAGTCATTCTATTGGTAACTATTCTATTCTACTATTCTAATGACCTTTTTTGCAATATAATACCCCTGTCCATGAGGAGATCCTTTCCAGAGTACGGTATGATCCCTTGGGGCACCATGGTGTCTCGCAGATTTAGAGACACCTTCATCGTTTACCTCAGCACTGGCTAGATCAGGACAGTTGCACCATGTAGATCTGAGCAATAGGCCAAATACAAACGGATTCTGCGTATTGATGAAGAGTTAGGTGCAGGTGCCAAGTTCGCAGGAAAGAATTTTCGCAAACCATTGTAAACGTCTACCGGTCTTACATCAGTTTTAAAGTACCACTGTCTAAGTAGGTTTCTTTCCCTTTTTTTTAACTTCATTTGCCAGTACACATGGGCCTGCATGCCTATGTGTAAACTTTATTCAACGTGAAGTTACAACCATTAGCTCAATTGGTGATTCACAATTTGGACCTTACCCTCTGAAGTCCAAAACCTTAGGCACCAGAGGGTTAACTCTTTTCTTATACACCTATTTATTATCATTTCCCTGCAGTTGATTATTATGAGAGTAAAAAATAAAAAGTGTAACTCATAAACTTTATTTTTAAGTCATTTATTTAGTGAAATGAATCTATTTGTTTACATTAAAATTTGAAATATAAAGTACTCTTAAAATATCATCTACAGATTTAAAGAAAATGGTAAAAAATTAAAGATTTCCTGTTATTAAGTTATACTAGATAATAATTTAAGGTAATATATGTAGAAAATAGTATACAGGGTATCTTTTTTAAATGAACCACTACAATGATCTTGGAAACCATAAGTCTGACAAAAACCTTACCTTGTTTTTAGAGACAATTACAAATACATATTTCAAATTTTGAAAAACAGCAGCCATTTTTTAATATGGTGGTCAACTATTTTTTCTTATAGAGTATTTTTGATCCTATATACTTATAAACAATATTGTATGATCGTTTTATATAGAAATTTTAATTTTAAAACTGCAAGTTTTTCAATATTCTGCTTAGTAACATAGACACGAGAGCTCAAAATTTTCAGATTCCTTCTTGAGCTTAATATTGAGATAACAACAGTATTTTATGTGCATTCAAAAAGTTATCTAATCTGCAAATATTACAACATAGATTTGAAAAATGTGTGCTTAGCTATCTTCTTTAGAAATTAAAACAAATATGTTACTATTTTGTAACAGATAATTTGATATTGGCAGCACTATTACCATTATCAGCTGTTTAGGTCAACTTTCAATGCAGTCGACAGCTGTATTAGATGGCCACCATTTAAAATGTTTACAGCTAAATATCTCAAAAACCTTAATGTTTAGTTAACACTTTTTGAGATTTCAATTTTGACATCATAAGAGAATCGGTAATAAATAAGTTGGAGTAATACAAACACTAATATAAAATTAATGTCATAAAAAGCAGTATTGCATACTTAGTTGTATATTTTAGTCCACAGACTTAACAACAAATTCGACCCGATCGGGTCGGCGGTCTGATGGCGGCAAGCGGGAACGTGCCGGCCCGATTGGGTTGGCCGACTGACGATAACAGTATTTTGTTTTTCTGCCAGAGGGCACTCTCAACTGCCGTCTGGTGCCAATCACCCCAACTAAGTGTGAAAGTAAGTCACCATGCTAGATGAAGAACATTGTCATTGTGATATTCATCAGTTGGTTTTTTTGAAATAGGCATTGGAGTTTCGCATATTTCAGCCGACCCGATCGGGTTAGCCATAATTATTTTTAAATTAAAAGTGTTTTTAATATAAGAAACTAAATCGTTAAGCTTTACTTTCTTAGTTATACTGTCGTATTTATATTTTAAAATATCAAATAAGCCTGTTTTATTTGTAACGTATATATAATGGAATTCTTATAAACAAAAACATTTCGAATAGTTTCGTTTAAATTATCAGGAACATAATACTTAAATTCGGCAATAAACATGTTTATTTTACATTTCAATAAAGAATACACATAATGAACGTAAATATAAATCGAATTATGACAGTGAAATAATCGACATTTACAAACTGATTTTACTTATTACTTGTGTATTTATTTGAAGCAGTCTGTGCATAAGAAAGGTTTCATTTGTCCATTTCATTAAAAAACGCACCTTCATTTGTCTCTTTATTATCAATAAATTCATCATCACTCATAACCATATATTTGTCGTCGGTCATCACGAAGTCCGGATCGTCGTCTGTATCGTCCGTGTCACTACCGATGTTACATCCCCATTCATCATCACTCATAGGCTGATCAGATACACTTGACATGGGGTTATTAAAAAGTCTCTCTCTATATCTTTATCGTTAAGTTTATTGCTCATTGTAATAGGTTAAAATTAACAAAATATATTTAACTGAATTATTCACATCAGAAATAAAGCTTCACATTCGTATGCAACCAAACGCATCACATAGCCTACAGAACAGCACTACTGAGATGGGTTGAAAAAAAGGAGGGAACCACTTCGTGCTCAACAAAAACTGACAGCCAGAGTTTCATCAGCAGTGCTACCAATCAGGAATAGTAAAATTCATCATTTACTTAATAACATCCCTGTCGGTCCGATCGGGTCGGCAACATTATTTTTCAACCACACAACGTTGGACAAAATTACTGCCGACCCGATCGGTCCACTATTACCCTCTCTTCCCCCAAAGAAATATTTGCATGGAATCGTCTTTACTACAGCTTACTATCACGCAAAAACAGTATTATAAATAAGGAATGCACAAAAAAATTTGGCACTGCAGGATATACCACAAAGCTTATATGGTGGCAGTTAACGTGTTAAATGAAGCTGGAGCTGAAATTACTTTACTTTTGATATATTGTACAATCGATGTGACAGTGTTAGCGTTTAATTGTTAGAAAACTAAATACAGTAACTATCAACAATAAAAAACAGGTTAATTGATTCCGTGTAATAAACATATATATTACACTGAATCTATTCAGTGTAATATATATATGTATACCATATATATTTATACCGAAAAATATATGTAATAAACATATATTTTTCGGTAGAGCTCAATTAATCAGAACTTTGGTAATCCGAAATCTGCTTAATCATGACTATACGGTTAATTTTTTCCTGAATATTATTGTACATTCTTGTAGCTTTAAAAAAATTAAAACTATACTTATTTCTTTAAAGTATAAATAAGTACAATAAATTATATATTGTATGCATATTTTTTAATTTAAACAGTTTTATTAAGAGAAACTGCGTAAAAGAAAATTTAGTAATATGATATCAGTTTAGTCCCAATTTTTTCAGATGATCGGAACACTTTTGTATTACTGTTTTAAAGGGGATAAAGCACACTTATTTTAGAAACAAGTTTTATTTGAACATTTAAATTATCAAATCTCAATATGAGTGTTAAACAATGCCTGCTAAATTGAAAGATACATTTCTAAATTTTTTTATGGCATGACTTATACTTCAATGTTATATCCAATCATGTTCCTCTTGCCAATAACTTCGCCAATCCAAAACCAGCATGTTACTTCAGTGAACACCAAAACATTTAGCCATGCTTCCTGAAAACAGTAAATGACAAAGTTAAATAAAAATGATAAACTTTTTTTCAGAGTAAAACCCATCGTATCGTATAATGGATTTGTTAAGCCAAATTTCATGGATTTCCAATGCTATAAATTTGTCTCACAAGTCTTGCATCATGTGCCAGTACAAGCTGTTGAATGGAAACTGTCTGCAACGTGTCATCGGACAAGTGCCAGGGACAAAATGTGCAAAGCAACTTCAGCACAAAAAGTGTGCTTTAACTTGTGCCATGACAAATGGAAATAGTAGATCATTTTTACCGCACTTGTGCATGAAAAATGTTGCATGATTTGCGCCTAGGACTTGTATGAATGGAAACCAGACTAAGGTGCCTGACCTGGCATTTTCAAAAATATTTTGACATTTATAATTATAACTGTAAAAGCTGTACATCATAGATTATAAAATGGACAACTAATCAGGACCCCCATTTGGCCAACATTTTTTAATTCAGCCATACTTATTTTCAAGTCATTACACAATCTGTGAGTAGCATAAATACAAATTGAAGGCCTGGGAGTTCATATAGGCCTTAAGGCACTTAACATGTAGTTAATTTATCCAAATAGATATATGTGCCTATTTATTTAATTAAAAATAATCAGCATTCTAGGAGAGTGAAAGTGGAAATAACTATACCATAAGAATCACTAAAACTATTTTTGTAAACTAGGATCCTTCAGGGTATATGGCGGCTGCATTGAAAATTATAAAATAAATTAAAAACTATATAGGCTTGATATAGTTAAAATAACTATTATATAAATCAACAAAGTAGGCTAGAGGATTGAATATTTAAATACGCCTTAGTCGTTTAAAACATAAAAAGGAAATTTCTTTATTAATATACATGGGACAAACCAACCAGTTTGATTAAAGTCAAATTGTTTATTTTCACCAAAGTTACTTATAGATATTTTCATTATTCAAACTTTTTTTAGAAATATTACTACCGATATTTTTATGTCCATAATCATCTAAACCATGCACTCCTTTGTGGGAAAAATGCAGAGTAAAAATAAATAATCATTTACATATTTCCAATCTATACTTGGAAATAATTTTTCCAATTCTTTTAAGATATCAGACGACAGCTATGATTAGATGGAACTCTTATCTCAAATAATAAATCAAAATCGAGTTTAATATTTATTTTTACTATAAACTATTTAATTATCATAATCTGCAAAGTGTAATTCAGTCTGTGAATAATTGAGAATTAATTCTACTTCACTGGCAGCTGATACAGCTGAGAGATCACACAAGCGACAGTTTATCCATCAAAATTATTGTTTGTTTAGCACCACCACGAGGTCACAGAGTAAAGCTTAACATATTCAATGCCGAAAATTTGGAAATGGGTGGTCCTAAGTGTAAAAATATTGCATAGCTTAACACGTTCGCTACCACCATGCAAAAAAAGAAGTCTATATCTGTAACCCAATGACGCCAATTTGCGGCACATGAGGGTCTATCCACAGACTACCGCCACACATTTGCGGCACTTGGGGTCATTCCCATAGACTGCTACCGCAAAATTGTGGGGTTGTACCTATGATACTAAATAGTATATTGTTATTTGATGTTATATTGTAGAGGCCTGATTTATTTATTGTGGGCTATGGCAAAGCTTGCTGCATCTTTGAGGTGCTTGGTCTGCGAGTGGACCAACTTATGACATCACAAATAATTTGGCAATACTGCTAGACCAAGTTCTATGAAATTGCAACACTGCTCAGTCCAGTGCACATAGCTAGAAACTCTCCACCCTTCACAGTGAGTTTTTGCTTTGTGACATGCGGAAATGGTCAGAAGTAGAAGATAAAATTACATAACTGGTAGTGGGAAGCTATATGGGTAAAACCCTACTTTTTACAGTACAGACTGAGTGCTGCGCATTTGTAGCACTTATGGAAATGAATAAAAACTGTAATAACATAAAAAAAAAATAATAAGTGAAATGATTTTTTTAGTAAGTATTGGATATATATTGAACTATTTTGAGTCATATTATCAAACTTTTACTCTTGGACTATAAAGATAGCCACGTTCATTAGGCTTGGTCTGCAAGTAGGCTATCTTCTTAGACACACGGATTGTGGTAATGACTGCTGCATATTTGCGGCAGTTGGTAGCGAACATGTTAACAACCTCCTTTCATACATAAACAAATCAATGTTCAGTGTCCAAACTAAACGTTGAGTCTCCGATGTTAGACAAAGTCATGTGACCATGTTTAGCATGCCAACTGGACCACAAATCTTTTTTCCTTGAACTTCTAACTCTTATTCAAACACCGAGCTGGTATAACATTGCCACCCTATAAATAAATATACCGGTATATTTAATACTAAAAAGGGAACACAACTTAGAATTAGCTAGGCAGAATACCACGTCTCTTGTTTAATTTCTTACGTGTATCAATTAGTCAACGAGAGAGAACTGGACAACGCGTTTCAAAACAAAATATTCATCCTCAGGTCTTTGTCTCTATTAAGCTGAACACACGACACTTATTCAATACAAAGTTCACACGCGTCAACAATTATATTAAAATATAATCAGTGGACAAACTGACTGATTGATATACATAAGTAATTGATGATCATCTGTCCGGGGCTAAAAATGACTTTTTTAAAGTCTCTCGTTTAGTCAGCATGTGAAAATAAATTCCAAGAGTCTGAAATAGTATCACTTTCATAACATGCATTCATAGAAAAAGTAAAAGATTGGACCCTTAGGAATAGGGACGCATCACATAATTGGATTTTGATGAAGATTATTGATCATCAGACAAGGAAGCAGACACACCCTTAAAGTCTCCTCTGAGAAAAAAAAACTAGGAATGGATCAGTAAATATGAACAAATATACTGCAATAACTCATTCCAAACAGCTGGGCCTTAGTATTAATACAATTAATTGTCTCATTGGTATGTGGTAAGCCTGTCCGATCTGCTAGAGAAGGGTAGGTGTCATATCATGCCATTTGCACTTGCAAGCCAGAATTTCTGCAGGATACAGAAACGAACATCACACTCCAGCAAAATTTCAGTGAAGTACGTTCTGTTTTTAAACATCTGCCATTACAATTTTGACGATTTGACAAAGTTCATGTGAGAATGTTTTGGTAAAAAAAAAAAAAAAACTTGATTATAAAGTCATTTAAGTTCCCATGGTACATATGGTGAGAGAAAATTGTGCATAAAGTTTAATGATGTGGAAAATAAGTAAGGCTTAGCACTGATGATGTTAAAACCACTTATAATAATATTCTCCAAGATCCCTAAAAGTTTGGAGGAATTGTTTGGTGCCTTTTCCATTTACATAATAAAAAGTTTAAAAGATCGTCTCATTTAACCAGGCGAAGTTACGGCTAAGGAGCCCTCTCTAACACTTAACCTGGTACCAATGGCTTTACATGCCTTCCGAACCACGTGAGCGGCAGGGCAAAATCTATTAGTGGCTACATTAGGAACCGAACCCGGACCGGCTAAAAAAAAATGAAAGGTAGGTCTATTTTTGTATCCATGGGAGATCCAGGTTCTTGTTGTAAAATTGTTATCCCTGCTTAGTTGAAAAGTTAACAAAGCTGATTGGAAGGCCTTTAAGTCAAATTCTTTATAGTACATTAGTCTAGTTGTGTATAATTCTTAACAATAGAATAGCTGCGAGAATTATACTGAATCATAAATTAGGTTAGGTTAAGTGAAGACCAGGTAAATGAGTGAGTTATTATGGATTATGATTAAGTAAGAACTGATAAGTTGCTGGTTGGTCTGCACAAATGAAAATTTTTACTTTTCTTCCAAAGTGCTTGTCATTGTAAATTGTATCATATTACACTTGCTGACTATGGAGAGTAAAAAATATGTTTTAACGATTTAACTGTCAATATTTTCTATAAAAATAGTATGGCACTAGTGATTATAGGAATCATTCAACCCAAAAAATCTTTTTAAATATTTTAGATGCCATATTTACTTTAAACCCTAACCTATTATCTGTATCCTTACTCTCTCTTGTACTGTGATTTATTTTCAAACAAAAATCACACTGTAACAAAATTATTACAAACCAATTCAAAAGCCATACTTGGTACAGCTTTTGATTATAAGAGGAAAGATTGCTTACCATACCCAATAACGGCCTTCAATCGGTGAGAGTTAATTCTTTTTCACTCTTGCCAAAGAGCGACATATGTTAATTTGTTTGGTATTAACATATTTTTACACTTATTTATTAGGTAATTGTTCATTCTGCCATTTAAGAGTTCACTGTCATACTATAACTCAAATACATACTTTAACAGTCAGTTGCTTCCATCGACCAGTCTTGGCTCCACTAACAATGTCTCCAAACCCACGGGAAATTGCTGGAATGTCACCAGGAGAGGGTGGAGTTAATTCAACTTTTGCGAACTTCAGAAATGTGACTAAGTTTGGTCTTACTGTTGAAAGAATACCTGGAAATTCGTGGTATTTAATGTTTACTTTAATTTAAATTTCTCATACATATATTTAAACTAGATAAATATTAAATGATATTTAAAATGGTTTGACTGTAATCATGAATAATATTTCCAATTCTATGCCTGAAAGTTTGTATATAAACTTAATTTCAGGATTGGAGTTCCGATAATTAACTCAGTTGGAATTGTTGAACTTTTCAATGGAGAACGTCTTAAATTTTTATACTGAATTGATTTGGTCAAGATTGCAAAAAAATGTCCTAGTGGCTTACAAAGTATCAATACAAATCAAATCTATCATTATTCAGCTATGATATTGTGTACAACTTGTGCTTATTTTACGGCTTATATGAATTATTACATGTATATCTGGTTACTATATTAAGTTAACTCTTCTTTGCAGAGAGCCATTTATCAAGACACTTGCCACCGCAACGCATGGTGTTGCACAACATACAGTGTGGAGCTGTCATGTTTGGTTTGGCACCATGGACGTACGCTTACCTATTTAAAAATTTTGACAAGGAAAATCAATTTATGTGCAATTCATACAATAGTATACATTCATATTTTGTTAAGTTATTTACAATAATTTAATCCCCTTCAACCCACCGGTTCGTCCTTTCCAGTCCAGTTATTTATTCACCAAAAGCTGTAATAGTCATATCTGAATTTCCCGTTACGACTTCGAACTGTAAACTCACTGTTTTCAGACTCGCCAGAACTCATATTCTCTTAAAAAAAACACCTCATGAGGATCCAGCCATATTATAAACATTAGAAATAACCTAAATATCTACAGAACAGTAAAAGCTGCTTATACACTTTGTACAATACATAGGAAAAAATTTAATGCTGTTTACAATCGTTGGACTATGTTAACACGACCTGCATGCTCTCTCCACCGATGCTAACCTCACATTGGCCAACAAAGGAACAGTGCATAGTATGTGACTATAGTGACCCAGCCGGGTGCATACGCCAATCGCCTTCAGTGAGTACTGACCCAGCCACATTGTATGTGTTACTATCCCATACAGCCAAGGCAACCAAGGGATCTACAATTTTACATAGAATCCAAACCATGGTCTGATTTACAGAAAATGAGAAGCCTTATTCTAAATTCTTTTTTGAGTCGTGAAAAATTAAATATTCTGAGTTTTAAACATTTTTCTGTCGATTGTTTGGTAACAGCCAAATTTATTTATTTTCTACTTCATCTGAAAGTGGGTTAATATTTATACATGTGTGATAGTCATTAATTTACACACATTATGGAGGCCATAAAGATATGACAATACTATCTCGTTTTTATTTTATTTTTCATGTATTCCAACACCAGTTGTTCAACATTCATTATTCAGTTCAACACTTACTATTCAAATGTTATGGGACAATGTTTCAAATCCATCAAGCTAAATTTAGTTGGACCTCCTGGGATTTGAACCCGCAACCCCCTGCATTAAAGTCAGGATTGCTAACCGTTAGGCTAGCAAGAGGGCCTTATACAAACTGACAGACCATCAAAGGAGTATTCATCCTCTAACTAAATGGCTTACAGATTCACTAAAGGCTTAATGTAAAATTGGCAATGTTAAATACAAATTTATTTACGCAACTGGTCATTAATTGAAGGCCTAATTAGTTTAAGTGATGTCTAATCTAAGTACAGTACAACCGCATTAAGTCGGCCATCTTTAACTCGGCTGTCTGGATAAGCCAGGCTAGACAAATATTAAAAATACATGTTTTTAAAACGCATCATATTAGCACTATGCACTTAACAGCTAATCCGTATGTAACAGATGTTACTTTTTAACTCAAAATTTACATTTTTTTCTGTCTTTCTATGCGTTTAAATTTATTTTTTTACCACCAAGTAACCAAAAAAGGTTGTGTTAACAACTATGACAAGTTTGGTTACATTAACCTATATAGTTTAAGTACAATAACTAATCTTAGAGTTTACCGGATGTTACATGATTGTGAACCTACTGCATGCAGTCATGAACATTTAACGGAAAGTCAGTTCTTCTAGGATGTCTAAAGAAAAATCATCATTATGACATTGATCTAGATTAAGCCTCATTCTTATATTCACTAATAAGAATTGATAAATATTAGAAGGTCGTTAAAAAAAATACTAAGTTCTGTTTTACAACGGATGTTACACACATTTTGTAACGGATGTTACATATTTTTCACCTTTAAAAAAACTACTGTAAAGTGCAATTTTAGGAACAAATACATATCATTTTAATGTATTTATGCATGTAAAATATTTGTTTTATCAATTTAATGTATTTATGCATTTAAAATATTTTTTTCAATAACTAATACTAAAAGAAGTTTGCAGACCTGATATTTGACAATTTTGTTTTTAGATTTTTGTCACATCCTTTTCAGCAATCGAAACAAGTTTATTTAAACATATAAATTGAAATGGACAATAAAAAAGCAAATGTTTTAATTATATACTTTTATTTATGTTCATGTCACACTTATTGACAATATGAAAATGACACTGGCAAAAACTAATAGCTAAATAAAGTATACAAACTAGGTTTAGGATAGACCTACTTCTTATGTTAAATATTTACAAACTGGATTAGTTTTTGTTTATTACAAATGGAATGGGTTGAGGAAATTCATTGTATACTTTATTTCCTGCTGGTTTTATTTTAGGAGTTGGTAGAATTTTCACTATTTGCTCCAAGCTGATGTACATACCCGTCCATTCTTCCCATGGCAAGCTAGAAAGAGACCACGAACTTCACCTTCATCATCATAAGTTGTTTTGCACACAGCTGTATAGAAGAAGGTCTTTCAATTGGTTGTAAATTGTACCAAGATGTATCTGTCTGGGCCGATTTGACTTTCATTTATCAGTTCATTTTGGTTGGACAAAGTTTGTAGAGTGTCTATGTCAACTTCTGATAGCTCTTCAATTCCACTAATGATATCGCAATCATTCTCTGAATCAGCGTTTGAAAATACATCACAATATCAAATGCGAATTTTCTTTTGTTTTGTTTTTTATCCCTGATTACTTGATGTTTTTGCAGTGGAGATGTACATGTTACTGCAGCAAGTATATGTGTATTATCTAGCTTTTGAAAGTGATGGTATTTTTGTTTGCCAATGAATTCAGAAGCTTGTTCCCACCTTTTATTTAGTAGGTGGAAAGGCTAAACAAAGACAGAGCTAAACAATCACTTGTACTTTGACACCAGCTAGCTTTGATCAACATACCAACAGTAGTGTCTTAAGACTAAAAACTACAAACTTAGTCAAACCATACAATGACTAGTTAGTCAAGCAACTTTAGATATCTAAAAAAACTTAAAACTCTTAATTAAAAAAAAAAACGTTGTATTTAATTAATACAACTAATACCATAGTAAAACATGCCAACATTAAATATTTCTTACTAAAAAATCTTTTTTAATAAAATTCACTTTTTACTGGATTGGCTGTTGATCAAGTGTCTGTCGTGTGTAAAGAGTTGTTGTTTTCCTGTGACTACACAGTACAAGGCGACTTGATGAGTCATAGCAGCAATTGGCACTACAAAATTATGACATTGTAGTGTTTGCCAACATCAAAATCAAAATATATTTATTTTGTAGTGGACAATTATACAATTGTATTACAATGGTCATGTATAAAGAATTAATGTTATAACAATTAAAGTTAGGTTATTATAGCTTAAATTAAATTCCTATTAATTAATAATATTTGTTTACATATTTGTCATTAATAAAACCTATTGTTCCATTAGAAATTCCTCAACAGTGTAAAAAGCTCCACTTAACAAGAAGTGCTGCAGGGAAGATTTAAATTGCTTTTCGCATATTTGCTGTTTTATATGGTTAGGCAGTCTATTAAACAACTTAGGGCCTATATTCTGGGGAAGTGAAGCTGTCAACTCCAATCTATGAGATGACTGCCTGTGTTGATTACAAAATCTTGTACTATAGTTATGTATATTTGAACCGGTCTGAAATTTTGAAATTTTAAATTTGTAAAATATGATCATTTCATATATGTACAGAGATGATAATGTTAATATTTTAAATGATTTAAAGATTTCTTTACAAGAAGTTCTTCTATTTACACCAGCCATTACGCGGATTGCCCTTTTTTGCAAACGGAACACTCGTATTAATGCAGTATGGGACGCAGAGCCCCAGAGAATAATTCCATATCTCAATCTTGATTCTATTAGTGCCATATAAATTAGTTTCATAATGAAAAAATTACCATAATTAGAAAATCTATTTAGCAAAAATAATTGTGACGATAATTTTGAACAAATACTGTCTATGTGTGAGGTCCACGTAAAGTGTTGGTCAAACGTTAGGCCAAGGTATTTCGTTTCAGTTTGGAATGGAAGCTCAAATTCATTCATAATAATCAACGGATTGGTATCAATAATTCTATAGTTTTTAAAATGTATGCAACTGGTTTTAGCTGGATTTACATGTAGATTATTAATATTTAGGTATTGGAATAAATTAGTGAATTGAAGATGACTATCTATTTCTAAATCGGCGAGAGTGTTGTTTTTGATGAGTATAGCCACATCATCAGCATACATTGTTACATTTAAATTGTTCACTGATTTTGTTATACTGTTTGTATATAAGACGAATATAATGGGACCTAGGACAGTGCTTTGAGGAATACCGAAATTGATTTCTATATCACTTGAACGCGCGTCTTTTAATTGAACACTTTGAGTCCTTGACATTAAAAATGATTTGATCCAGTCTAAGGGTATTCCACGTATCCCCAGATTGTAAAGTCTATCGAAGAGTATTTCATGATCGGGACAATCAAATGCCTTCTGCAAATCTAAAAAAACACCTACAGCTTTACATTTCTTATCCAAGGCTACAATAGCTTTAGAAATAAAATTAACCATGGCATCTGTTGTATTTTTCCCCTGTACAAATCCGAATTGTTCTTTACATATTAAGTCATGTTCAGACAAAAAATTTAACAATCTACGCGCAAAAACATGCTCATAAATCTTTGAAAATGTCGAAACGTTTGCAATTGGTCGCCAATTTTCCGGGGAATCACTCCTTCCACTTTTAAATATTGGACGGATTATTGTCTGCTTCAGTTCCTGTGGAAATAAGCCTTCAGAAAATGATAAATTAATTAAATCTGAAAGAGGTTTACAAATGTTGCTTGCACAATGGCGAATAACCCTGTGAGTTATGCCATCGTATCCGGCCGAGTTATTATTTTTTAAATTCATAATAATGTTATAAATTTCTACTGGATCTGTCGGGTTTAAACTGAATGTATTTGGACTATGTACATCATTCATTGTTTGTAGCATGGGTTCTGTTATCAGTGCTTGTTTTTCTTTACCTAGATTTGCAAAGTAATTGTTGAAACACTCTGGGCTTGGCATATCAGAAGGGAACTGAACCGTTTTGCTTTTCCTGTCTGTGTCTATTAACCTCCACGCATCTTTTGACAGGTTGTTACTCGTACTCAGTCGTTTGTATAAGTATCGTGCCTTAGCTACTTTTATGATCTTCCTATATATTCTTTTATATGTTTTATAATAATTTATGAATTCTGTAGATTTATTTTGTCTTTTTTGCATGTCTAATTCTTTGAGCTTCTGTGATGAGACGCGGATGCCTATTGTTACCCAAGATTTTATATTAGTTTTATTCCCTATTCTCCCCTTTTTTAACGGACAAGTTAGTGACAAATTATAGTTGAAGACATTTAAAAATCTTTCAAATTGTTTTTCGGAATGTAAGCTTCCTTGATGTATATTCCATGTTTCCTTAGATAATATACTATTTAAAGAGTTTAGATTATTTTTGCAAGTATTACATAGAGTGAAACTGTTTTGGTTGCTATTACGTGTGTTGAGAGTGCGATTGTTTAATCTGAAATTTATTATTTGCCCAAAATGATCTGATAATCCCGTACCAATTACTTCAACCTGCAACATCTCTTTATCAACATTTGAAATTACATGATCAATCAACGTGGATGAGGAGCTTGTAACTCTTGTAGGTGAGTCAACATATTGGATTACATTGAATTCATTCATTAAATCTTTCAATCTTTCTGTAACACAGCTATCTTTTAACCAATCTATGTTCAAATCACCAATAATTAAACAATATTTATTTTTATTAGAAATATGTTTTGATAAAAGATTATACATATTCTCAAAAAAAGAATTGACATTCAAATAGCATGGTGGTCTGTATACACCAATTAAAATTAAATTGTTTCCCTCTTTATTGCATATTTCAACTCCTGCTGTTTCTAATATCATTTCCTGACAGAAGCAATTTACATTCAATTTATTCAAAAATAAGTTACCCTTTGCAAGAACAAATACACCTCCACTACCTTTATGGTTAAGCCTAGAAAAATCACAAATTACTTCGTATTCATGAAAGTTAATACTATATAACTCAGCCTTCTTTAGGCCGTGTTCGCTTATTACAACAATATCAGGTTGTTCTTTCTGCAGAAATATATGAAGTAAATCAATTTTGTCCCTGATATATTGAATATTAAGATGAAATATTTTTATAATATTAGTTTTTTTGTCTTTATTTTCTTCATTATTAGACTGAATTAAATTGTGATTTTTCATGCTAGCAGATAATCTTTCTTTGTCATTTATTGTTCGTTTAAAACCGGTGCCTTTACTTTATTAACAATTAAATTACACAGCTTATCCTTTCCCCATTTGTTTAGGTGAATACCTTTATAAGTATACTTGTTTACATGCATATTAGATAATGATACTAGTTTTATGTGGTCATATTTTTAAGATTCTATTATAAGATTTATATTAATCTGTCTAATTTTATTGTTTAAGTCGGGTCTGTCGTATCTAAGAGGGATGGTACAAAGTATTACATTAGTGTGTTTTGTTTTGCTTGCTATTTCTCTTACACAATGTTGTACCTCAAATTTATTTGTATTACTTATATTATTTGTACCTCCCAATATCACTAAATGATCGTTGCTACCTAGTTTGGAAGCCTCGTATTCTAAGCCACTCGTCACTATCTCTAAAGTAGCATTAGGCTTTACAACACTAGTAACTAAATTTTTACAGCCCAGCTTTTCCTGTAACGAGTGGCGTAGATCACGGCCATGGCTATCTGTTAATAGAATAACTTTTTTTGATACTAATTTGTTTTCTACTTTGTTGTTTTTCTTAATCAAATCAATTGTATTGTAAATTTTGTTGATTGAAAAAGCTTGCATGAAACAGCGGTCATCGTGGATTGGTAATTTATTTATAATTAGAGACCAAACTATATCTATAAAATTTATCATGTAAGCACCACACTCAACATTTGATTTCTGATGGCAACATTTGAGTCGCACCACACTGACACAGGGGTCTCCGCTAAGTCGAGCTGCCAACTGCTCCGCATGGTTGTTGTTTAAGGGTTCAAGGCTGTCTAGGTGGTAGTATGTATCCGTGTCCTTGGTGTATATCAGCAATGACCAGTGTGCGCCGCCCTCCTGGCTGTCGTCATTGCGGTCATTCACCGGCGCCAGTACATAGTCGTAGGTGTCAAATAAAAGGTCTTTAAGTAACTGTTTCATTTCTTCAACCTTATCATTCCTCTTAAGAAGGTGGCTCACTGAGGGCTCCAATACAAGAGTGTTTGCTGGGACCTTTATTTGGTTCATGTATAGTTGTATGTCTTCATCTGGGAGCTGATACCATATTGTTGCGTCATCGCGAGTATTTTTTATTTCATCTTTTAATTGTCTTACGAACTCGTTGTGAGACAGTCCTTGTCGAAGGGTTCTTCTCGCTCTCTGATCATTGGTGACAACGACAACTTTGGCACCTGTTATTTTGTGAAATTGATTGATATTTACAGCAAATTGTTCGAGTTCAACATGATCTCGAACGCAACCCATTGGCGAACATACTAAAGTCCTTAACCCTTTCTTTTTAAATTCTTGTGTAAAGTCTTCGAAGGCTAAATTGTACTCTTCCTTAGATGGTTTTCCATTATATTCCGCTTTGGTTATCAAACTATATACAGCCGCACCACCGTCTATTTGTTGGTATGCTAATGATTTAGTTAGGCAATCTTTAGCTTTAGGTTTACCAAACCCATCCCTAAACTTTGTAGCTACACCAGCAGTCATTTGTCTGTGATGGTGGAAATCACCGGAAATTGCATGAGCAAATGCTATGGATGTGTTGTTTTTTAAGTCTTGGATGACGTCACCCATATCAGCTTCTATTATACGGATGCCTTTGAGTGTACTAAAGTCGAATTTTCCATTTTGAGATGTGTTATTTGATGTTTTCTTCTTCATTTGGTCTTTTTTTAAATTAATGTTTGTTGTGTGTTCATTTATTACAATTTTGTTTAAGCTTATTTCTTCTGTTTGTGATGAAGTTGTACATTTTTCCGGGCCTATATTGGTATTTAGCTCGATTAATTGCTTTTCTAATGTTATTATCTTGTCGGTTAATGCTTTTTTTATGTATTCTAGCTCAGCTACTTTCTGTCTTAGATATGAGTTTTCTTCCTCAAGTTTCGAGAATGTTGGCGTGGAAGGGGTTAATGTAATGTATGGTGACAATAGCTCTGTCAGTGACGGTGTCTGAGTTTCCAATGATGGTATAGTCTCGGGTGTGAGTACCACAGGTGATGAGCAATCATTCTGTGATGTACTTAGGCATTGGGAACCAGTAGGTGTATGAGTTTTCCCAGTTTCAGGAGTTACTACATCCAAGCGCCTATTGATGTGTGTTGAAGGTGGTGTGAGGGCTCTCATTGTAACAGGATGCGGCCCACTATGTAATTGGTTAGCAATATAAATAGCTTTTTTTCCTTGATCTGTTCTTATGGATGCTTTACACGTTTTCCCAAGGCATCTCCAGACTATGTCACCATTTTTTACTGAGTATGATTCACGGTATTTATTACTGTTATACAAAATCATATCTTTACCATTCTTCACATTTTCCAAAACAAAAGACATTATTGGTTATATGAGAGTATTTCACTTAGAAATATGAAACAATTTAAAACTAAATAATTTGTATTTATACTATTAAAATTATAATTATTATTTACATTTAAATGAATAACATGGGCAAAAAAGACAAATGCCGTAAGGCGGATTCGAACTGATTAACTTCTGAGTTGTGAGCAGAGGCGATATCGGTTTCTCTACGTCAACTGATAAGAATAGGAGTCAGTATTGTCAATCAATAGTTGTGGCGCTAACTGAGTATAACAACGAGGGAGTACTGCAGATATTCAAGTCTAACCTTGAAACTAACTGTGTCTAAATTATCTGCAGTACTTACGTAATAAAATGAAATTCGCCAACATTAAAGATGCGGAATATTATTAGTTAATAACTGAGGGTCACTACACTATTGAATACGTTAAAAACACAAATAAAAAATAAACTACTTTAATCAATAATAAAACTTAGGAGCGCGACATCGACCGTGTTTACAGGTAGAGCCAGGCCTACCAACCTGGATGATGATAATTGTCATTTCATTTCATGACAATTATAATTTCATGACATTTCATTTCAGTTCATAATTGTCATACATGATAAATGATAATTGTCTGGAGTTAAGACACAGCTATCCCCTTAGAACGACAAATAGCGATGTGCACACACCTTATCATCTCTTTTCATTTAACCTGCCATACAAGTCAATTCATTATTCCTTTGCGTCCTAATTCAATAATTTGATATTTCAACTGCTGGATTTTTATGCAAGTCTACAATTTGTTACTTAGTTTCTAGTTAGTTTTACGGATTGTAGTTTGTTACTTGCTATTTTTTATATGTTAGTTGTCTTTATGTTTTTTCCGATTTTGTATTGCAGTTGCATGACCCTAATTAAATAATCCACTTGGCTATTTACTAACTGGCCGCACATAAATGATTCTCAAAGCTGGCCCAGCAAAAACTAACTTGCTTTTCTATGAAAAAGTGTTCAGGTCATAAGCTTAAGTGGGCTTTTTTGTTTTACTAAGGCATTGTGATGTCTTAGTAGTTATAAAAGGTGTGATTGTTCTGTATTAAACAGGTCTTAGAGATGAATAAATGAAAGGTTTATTGTAAGTATTTTGTTATTACTGTACTTGGTTTTCCCGCCATTTTCTGGTTAACCCGAATTTTCATTATGTCCCAGCTGGTCTAACTTAAAGAGCTTATACTGTAATTTGATAAATTAAAAAAAATACTGACTGACCTCAGCAGGACCTAGTACAAAAGTAACGTGTGAATGATAAATCTATGCAAGATAGAAAAGTCTATTAGTTATGTGTCACTGTTGCTATGCAATATAATGTTTTTATATGAAACTTTACTCACTAATTCACACATGCACCTGCAGGCCTGTTCTTGAACTTTATTCAACAAGTGAAGTAATTTACCAACTGTTAGCTCAGTTGGGGATTCTAACTGTGGTCCTTGCCTCCTTAGACCGAAGCCTTACCCAACGAGCCACTACATCAGCAAGTTATATTACCAAAGTTAGTATTATTTTTTTATCAAACTTAAAACTGAAATACCCTATTAATAATTGCAGAAACAAAACAGCAATTAACAGCAAGCAGTAAGCAAAAACTTTTCCCTAAGGTAGCCTAGCAGATTCTTGCATACCATGTAAATACATCAAATGGATATTCAATAATTTTTCCATTGAGGACAAATATAGAAAAACCAAAAGCATTAAAATGTTGTCACACAAATTTACCGGATAGAGCCAACAACAACGTTTCACACACTAACCATGTAATCACCACGATACTCAGTGAGGTTGATGGCTGTAGATAATATAGATGACCGACAGACACATAGAGATAGAGTAAAAAAATGTAAAAATTATGGATATCTCTCACTTGGTGAGACCCATTGCGGGATGAAAAATATGAAATTCCTTGCTCTTTAATAAGGAATTTTCATTTTTTTTGGCAGTCAGCCCCGGACTGCATACTAGGCATGGAGTGTTAAGGATCCTTATTGTGGCCACAACTGTCCCCTCGCAGAGTCCAAGTTTTACAACTCTTTAGCCACAGTTTATAACAGGATTCTACTGCTATTTTTGATACTTTTTTCAAGAAGGAGTATATACTTTTCCTTCCGAAACCAAGATCTTTAAAAAACAAATAGAGTGACTTGGCAGTCAGAACCATAGCTCCAACTTTAACTGCATATAACTGGCACTTGTACTTATCTTTTTTTCATCCTTATGATCACACAAATATCTTTATTCTTATTAAGTTTACCATATATTCATGTTGTCTAGGAATGTTTGTATCTCATGCTACAATCAATTCAATGAGAACAGCACTTTTAAGTGATTAACGTAACCATACGTTAGGTCTGGGCAAGGAGAAGTAATTGCAAGATCTGTGTAGGAAAATCGTAATGTTGGTTTCCCTCATCTGAACATAAAATCCAGTCCTTATTCTTTTCAAAGATTGATTAGTAGTTCATATTTCATAGCGGTTTTCTTAACTTTTCTCTAGATTTAATAAAGAGAATACTGTTCAGTTATTTGGAGAAAGTACTGAGCTTCGCTTTTGCAAAGAAAGGTTCACTGCATCTTATATAATATCTGGAACCCTATCGTGTCTCCTGATAAATCTTCCTCCTTTTAATGCTAATAGGTACTCTGTCAAAATAAGAGGAGCCGAAGCTGGACCTCTAAGACAAAGATCGCAACGATCATCCCCCGATAATCCCCACCTCTTCAAGTAGCTTGGTGCATTGTGGAGCGTTTACGTAGAATGACACTATATTAAATGAAGTGTAAATAAATGAAGGTAATGTTAGTAGAAGAAAACATCATATTATTCCCTTCGATAAAGACCTAGATTACTCAAAAGGTGTCCATTTAGACTTGTCTAGATAGCAAATAATTATCATGCAAGCCTTATTTCCTTACTAGATTCTTCTATATGGTTTAATATTTATCATGGTAGACTCAGACTTCGGAAGCAGCGGTAGGCGAGGGTCAGGGATGAGTATCATTGTAAAAGGCACCTTACTAACATTCACCCAAATTAGAGCACTCGATACAGTACCGACTCATTGGAGGATATCCATTTGTTTAGATTAGTTGTGCACAGGCTGTATAATTGCACAATATGGTTATACAAATTGTACTGTAGGCCTACTAGGCTACTTGTAAACCTACTTAGCCCTGATAGGGTCAATCAATATCCTATACAGCTTACCAAATACTTAAGACTAGATATCACTGAAACTACTTAGGCCTTCTATTAAAAAACATATAAATTAATAAACTGACATAAAATGTTGATTTAACACTGCCAGTTTTACATTTTAGCCTGTGGCTGCAGCCCATTTAATTACAGAGGACAAATATTCCTTTGAAGGTCGGTCATGAATTGGAATTAATAATTCAAAATTGATAGTATAGTTCATACAAATCGTGTTGTATATAATATGAGGACACAAAATACGACTTACTTTTGACAAGCGCCATTCTAGATGGAGGAGGAAATAAAACTAGATAATTAACGTTTTCGTTTGCCTGAACGACGGAGGTATATGAAGTTTGGAGATGAAACTTGAAACAGACGACGAGATAAGACGGAATGGCGACGGCTGGATTTGGTTTTTTTTTTCTTTTTTTAAGTTTTGAGTTGAGTAAGTTCTTTGGTTTTTGTGGATTTAAGGCATACTATATAAAAATTAGAGAAAGTATACTAGCTATATTAGCTTTATTGTACATTAAATTATTACAATCGGCTACGATCCAAAATAAAAAATGTTCTGTTATAGTAGGGCTGCATTTGTGCACGCTTCCTCAATGTTGAGAATAAGTGAGTATCTTCTCGAGCTGTATATTATTCCACTCAAAACCTCAATCTCTCACATCCCTTGAAGGCATGAAATGAAATTGTTTATTGTCCGAAACATATTCATGCACGAACATGGTGCATTACAAACATCTAAAAAAATATATAGAACTTCAGTTCGGACTGCGAAAGCAGAAACCATTCTTTCTCATCCCGATAAATGCGGTAATAAATCCAAAGCAATCTGGGACATTGATAATTAAACTATTCCGAACAAAAATTCGAAACCTATCAAATCAGTTAAAATAGAGTCAGATAATGAAAAACTTCTTTCAAACCCCTAAGACACATGAACTTAACACATATTTCAAGAGGATTTAAAGACAGTGGTGGTCCCAGGATTTAATTTCGGGGAGGGATGCTCCTCCTCTTACCGTTACCAAGTAAAATGTAAAGCCTACAAATGTGTTTTTGAGTTACATTTTAGCTTTAAATATTCTTAAAGTCAAAGTAATTATTTTAGTGACTAATTGCTTTTTAACGACTTCATTTATTCTAAGTTACTGTACCCACGTGAAATAGGACAAGGCCAAGGCCCAACCACCATACGTTTGTAAGAAGTTTTTTTTGTTTTGATTACCTTTTAAAAAAAGGGCTGGTGATTTAAGGTCGTATAATTTGTATTATGATAGTTCATTAATTATGAGATGAAATGTAACCAACATAGTTTTGTTGTGAAAATCCTCCATTCAGGTTATTCTGATTCTGATTCTGATTCTGATTCTGACTATTTTCAAATACGAATTTGTTCTTAGGAGTAAAAATAAACTCAAAACTTTATACATCAGATTAATATTTATTTACAAGAAGGAAGAAAATTACTGAATATAATAAAATAAAACCTACCTCTAAGTAAACGTATAGTTTTCTTTGCAACTTCATCGATGACGATCTCGGTGTCCACTTGCACTTCTTTGTGAATAAACAGAAGGGCAAGATCGTTCAGCCTGTCGGTACTGGTCGTGTTTTTTAGATAGTTTTTCAAGTAGGGAAGAGTTGAAAACGATCTCTCTGCGGTTGCTGGAAGTACACAACAATTCATTGTGTGTGTACAGGGAAAACACATCTCCTCACACTTTTCCATAGAAGATATAAAATCTTCCGGCAAATTTACTTTCGGATCTAGGAAATTTCGTCTCCACGTCTTTAATTCACCAAGAAATTAACAAGGTGGTTTGACAATTTCATTTGGCCATTTTTTCATGAAAACATCAACGGCTGCTGTCAAGTCTTCATTTAAAGCTTTTACAATATGTTTTGGTAACAATATTTGAAGGGTTTTCAATATGCTTTAATTTTTTAAAAAACCTGTCTTCAAGTTCGGATAACACGTAATCGAAAATGGGTAAAACACACTGACTTTGTAATTTGTTTCTGAATCGGTTGTGTTGACGGTTACTCTAGTTTTTGCCGACCTGCCACTATAGGCAACGTCATTTCAAAGCTGACAAAACCAGCAGTTTCCAATACGTCGTTGAAAACATTTTTGAAATCTTCACGAAATTTGTTCACCTATTTCCCAAGATTTTCACAAAACTCTATACATTTTTTAAGGTCTAGCTGTTTTGACTGTAAAAGTGTAGCTAAACCCATGGTTAGATTAAATACTCGACAAATGTATACAATAAATACAGACTTCAAAATCGCAGCTGAGAATGCAAATGCTTGACTTGAAGTGTCAGAGTCATTAAATTGTTGAATATCTTCTAGGATTCAACAATGTAGGGAAACATCTCACAAAACAGAGAAATAGAGTCCTGTCTTTCAACCCACCTAGTTTCACAAAATTTAATTAATCGTATTCTTTTTGATGGAGGATCAATTTTAGCGATTTTATCTTTTAATGCCTTTTCCCTTTTAGCAGAAACTCTGAAGAAGTTTATTATCTTGTTTATTGTACCCAAACAATTCCTTATTTCTGGTACCCTGAATGAGTGGCTTAGAACTAAGTTTAAGGAATGGCTAGCACAATGCAAGTAGGTAGCTTGTGGTTATAACCATTGTAGATTTCACTCATATTTTTGCTTCCTCAAATCCTGGACCTCAAATATTGTTCAAATTCAAACCTAAAGCAGAAACATTTTCTTTGATGACATCTGATAAGGCAAGCCCTCGTAGATCATAAACTGAGACAAATTTCAAAAAGTCTTCTCTAAAAACATCCTTGTTATCAATTTTATTCAGGTAGGGACTGAATATATCGATTCCTGAAATATTGGTAGTTTCATCTGTCAAAATACTATATACACCACACTTTTTATTCTATCTACCAATGATGTAGTTACCAATTTTCCTGCAATATGAATGGTTTCATTCTGTATGTTTTTACTCAAATACACTGCATTGGCTCCAGAATTATTAATGTGCTGTTTGAGAATATCATCTCCTGCGTCCATCCTGAACCTCAAGTAATCTAAACTTTCCGTCAGAGGAGCTATCATCTAGAGACAAGGACTGTGATCTCTATGACCTCTTAGAGATATTCCTTCTCTTCCACAGAAAAAAAACCGTTTTAACAATAGATCATATTTTCTTTCTATTTTCTTCAACTGTAATTTTCAGCTGGCTATCAATTCGAAGATGAATGTTGTCTACCTTATTTTCAACAGAAAGAAATTTTGGAGCTTTCAAACAAGCATTAGTTTGATACCCTTTCTTTTCGTGGTCTCTGAATTCTTGTTTAGCGTTTTTCCATTTTGTAAAGGGAGTTTTTACAAAGGAACCTAATTGACATGGGTCCCTTTCCCTGATTCAAAATCAGAAGCAAATACTACACAAAACTTGCAAAACGGCCCTTTTTGTATTTCCGAATAAGCGAGCCATTGGAACTCAGAGATTCATTGGCGCTTAAATTTTAAATTTCTCTGACCTGGTGGGAACTTATAACTTGAGGTTGAATTCGAAGTATTCTTCAAAAAATTTTATTTTTCTTTATCTGCACATGCTTTATTAAATAATCCTGTCATGTTTTGGGACATCATTTAGATTATCTTTTGACATACCTGGTATAGACTCAACCTCACTAAAAGTTGTACGGCAATCAGAGATTACACCTGCATCATCATTACGGTGTGGCTCAACTGTGACTACGTTATGGTCCGCTAAGGAAACACCAGAATCAGTCTCTTCAGGAATAGGTTTTAACCTCTTACCACAAAAGAATCCTCGCAGATCACTTTGCCTCTTCATTGTCTATACACTAAATAAACTTGAATTAAATCATGACCACAACTAAAAAAATGTCAAACTAATCACAACTAACAGCAAAACACTTCACTCTATGTCAACAAATAGCACTGCATTAAAATGAAACGAACAGCAAACGAAAAACAAAGTAGCGCTAGTGTAGCTTTTTGTGATGGTAGGGACGGGGGAGGTGAGGACTGTTTGGACTGGGATTATGTTTCACGGTCACTCAAGCTCAAATTCAAGTCACTCGCTGCCACGCTCTGGCCGGGTGCGGGTGTGCTGCTTATTTCCATATTACTACCTCTGCTGTACGTAAAACACGTCTCATACTAAAGGAATACAATATTTTATTTGTTCGCCGGGTGTTGGAAGGTATATAAAATAGCTAAACAAATCTATTTTATAACATGGTAAAACCAAAAGATAATATTGAAATAAAACACAATGTTAAAGGGGGGTCCACCCTGTTATTTAGGGGGGGATTCATTGGACCGCCACTGTTTAAAGAGATTTCACCAATGTTCCTAACGTCTTCAACAGCTCATTATCAGTACCCACATCATTTTCATCCCTTTTTCTAAAACCCACTTGTGATGAAGTAATCTTACAAATTATAAGATCCCTTAACATCAGTGATTCAGCTGGAACTGTGGTATCTCTTCTACACTTCTCAAGAAAGTTGAGGACAGCTTAGTGCGACTTCTGACTCACTTAGCTGATACGTGTCTTTATGGTGAATTTCTTATGTCCCTTAAAACAGCAATTGTAAAGCCTCTTCACAAAAAGGGTAATGTCACCGATAGGATCAATTATAGACCGAGTTCTATAACATCTACCTTCTCGAAGGTGTTAGAAATTCTTTATCTGAATTGTTGCTACCCGTTTTTTTTTGCTTAAAATCACTTTTCTTCTTTACAGACAGTTTGTTTTAAAAAATATATACATCTACATTAAATGCTATGTTCAGCTTCAACTCTGATTTATCTAAAGCACTTGATGATTGCAATGTAACATTGTTTTGTTAGATTAATTTGAGAAAAATGAAATTATTAGAAAAAGTACTTGATAGAAAAGTAATTAAAACTCTACAAAATTTCAATCAAAATTTTGCAATTTATCATAAAATTGAGAATCTCATCCCCTCAAATAAAAAAGTACATTCCTCCCATAAGAAATAAAATAACCAATATTTGTTACAACAAGATCTTTTCCTGTCAAGTCGGATCAACATGTTTTCTGCAATTTACAGGTTTTGGTGACGTTACGTTTTTCCTCCTAGAAGCTCCCTGATTGGTTCTCATCCCTTTTGTTTCGAGGCAATTTCGTGTATGACTGGCTGTTTGATTGTGCACGACGTTTACGTGTCTGGCGGCCCTTTGGATTAACAACTCGACTGTTCTCTGGAAGCAACTTGAGTTCGGCCTGTTTTTAGCTTTTTAGATTCTTGTTGTTAACTATGTCCCCTGCCCTTTTAGCTGTTTAGCTTATTTATTTCATTTTCAACCAAAACCTAGTAAATGTTTCTTAGTTTTTATTGTTCTTTTATGTGCCGTTCTTCTAGCAACATTTCAGTAAATTTTGTCAAAAGTCAGATTTTAGCAATAAAAAAGAAATTTTTTAAATCAAAATAACTATAGGTTATTTTCTTGTTTTACAAATTCCTGAAGCAGAATCATAGAGAATTATAGAAACTGAATTTCAGAATTATAGGAAAGGATTTATAGCAATGAATAATCATATTCAAAGAAACGAAAAATAATTATATTAAATAAATTATATAAGAAGTATTATTGTTTGATACATTAAAAGTTTATTTTATTTTATTATAATATTTGAGACAAATTTTGTAGTTTTGGTTTTTAATTTCAAATAAAGTATTTTGAGAAGTTGATTTTTATTTTGTTTAAGAAGTTTTATTTATTTCATTTTCAATTAAATTTTACTAAAGAAGGAACGTTAGAAGATTTTTTGCTCCTCTAT